>VZTR01012405.1:464803-709051 GCA_013400775.1 Chaetops frenatus | reverse complement strand
CAAAACATTTTTCATAAATCCTTCAAAAATGTTAAGCGTCACAGTTCAAAAAAATCCCCCAAAACAAAAACCAAAACAATGAGCCCCAAACCAGAAAAGTGCTATTCTCCTCATGGCTACACCTACGGTATCATTTCAAATATCCTGCAGTTCCTCTCTTGCTGTGAAGCTGCCGCATGACCTGCACTTCTCCATCTTGGCACCATCCACACGTAAGAGTCACCTAAGAACACAGCCAGCTACATGGAAGCTTGGGTTCTCTTTTCTTGCTTTTCCTCTTGCAGGAGTGGGAGGGAGGGCGGGGGAGGCGGTGGCTGTTTCTGGTGGGAATGTCAGGGAGTTAAGCAGCAGAGTGTCTCGCTGTAAGGCATCGTGCTCAGCTCGGCGATGGCACTCGGGTGGGTTCGCTCCCCACGCCCTCCTGGGACCTGCAGCCCTCCCAGTCTGAATGGCAGTGGTGACTGATGAGATCCTCTGTGTCGATTCAATGTTTGTTTCTCCCCCTCAATTAAAAAAAATGTGGTTGGACTTTAGCCCTGCAAAATAAAGTCAGAACTGATTAATACCAGTCAGTAACATGGCTTTGGTGATCTCCATCACCTGGTGGTAGGACAGTGACTGGAAATACCAATCTATACCAACACATGGGTTCCTTGAAAGGTATGTCTTGGGAGAAAATGAGCACAAACTTCATTTTTCAAAGTCAAGACCCCACCTGTAGGGCTTCACTGCTCAGAGCAGAGTGCAGGAGTGAAGCAGGCACAAAAGGCACATTGATCCCAGCCCTGTGCCTGACCCACCATCTCCGATCACAGCGCTGAACAGCTGTAGGAGGCCAATGGTGCCAGGGCCTGCTCTGTGACAGCACCTCACAATGCTGCAAAAGCCTCTTCTGGGCAAGTGCTTCCAACACAGAAACAGAAACCATCTTCTAATACCTGCCATTTCTACGAGACTGGAAGGAAGGAGGGGAAAAAGTAACCAACACCACCACCCAAAAGCATACAGGAATTTTCTCTCCCACTAATGCAAGGGATTTCCATGTAGAATTACAGGGGATGGATGATGGCTCATGGTTTGGAATCTGGGCCTTTGAAGTCTGTTGCCCACTCGAACGGGAAAGTTGCTCAGTGCCTTCATGACAGTTGCTAAAATTTTCCTTTAGTCATAGCCAGGGGCACAACACCTGCTGTTCCAAACATAGCATCCTCTGACGAAGTGCCAGAAGGTATCACCAGGGTAACTTGAGCAAGACAGCAGGACACAGATTAGCAGTGGCAGGAGCAAAGAAAGGCCAGTGACATTACTGAGGAACTTGGCACGTGGCAAAGGCAGACAACTAGAACACAACAAAAAGGCACCTTTCTTTAGTGACACACAATAAAAAAATGAAAATGAAAAGTGGGAGTTGTGGGTCACTCATTATTGTGTAACCAATATCACCTCTCCTTGCAAAGTAACTTGTGTACAGTCAGCAGCTTTCCTGCTGTAATTCGTGGGAACCTCAAGGGACATCCAAAAATAGTCAAGGATATGTTTTCTCTTAAGTCTCAGGCTAATCCTTATAATGAGCACTGAGGGAGAAAAATGGTTGGAAGCAGGAACACACTACTCAAATTCATTCCCATGGCCTAACAGTAGAAATATTTCACATTTCAGCTGACAACCAATCATTCACAATATTAATTTTCTGTCTGGTTATTTGACAGGTTATTTTTAATCAAACAGTGGTGTTTGATTGCATTTCATTAAAGATACACTGAATAATATAAACACCACTTTTTTTTCTTCCAAATGCATTTTCATGTATCTGTAAGTTAGCAGTTAGATTTGAAAAGATTCCACAGCTATACAGATCATGCACAAGAGAAAGTTATTCACTAGCCCCAATTACCAATAAAAGGACCTACCATGCATGCAAATTAGACCCAGGAGTCAACAGGCTGGGGTTTAATGTCACGGGCATCCACCAGATTCACCGAAGCCCTGTTACTCCTGTTAATGTTTTTCCTATTTGTGTCATTCTGCAGCACAGGGTGAGGAGTTAAAGCAAAACAGAGCGGATTAATCAAACAAAACCACCAAACAAGTCAGCTTAAAGTAGCACAAGGGAAAATTAGTGGTAGAGAAAGAAACAAGATCAGCAAAGGCGCAATACTGACAAAAGCATCTACAACAGCCAAAGGCCACACTTCCCTGGATTCCCAGCCTCCCTTGAGCTTTCACTCAGCTCACAAGCCACAACCCCCACAGCCACATTTCTGTTTAGCAGCACATGGAGGAAGAGCAGCAGCTGCTCAGCTCTGCCCAGGTGAGGGCAGGGCTGTGCACACCTTTGCTGTGCACAACAGCCTGGATTCAGGCTACTCCCAGCTGCTCAGAACCAAGAGGCAGCACAGGCTGTGGGTCACGCACTGTTGAGGTGAAATGCTTTTTCTCTTTCTCACAAAAGCAAAGCAGCCACTTGCTGAACTCTGGTTGTGCTTCATTTCAGTCATACACTGGAGTTAGGGCTGCTTGATTTGATTTTGAGGGTTGCATTGGACCACTTTAAGGATTTTGAGTGGCAAAAATAACAAGTACTTGTTAATTTTCCTACCTTATCCTATTTTCCTTAAAAAGACATTTTCTGCTGAGCTCCTATGGATCAACATTCTTATATAACTTACTGCATCCATTCCTGCTGCATCCTTGCAATATGTACTAGAACTATGATGAGGAAACTAGGAAGTTTATTTGATTGATACTGGCTCAAGCACATCGATCTCTTGCCAATTGGAGGAGGGGAAGATGTTGTAGGACTTCAGTAATCAGCTTAAAAAAAGTCCAGGCAGATTGAAGACACTCTCCAAGGTGTACCTTCATGGAAAGGCAGAACAGAGCAGGAAATGCCTGACTAGGCAAGTTAAAACAGGCAGGCTGGTGCAGCAGGACATCTTCCTAGTTTGCCATCTATGGAAGTATTTTTCTCCAAATCCCAATTTTTTATTTCCCTTGTTTAATGATGGTGGGTTTGCCTTTCAACTGCCTGAAGTTTAACTGTTACCACTCAACATGAATCACCTGGATTTTCTGGTATTATGAACAACGTGCTGAAGGTTATGAAGGACAGCCTTCTGCAGACTAGCCATAGTGTCTCCTACCACTGACTCTTACTTCAATGAATCCTCCTTTTCCTTCTCGAAATTTTTCCCCTAGGGAAAAACCCAAGCTTTTTTTAAGGCCAGGGAGAAGTGGTGGCAACAGCATTAACAGACTTTTCAAAAGGTCACTGGAAGGGTACAGTAGTACAACAGAAATTACACAGAGCCTACTGAGCCACATTTGCACACAGCCCACAATACAAAACGCCTTGTGAAGTAAGAATTATTTTTAATTAGAAAGTAGTCTAAATTTGTATTTAGAAGGCACACACAGCTGTGCATGTCTCTTTGCTCTCCATCTCCCGGGCCCATGGCCATGGTCCCACCATTATGACTGTGAGTGAGTGTTGCAGAAACGAGTACTATTCACCACACTGCTGGACATGGACACACAAGATCACACCTATTTCTCGTGGAGAAGACAATAAAGCAGCATGACAATCTGAAGAGACTTGTCAGAAAAACGTCTGAGCACAGTTACACAGCTCAGGGCCAGGGAATGCTGCCTGGACAAGGGCAACAGAACCAACACTTTCTATTTTTACAACTTCATCCATTTACAAGAGTACTGCAACTACCTGCATTTGCTCCTGCACTAGAAAGCAGCGTTTTGTTTTTATTTCTAGTTAGCCAAGTGCTAAATTACAAAATAATGCCTTTATGTGAAATTAAAAAAGGCCCTTTACAGCCCCCTGGTGAGTGACTATCCTGTGTTTCTGGCTGAGGGCACTCAATTCCTTTCTTCCCAAGGCACTAACTAGCACTCAGCAGAAAGAGGGAGCTCACTTTTAATGGTTCCTTCTCGGAGGCATCTCCTGTGTTATCACTGGTCTTGTACTTGCGCTCCTTGTCCCGGTGGTCGATGGTGGAATATCCATCTGAGGAGAAAGAACACGACAGTCAGGCATGAAGTACAAACAAGAGCAGAAACAGAGCTGATGCAAGCAGAATTCTTCAGCAAAGGAAAACAAACCACCACAACCCAAAGATGCCAGCAGCCTGCTTCTCACATGCTCCAGCTCTGAAATTTCATTTTTACCAGCTAAAAACAAACAGAGAAACCTTCTTTTTATAGAACTGCCAGATGCTGGCACTCATTAGCAAGCAGTACCGTTTTCATCCCAGCCTGCTGCACTTTTTAGCGTGCCCAAGGAAAGCAGCAAGTTGTCATCTATGCCCTGTGGCTAATGAGCTCCAAATTCAGCCCAAATCCTGCGTTCCTTGCTTAGCAGCCTGATTAATTGGCTGTGTTCATTCTCTGAATGCTCTGCAGCCTATCCCCACTTTTCCCGAGCCTGACTACTAGCAGGACATGACAATAATTTGGAAGAGTCCCCATCAGAGCAGTGAGAAAAAGGGCCTGTTGAGTTGGAAGAAAACTCAGTGCAAACCCTGCTGTGCTTGGGCTGTCTTTCATTACGAAGCAGCACCTGTTGGTGCCTTTTCTCCTGACAGCTAAGGAAGAGCATGAAAGCTTGATGAACACAAGGAAGAAAACTGTGAGAGGGTTTTATAAAGAAATGCTTGTAATTATTTCAGAATCTTTGCTTTGAATCGTTGTCAAACAGTGCAAAACTTAATTTATTTTCGTGACGCATCAAATTTCTCTCATTATCAGTGACAAATAGATCCTTGCCTGCTCTGCTTTGACAGCATTGTAATCTGGAGTAAACGACACCTGGATTTATAGCTCCCTGTAGGCTTTTGTTTTCCCTTATGTAACTGAAAGATCATCAATGTTTTCTTTTCCTGACAAACTGTGTTTTTAGAATACCACAGAAAGTTTTACACAAGCTATCAAAATGGCCCTCTCTTGGTTTATTACTTGCCTGTAACAGGCCATTAAGGAAAAGTGAGTGATGTATTTGTGGGGTTCTGGTGGCACTGTATGACAACTGCACACAGAGCCAGGTCAGATGGAGAAAAGCTACAGTGTTCTGTGTGCCTCAAACCCAAGTGCACACAAGCACCTAAGGCAGGATGGATTTATGACATCAAGGGCAGCAAGAGATCATTTAACCACTCTGACCAAAAATAACTGAAGTATTCTGGAGTTATACATGTAGTTCACAGATCATAAAGCATGATTTGCTACACAGCACTTAACTTACAATTACTTGTTGACAATCAGGATGCCTGACATTCTTAGCTATTCCTTTTGAACAAAAAAAGAAAAAAACCAGCTGCACTCAGCTACCCAGCCAGCACTTGTGGAGGAACGCACGACTGATAATTCTCTTTCAAATGACAGGCATGAACACTGCTAACAGGCTATGACCTAATCTACAGATTATCATTTATTTAGGACAAAATACTTCACATAAGTATGTATTAAGTGATGGAAAAACAGAAAACCAAAGTTGTAGCAACTCGGTGGTAGGTTTTTACAATCTCATGGTAACTTTACTCAGAAGGATGTAATGGATCACTTTGCATTTTTGTAATGCCATCATCATGGGTGATCCACAAACATTTCTAAAAGGAATTGCCAAGACACAATGGATACCTTTAAAGTATCCCCAGAAAGCAACAACCACTAAGTGAAGGATGTGATGCTTCCCAGGCAGCAAGATCATTAGTAGACTGTAATAATAAAAAACCAAACCAAATCTTTAATACTACTAAAAAATTAAACACACCCAGGCTTAGCCAGGACACATCAGCAAGAGGAAAATCCCACTTCTGCACTGGCAGTAACCTGGCAACAAAGAACACTCAAGAACTTTGCTCTTTGTATCTAAATTCCAACACATTTTGCATTTCATCCTGTGGGTCCCTGGCCTGCACACAGACCAGCACCGGTGGGTCACGTGTTCAAAACACACACACTGTGCTATGCCTCTGTCAAGATAAGAAGCAGCAGCAGAGATAGGAAGCTCATGATTTGATCAGATAAAATAAGAAATATCTTGAAGTAGACTGTATCAGAAAAATAATACCTCACTGCCCTGAGAACCATGGCTCTGCAAAGAAGTTGGAAATACTGCTTCTCCCCTGTTTCAGATTCATTCTAAGAAGCAATTAGAATTGTAATTGCTTCTGTGGCATAAAGATCTATACTTATCTTGCTGCTCCAAGGTGTAAGTCCATTATTTTGACTTCATACAACCCCTTGTATAGACAAAACTTACATTGATCAATAGAGGAATGTACCATCCTTGGTTTGTTTACTTCTCTCAGCTTCCTGCTTGTTGTTGTGTCTATTGCTTCTCTTATCTCCCACTCACTCTACAGCAACATTTTTATGTCATCACAAATTACAGGACCAAATGCACGCCTGCCAGTTTCAGTCCATCTGTGCCCTCACACAGCTCTCAACTTAGAAAGACCAAACCTCTAGACCCAGAAAGGTCTAAAGGAGAAGAAGAAAGGAAAAGTCATGCGTGAAGATGAGCACAGAGGACAGTGGCATCTGAACTTTGTGTCTCTGGTCTGTACAATTTCACTTCCCAGGTGCTCCCGTCCGAGTGAAGCAGACTTAAATGAGGCACAGTTTTTTGACACAAAACACAGAGTTTTGCAGGACTTGGCATAGACTGAAGATCACAGTTCTGCTGCCTCTGCAGCCAGCTCAGGGGCAGGGCCCCAGGCAGATGGTGACAGTGAGCACTGCTGCTCTCCAGCCTGCCTGGAGTTTGGAATGCCTGACAGACCTGAGCGTCCCATGGTAACTCCTAATACAGGTTTTCTCCTATCTCCCAGCACATCCACACCCTACCCAGGAATGTATCCTTCTGCCTCCCTAACTACTGACAGCAAAGTGATTTCCTCTATTGAGAAGGACGACCCACACAGCATTAGCAAAACAAGCTGAGTCAGCATCAGCAATTTTAGTTTTGTGATCTTGAAGCAGAGCCAATGGGAAACAGGAAAGGGGTAACAGGAAAGGCCCAGGCACCAGGACAGTCTGAACACTGGTGAGAAGAGCCCACAGATGAGGGGCAGACAGGTGGGGTTGTTCTGGAACCATCAGTCCTGTACTCTGCAGGGGATCCACACTGGGCAGGAAGGACATGGCTGATGGATGGGCACCTCTAACCTGTGTGGCAAGGGAATACATGGAATTCTGCACTGGCCCAATATGTCTGAGACAATTACAGTTCAGCGTAGCAGAAAGGTAACTATGCAACTCAGAATCATCTGAATTACATGAAAGAAACACAAAGGTGGAGTCAGGGAAGCATTCTCTAAAAGAATATAAAGTGAATATAAAGCAGAAAGATCTTAGAGCAAGTGAAGTCACAAAAAGAAGACAAGGGAAAAGCACACAACTGAAACCAGGGCAAACAACTTTCTGCAAAAAAAAAAAAAAGAAACAAAACCACCAACTGGGATGCAGGAAAATTTTCTCTGGTACTCTGTCATGCATTTTCTTGGCAAACATAGGAGAGGGTGGTCTTTCCTGGAGGCTCTGGTGTGGAGCATGTGCAGATAAAACCAAATGGTTTACTGGAAGCACAAACCCAGAGGACTGTATGTTGATGTTCTGCTCCATGTATCTACCAGTTTATTCCAGAATGGAAAAAGAACGAAAACTCCAGAATACAACAGTCCACAATGAAGTTAAAATCAGAGTCTAGAGCAGCCTTCTCATGTTAGTATAACCATAAGACAAAAACCATGCAATATTTGGAAGAGCCTAAAGAAAACAGATGAAATGTTGTTATTCCAGTTCCCTGGAACTCAGGATAGCAAACTAGATAAATTAGGTTAGTCTTTTTTCAGACAGCCTCTGAAATAGCACAAAGTTATAGTCATATTGGAAGTAAAAGGCACTCAAGAGCTGGGATCAGGAAACTTGACAGATCTCATCTTCTAAAGGTGATAAAAAGATTGGAGAACAGCACGGCCCAGGGAATCTGCCCAATGCTGTACATATGCTGTAAATTTGCATTTTGTTTTGTACTCAGGGCTGTACCAGTAACTCCTGAGAGCATAAGGCAGCAATTAATACTGAGACTATAAACAGTCAGCACTGCCCATTCTGCAGCACCTGCCAGCACACAGCTATTCCTGCCAGGCAATCCTCTCTGAAGAGATTTTCTTCCATTGTGAGAACAAATGTTTCAGTGTTCCCTAAGGCAAAATACATATGGACAGTTGATTCATGGCAGGTGGCATCTCATTTTTCCAAGAATACAAAAGGTAATATATACCTGTTATTTTACTTTCTGAACATGCTTGGCTTTTTCTTGGCTCTAACTTGCTATTTTATTCAGCCACAATCACTAATAGCAGTGTATCAAACTATTTGATCTGGAGGCATTCATACAGGTGTATTTAAATAAACATAACATCACCTGGATAAAGTAAAGCAAATTCTCAAGAGACCACACAACACCTTTATCTACCTTGGTAAAGAAAAAAATTCCTCTAGAAGTTTAACACTACAGAGCTTATCAATCTCAAAGCACATCATTGACAGTGAGTGGCTCTTCTCAGTCTACAGGAAAAACCAGCTCGTTTAGATGCAGGTTAATGGAAAGTAGAGCAATGAATATCACACACACTAACCTCTTTTTGGTTTTACCTACAAAAACAAAGGCAGAACAGATTTAAACACCAGCAACACACTGCAGTAAACTTTCAACTCTTTGTTTTTTTTCTCTTGCTGAATCCCAGATACTTCCAGATCTGTAACAGGGAATGCAGCTGCCACAGGGGCCAAAGGGCAGAATGAAAGCTGGGTCACTGTACCTTGAATAAATGCATAAAGTAATGGAGAAATTGGTGTGTACACTCTACATGTATACAAGGGAAAAAAAAAAAAAAGATGACAACAATCCTTTGTGAGGTAATGGTCTGGTTTTAAATGTCAGCTTTATCCATCTGAAATAATATCTCCTAGAGAAATAGTTGAACTTTGCTGTGAGTGACAGTGTGCTCTATTGGAATAGACAGTTTGATCTATGACTGAATTTACCTGGGCCAAGTTCATCCATAGGTATCATATCACGACTCCCAGACTTCTCATTATCTAGGAAACAGAAGCATTGGAACAACTTGAGTTACATCTGCTTTTCTCAAAACCTGGTAGTTTTGAATTAGTCACAGAACCAGAGAGATCCGTAAAGTACTGAATGCAGAAATTATTGTAAAAAAATTCCAAACTATTCAACTGTTATGCATTCAGAAAGGGAAGTCTGAACCGAATTCTCCAGAGAGCACAAGTAATCCATGTATTTTCTGCTTTGGCACTGTAATATAGAGCTTTCTCTCTCCAACAGAAACCACAGTTCTGCTTTGGACTACCTACTTCTATTAACAAGCTTCTCTTTGGTCTCTCCAGAATAAAGGAGAAAGAAAGTAAAGGGTGCAGCTTCTCATGGCACACAAGCCAATCCAGCAGCCTGCTGAGCCAATAGAAAACTAATCCACAAAGAAAACAAGTTTCTTGTCACATCAGCAAACTGACCCAAATCATCCTCTGTCTGCATAATGTGCCAGGTTTGATCAAAAACAGGGAAGGTGGGAACAGGCAGGGCAGTGTGGGGCTGTTTTTTCTGCAGTTAAACCAGAGCAAGTACATGAGGCAAACCCTGCTCTTAGCAACCAGAGCCAGACTCAGAGACACAGCAATCATGGTGAAATCAAAGCTGGTGCTACACTGGTGTTGGTGTGGCTGTACCTCGTGTAAAAGCACTGACAGGATTAGCTGGAGCTTGAATAAACTAATCTCCAATAAAAAAATCCTGCATGGTAGAGAAAGAGGCTATACCAAAATAGACACATTTACTTAAAAAAGGGAAAGACTCCAAAGAATAGGGGTAAGGTTAATTTCACTTCTAGGGGGATTTAACTGGTAATGTTGCATCCAAGATGAGAAAACAGTATCAGTAGTGTACATTTTGTCAGAGAAGAAACACTATTTATCTCCAGGTAATAGGCACTGATTATTTTGAGACTGTGGGGTAAAAATCACTACATGAACAATGCATCTTTATCCCCTTGTGCTGTAACACAGTCATAGCAAATCCAGAAAACAAGTAAGGCACTATATTGATAAGTGATAAAGAGCAGAACTGACCTTGACTTTTATCCACCAGAGGCAAAGTGCTGTCGTCGTAGCCAGACCTGCCAGCAGTACCTTTGGAGCCCTTTGGAGCTGCAGAAACTGACTACGAGACAAAAACCACACCAATACCAAATTGCTGCTCATGGAAACTGAACAATAACAATAAAGGAACCAACAGCACGGAGAGAGATTATAGAATGCTGCTAAGCCCCCCTTCTGTTGATAATATGGAACTGGAGTATTTTTTTATTTTCATATAGATTTGATGGAGGAGTTTTCTCCCTGTTACCTCAATGGCAGCACTGTTCCCCTGTAAAAGGAGCAAAACCCTGCCACAAGAGAAGGTGAGGAGGCTGCAAGTCAAGCAGAGGTAGCTGCCCTAGGCTGCTGTACAGAATGTTTCAAATGAGACACAACTAAGACAAGACATGATAATTTTCCTCCAGTAAATCAGGGCATTTGGCCTGTACAGGATGGCAAACTCCCCAAACCTGAAGAGCTACAGCAAAGCACAGCCAGCAACTCTATGCAGGATGATGTGACTGAGCAGGTACAATCCATTGTGCTCTCACCTAGAAGAACAGAAGTGAAGACTAAGATCTACAGACTGCAGTATTAGCCTAAGTAAGGACATCTTCCACTCAGCATTTCCAGAACTACTTTAAGATCCAGCACCTTTACCTGGAAGTGTGACTTGTTCCACCCATCCTTCTGAAGGGCATTTCGTAGTTCTTTATAGCTCCAGATCATCTGAAGAATGTGAGATGCCGCTTTTGTTTCTCTGGGAGACTGGCTGATTTGCAAGATAAAATTACAGCTTAAGTATCAAGCACATCTGACTATTTGTATGTTAATCCTAATACTCCACACAGCTATTATTTGATCCTGTAAGTTATAGGCTATATGTGAAATCATTCAGTGACTTCTTCATATCTATAGGTATTTGCTGACAAAACCAGAGATCAAAATGGTATAAATTTTGCACATTTCTGTGCTTTTCACATGTATTGCTGGACAAGCACTAAGGCCAGGGTGACCCTTTTAGCTTGCAGCTGTCATTAACAAAGAACAGATAGATTCCATCCTGCCTGGATTTATTCAGGAAAAAAAACCCAAACCAAAAAAGTGTTCTAAGCCACTTTTCAAACCTTCACCCCAATGTACACAGACTCCTCAAAATTCAATGAAGTTGCTCTATGGTTTAAAATACCTGACACAGCAATTTTGGTCAGAAAGAAAAGTGCTGTTTTTAAATGGAAAATTATTATTTTATCCATTCCTTACTCAGTCAGTACACAGACACCTTTTATAATATAAAACAGGCCTAGATTTTCGGTGGCTCTATTTCATAACAATACAACCCAAGAAAGCTATTTCAGCCACTCTCCCAGAAGTTTGCAGCAAACACACCTACCATGTCTAACAGGCTGAACTACACTAAACAAAGTTTCCTCTACAGCAATCAAAACACAGTTTTTAAAAGGAAGACGATTTGTCACTTCAAATTACCACCACCAGCCCTTTGGCCAGATCAATTACTGGACATCATTAACCATTTCACTTAAAAGAAACAGATTTAATCACTGGCATTCCAGGAGTGGAACAGAAAAAAAGTGACCACAGAAAAAAGGCCTCCCAAACTAAAACCAAAGAGGGTTTCACTGCAAATGCTGCCTGGTAAGTGTATACATGGTGCTAGGATGTCTCTGACAAGCAGAGAGCATGTCTTAACATGACTTAAGTGACTCATCAATTAACCTTTTTTATCAAGTAAATCTTTTAAAGGTGCTGCTGTTTTTACTTTGTATATATTAACTTCTGAAGTTACAGCTCTGAAAGGTTGGGATGCTCCAATACTTTCACAAATCAAAAGCTGCTGTTCATAGTGACATTTTTGTGTTCGCAAGGAGTTCTTCTGCATTTTGGTTTCAACTGTCACTTACCTTGACTTGCTGATAGCTACCAGCTTCTGAATGCCCTGTGTCTGGATCAGAGACCTTGCGTTTTCTGAGCTGTCAGTAATGATTTCATGGATGGTATTCAACACTGCAACCACTGTATCCTCTTCCAGGTTCTTTGTGGATCTCTGCTGCCTGCTGGGTAAATTTCTTACCAGCTCACCCATGGCATAACTACCTAGATTAGGGGAAGAGATACCATTAGGCAGCCCTAATAATCATTTCAGCTTCCCATCCTGAATGTAAAAGTCAATAGTGCTTGCTATGTCAAAAAACCCCATGTGTTTTAAACCTCAAGATTCTAACTTCACAGGGTATTTATTGTTCATTATTTCAAGATGACTGACAACTGATAAAACTAAGATAAAGTTCTTCATCATGGATTCCAAAAGGTATTGAGGGGGGAAAAAAGCCATTTTTACTGAGAATTTTACAGCCAACATCTATCATATTTTGCAAAGCCTGAGGCAAAAAAGCATCCAGTAGCTGCTGCTAATGCCACGTATTCATGCTAACACACGCACATGGCTTACTCAACTTAGCCTTGTAATAGGCCTTCTGGGGCAAGGTGTGCAGCCATGCATTTATTAACCTTCCCCAACAAAGGTAACAGTGTTTCCTCCTGGGTGCAGTTAGCCTCTCCATGTATAGTACTGGAGAAAAAACAGGGAATCCAAACTTTATCATTCCCAGTTATCCATCTGTACCATTTGCATGGCTATACCTCTGAACTATTAAAATGAGAACTTGGTATATTAAGGCAGAATCCCACCTTGCTATTTGCCAGTATCACCTTCAGTGATGGCCCTAAACACGTGACCAGTATTTCTTGGCCTGACAAGGTTACAGTTTAAATAAATACCTTAGTTAAATACAGAAGTCATCTAGAGGAAAACTCATCTCAGCTGAATATTTCAAGATTCCTGCTTATGGGAACATGAATGTTATTTACTGCTTTGGGGAGGAGCTAGAGCAGTGCTGAACTTGAAGAATATTAAGTTGTTTAGTGTCCAGCTTCTGAAAGTACCCACCAGGCAAAAGGATGAGAAAGGAAGGAGGAAGCAAAAGAAAGGTACAACTTCAGACCTCCCTGCACTTCCCCAGGTTAGTTCAGCATGCCAAAGGCCAGACTCCCACTCTAACTGGAATAGCAGGCAGGCCTAAGGAGCAACATCTCTGTGATGTGTGACTGTGAGCACAGGTCTCACACCAGCCAGGGCTAAGGAAAAGACAAGAAACCTCTTAACCCATCCAGCCCCCTGCACATCTATACACACTCCTCTCCTGCAAAAAGCTACACCTAATGTTGCTCCCAAGTTAGAGACTTCCCTCAAGCCACAGCTTGAGTGGGCTGGAGATGCACTCTGAGCTGACAGCCCCCACTTGGTGGCTACAGCAGAATCCCAGATAGCATGGATGGAAACTGCAGAGAGAACAAATCCTCAGCACAAGGGACAGAAAACGCGAGGTCTCTCAAGGGTCTCCAAGATCCCAGGCTGGGTTAGAGAAGTTCAGAAGATACCTATGAGATCTTTATTGCGACGATCCATGGAGAGGTTTCTCAGGGCGATGGACACAGCTCTCACAACCTTGTCTGAGTCAGACTGGAGCAGCTCCACCAGCACTGGCAGCCCCCTCTCCTTCCGCACCGTCGCACGGATGTATGTGGACCACTGATCGGGACACGTGGGAAAAGAAACAACACCAAGTATTGTGAGCTCATATACCTGCCCTTTCCTTGCCCCTGGCATTTCTTTCAGTGCCATAACCCATTTTTTTTCTCTGCAAAGACCAGTTAGGTTGTGTGTGCTGATTTATCCCATTGCCTAAACCCATCATTCAAGTTCACCAAGCACCAAGGAAGAAAGGATGTACGAGTTCATCCTACAGCTAAGGCAGCTTCTGGGGAAAGAGGGCAGGAGCCCTCTTTTATGCAAGTAAGGAGCATCATCTGCCAGCATCTGTTCTGTACACACCTTGGTGTGAAAACACATCTCTTTGGATCACGAAAAATGAGGTCACTTGGAAAAAACAGTAAAGCATCTAAAGAATCTGTTCTCTTCCTCCTCCTCCAATTTCATGCTTTTATTCTGTTTCATGATTGTTTTTAAAATAAGCCTGTATTATTTAAAATAATCTGTACTCAAGGCAGCTGTGAAACACCATCCTGCCAACCCTCAGGCAGCTGATCAGTCCCACTTTGCTGAGCCGTTCTAGAAGTGATCAGACAAATCTTTGAGAGAACTGCCTGATTAGTGGTGGGGATGCTTCACAGAGGGTATCAGAGGACACTGTGGAGTGCAGTTTCCTCAGTAAACTGTCAATCCAACAAATTAAGTATTCAGAACACCTAATTATCTAATACTAGGCTTTTCTGAATGGACAAAGCAATGGTTAAGTGCCTGAACTGGGTAAAGTTGCTCATGGTTAAGCTGTCATGAGCTCAGTGCTACTTCCACAATGTAAAACATCACCAGTCCAGAACATGAAAAACATCTTCAATAAGCAAACGGAAATAATTTCCTTAACATTCCCACCTCCTTCCTTTTTAAAGGACATACAAATGCACAAAGTAGCAGTGCACTTACAGTGCACTTGTTCATTACTTACAGAAAGGAAACAGAAAAGTCTGAAGAGAAGACTGCACTCACCATCCAGTTGCCAGCACTAAGATTCTGCAAAGCTCCTGCTGCAGCTTCCAGAGTGTTGAAGTTCTGACTTTCAGTGAGGATGGAGAGGTACAGTCGGACCACGTCTGGCTGGTACAATAATTCAAAGCCTGCAGGTGGGGCAAGAGGAGAAGAGAAGCAAGATAAGCAGAGAAGACAATGCATAAATAAACACATACCTTTAATTGCGTAAGAGAACAGCCAAGTGAAAGCTGCTACAACACAGAAAGAAGAGTCTCTGCCATGTCCAGGATATTCTATCCACAGTTGCTGGAAATGCTGGAGACAGCAATTCATGCACAGAATGTTCACCTGGGCTGAAGATCACTTTGCTCATCTTAAAGTTGACAAATCTTTCTGGAATCTATGCTATGCCATAAACTGCCCAGCATGCAGGTAATGACAAAATGACAAGAGACAATTTTTGCCTGCAACAATTCTTACTTTGCATCTCTAGACTGGGCTGCAAATTCACCTTGCACTCCTGTCCTTGTTGAATCTCTCTCAATATTTTAGAGACACAAAGAGCAGGGCCAAAGAGAGGGAGCTGCACCATCCTGTCGGCCATGCCCTGCACATACCCAAGAGATGGAAGGAAGAGACTGTCAAAGTGACCAGGACCCCCAAGTGTGAGGGGTAAGGAGGAACACTGACTCCAGATCAAATATTCAGCACAGAAATATGCCAGCATCGTCCCACACTGGGAAACTGTGACAGCCACATCTGCTCACTGCAGATCCTCAGAGTCACTGTATCAGCTGTGCAGTTTAAGCATGACAGGAAAGAGAGCTATTCCCAGCTCTGCCAAGGATGTCCTTTTGTGATGCTGCATAACTGACAGTACCATCAAGTCCTGACTTCCTCATCCATAGGATTAGGATTTATGCATCTACTCACATTAAAAAGAGGGTCTTCGGCAAGAACTGCATCACTCCAAGTTGCTGCACAATTTGAAGCAATTTTTATCTATCTTCCTTTACTAAGTGTAGCATGACACACTGCATCAATGAGGGCGGAGTATGCCAAGCATCTGCTTAAAGGACTGGCCAGACACAACATCTCAAAGAGCTGTTCAGATTATGTGAACAAAAAACTAAACCCCTAAAGTGCCTTGGTGAGTGCAGGATGGCACAAGCAACTTCTGGTCAATGTGTTTTATTTGCAGTCACTGTAGCTGGTCTGGTGGCCTTGGGGATGTTTGCAGTAAGTAAGGTTCAGCAAACACTACCTAAGAGAGGATTTCAAGAAAAACATGATATCAAAGAAAGCATAAAGGCATATAGAAGCCTGGGAAAAGAGCAAATTTCAAGCATTTTTTTGAGCAGAAGAATTTTTATTATTTGTACAAATGAAAAGAATGTTTTTCACATAACAAGATGCTGTCCTGGAATTGTAGCATAATTCAAAGCAAGTTTTCCACTAGCAAGACAGGAAACGTCCAAACACAAATCACTTCCTCTCTTCAGCACTTTCTCTTCAAAATCACCCATCTCTCATGCACACATCGCAGATTATCATATTTTAGACATCTTGGAGCAATGCTGTCCTATCCAGTGAATATCCCATTTATTTATTTGTTTTTTAATTCCCCGTTGCTTAAGGCTTCCTGAAATAAAAGCCTTGACTTTAAATGTAACTATTTCTCCACATCCTTCATGCCAGTTATGGCTGTGTGAGTCAGAATCTCAGAACTCAGCCCTCTAAACCCTGTATAACACTACCTATGAACACAGGCTGTGTTAACTCCCAGCTGTACAGGGGGTACTTATCCCACCGAAAGCAAGAAAACACAATCAGCCAAGGTTTGTTCCATACCAAACATCTGATCTATGCATGAGGATCCACGTACTGGCTCATACTTTCCATGCTCAGCCTCTCACGTCTACCCCAGCATGCCTGGATCCTTCTCCAGTGACCGGATACTTAACCTGCTCCACATCCATGCCTTGTTTTAATGCCACCACTTGCCTGCTACACATGACACCCTACAGATACGTGCAAGCTGCAACAGATGGCAACCCCCAAAGGCATCCTGCCAATCCATACCACTGAATTTCCTCTTCTCCAGTGTCCTCTTCTTGCACTGGGATCACTGCCCTCTATATTGAATGCTGAGGAAAAACTATCGTTACTTAATCCATGAAGCATGAGCAGTTGTACAGCTTTTCTCCATTCCTTGAATAAGTCTGTGATTATCTGACTCCAATACGACCTTCATATCACCCTTTTCCCTTGCCACTTCACAAGGTGAACTGGCAACCTAAGAACTCTCAAGAAAAAACACTGCTGATAAGCACCTGGTGTTCCTTTCCTGAACACTAATACTTAAAAATCTCTTAGGATAGCCTACTGGAATTTTGACACTGTTATCTTTTGAGGAAGCTTTGCTGAAATGTAAATCAGATCAGCGCAGAAGAGATGAAGGCAGGTTCATTAACAGATAATATTCATACAGAACATTTTCTGCTTCTGTATCTGAGCTCTGACTTGCTTGTGGTTCAACAGGATGCAATTGTTCAGCCAGTCTTCTGTTAAGTACCCAGTTCTAACTTTGGCACACGTGGAAACAGCCCCACACTCTTACTGTTCCAGTTGTTTAAATGCAGTCTGTGGTGTGCCCTTTCTGTCAGTCTGTACGTTCTGTTTTGGCTGGACACACTTCTTTCTTCAGCACCTCGCTGTGTGTGAATACCGAGATGCTCCAACCCTCTTGTCTCTGCTCCCCTCCTGCAGGGACAGCTGCATTCCAGTCACGCACCTCCCACCCGCTCTCCGTCATTACCTCTCTCCATGCATGAAAGCCTCTCTTTTTTCCTACTTACTAATGTAAGAGCATCTCAAAAATGCCTTCACCTTCTCTCTTCAATAATGCACAGCATTTTCTCTACCAACCACCAGTACGTTCCTGCTTTGGGGCGTAACTCCTTAGCGGGTGGTGGATGATTCCCACCTCACTCCACACTTCCCCCTTTCCAACTACATTTATGCATCTGCCCTATTGGCATCTGTCTTAAACAGAGTCATCAAGTGCTACACCCACACACAGCTCTGTCCTCCCTCCTGCCTCCTCCCCTGCTCCTCTCCCAGCACTGCAGCTCTTCTGGGTCAGCCTGGGTACGCCAGGGAAAGGCAGCAGGAGTTGCTGAAGCCAAGTTCCAAGAATGCCCCTCATGGAGGCTGCTCATTAGCAGGGATGAGAACCTAATAACGAGAAAGTTACTGCTGCACTGGAGGGTTTTCCCTCTCTGGCAGCAAGCTGACAGTTTTCATAAGCATTATAGTGCCTTAAAAAGAAACAAACAAGTTTTATATTTTCTCCATCTGCCTCCTGTCCTAATGAATATAGCTCTGCTATTTATAGAATGTTATTTGTCTGAATTATTATAAATTTCCTTCCAGTCTTGCATGAAGGCCTCGCACATTTTTCCATGAAGTGCTTCAAGCACGTTCCTGGGAAGCACAGCTGGTCTCACCTCCATTAAGCACCTGCTTCTTTTCAAAACTGATTTCCCTAATTTCAAGATCATCTTAATTATTTTTTCAGGTAATGCTACTTTTATGCAACATCCAGCTAACTCCTTACACTCATTTAAAATGGATAGAAGAAATGAGAAAAGAGGGTCATTAGTGATAGTGAATAATCAAACGAGAACAACATCCACTGTTTTTCTTTTTTCTTTAAAAAGGTGTTTTAATTATAGCTCAGATTCAGCGCTGCCCTTAAAAAGATAATCTTCCTGGAATAAATGAGATTTTTTCATTGGTTATGGATTTGTGCTGAGTTGCAATCTACACTGTTTACTCCTGGAAAAGCATGGAGGTAAGTAATTTATTGCTTTTTTCATTGAAGAAAGCAAAGTAAACAAGTTCACTGTATTAGCTTTTGGTTTTCAGAGAAACAGAAAAATGCCTTGGACACTCATGTCACTGTGAGCATCAGACCTTCTGCAGTGTGTAAGCATTCTCCTAACTAACAACAACATGAACGTGTCACAGAGGAGTATCTTCCATATTAGAGTCATCTGCTCCAACACACTGCAGTCTCATCTTTCTGAGAAATAGGAAGATGAGCTTTTCTGCAGCAGTTACTCAAAACTGGCAAATCGGACCAGTTCAGCGCAAAGTTCACATTACCAGGACGTGGCAAGTAGAGAGTATTTGCCCAGAAAATAGTGACAGCACAGACAGCAATTTGAATCCAGAATGGAAAACACCTGAAGAATTAGCTGGGGCTGATTAGCCATCTCCATCCCATGAGCCCTCAGTCCCCGTGCTGAAAATGATGCAGCAGCTCCTGGATTATCTCCTCCACAAAACTATTTACTTTCACCTTGGCAATGCTGATCCTGTGCCTATACTTAACTACATTCTGGCAATAACGTAAGATACTGCACCAGGTGCCTATCTCTGATACACCTGCCTAATCCCAAATTCAGACAACTCTTTTTGGAAGAAGGCTGCCAAACCTATTCCCCTTCACCACCCATTCGATTTAGGATTTATTCCCCTGCCACAGGCATGGGAAATTATACACATGTGGATGCTGGTCAGATGAGAAATCTCCTGCTGCTGCAGCAGAAATACACTGCTTAATTTTCTATCCACACAAAACCTCTGGATTGATGCTTAAAACAACTGTCAAATTTCCAATTTCGTAGGAAGCTGGAAGGATGCTGGCAACACTGTAGAAAAAAACCTAAGCAACCCCTAAACTGGGGGTTGTGTGTCTGTGGAACCACTGTAGTGAACTCTGTTAGTTACTCCTCTTGCAGAACGCAGAGGCAATTCCCAATTCCCACTTACTGCACTTTGGTTCCTGACAGAAGATGCAGCAGCACCTGGACTCCTTTTGGGCTGCAGCAGGAGGTGGATTCCCAGCCCACAGCCCCGAGCGGCTGCCGGCACTGGGAGCTCTGGGGCCGCTGTGCTTGCCCTGAGCCGCACCTGCAGCGCCGGCAGATGGAGCGAGAGGAGCCCGGACCGCACCTCCTCTGCAAGGTCACCCGAAAACAGACTTGGCACAGTGAAAAAGCATCTCCCTCAGCAACCAGGAAGCTATCAGCCAACAGCCAAAAACAAAAGAAAAAAGAAAACAAGAGAGTAAAGAATCATGACAGTAAAAAGAAATGAGCAGTCAGAATCTGCACCAAAGAAAAGCTCCGCAGCCCTTGGACTCCTGCCCTCTGCTGACAACCAGCCGGTACCTTCACCACAGCCTGTGCAGCTCATTGTCTGCAAGTTGTAAACCAGGGCTCAGAAGTATTTGCCAGAAAAATGTTTTCAGAACACTTCAGCAGCTCAACTCTCCCCTACCAGGAACCCCTCACCCCACAGTGTGGTTTTACAGCAGACTACATGAAAAACCCCATAGAAGGCTGAGGGAGGCAGCTGGTTACTTTTGTAAAAACAGTAATCAGATCCCTAAAAAACCCGACCCATCAGCTCCATTTCATCTGTACGCTCTGCTTCAGCACCCAGAGCAGCTTGAATGCCAACATAAACTTGCAAGATTCTTCTAATTGAAAGGCTTAAGAGTCGCGAGAACGCAGGCAGCTCCAACAGAGCCAAACGCTTGGCAGAACTGCCCGAGAATGCAGCTCGATGCAGATACATGTAGAATACTGAATGCCAGACAGCAGAGGCACTGCAAACTCTGCAACGAATGAAGATTAAATGATAGGTGGAAAGTTCTGAACAGTCCCTGTGGCTTTCACTTCAAGGTACAGCACAAGTCAGGACAGGTACTGAGCTTACTGCAGAGATTCAATCACGAATGCAGCATCCACCACTGAGCAGCAGCTCTGAAGACAGACAGAACAGCCTCTGAATAGTATTGAAAAGAACAACCAGAATAATGTGGGACACATGAGGCTCGAATCAGGCTTGAGGGAATGTTCAAGGAGAGTTTTTCTATTTAGGAAACGAACACCACAATGTGTGACCTTTCCAAATAATCTACTAAGTCATACACACAAGTTCTAAAATAATGTAAACTCTTCCCAGTTTATCATGTACTCCCATAATGATAGCAGCACTGGCATGCTACTCAAAAAGGGAAGCAAACAAACCCCCAGCCCAAAGGATGTAACGGGAATGTTACCAGCATTACCAAGAGTGAGGTATGCAAAAAAACAACACAGGGAGCTAGGGTGACTGCAGAGAAGACAGAAAGGCAGTAAGGAAAGGAAATGGGAGGGCAAGGCAGTGCAGGAGAAAGAAAGGATGCCTGGGAAAGCAAACTGTCTTTTGCTATTTCTCTTATTCTTTACATTTCCCGAGCTCCACAAGCGGTCATCAAAGCACCTTCTTACAGAGTGTGATTTGTACAAGGTTGGTTACATCTCACTTCAAATCCAAAGAACATGCAATTCAACAAAGAGGTGGCTCAATCAAACACAACCCATTTTGACCTTGTGTAAGTTCCAGTTCTTTTTTTCTGTGACCACACATTTTAGAGCCAATACACTTATCCCTTTCCAAAGGACCTGCAGCAGCATTTCTCCCAACAGCATTTGACACACTGCCCAATACAAAGTCTTTGCATATGCAGCTAAGTCTCTTGGCAACTGGAGATGTTCCATTAACAGCCTTTTCTCCTCACTAATCAGTAGCAAAGGCTCTGGAGGACCAATACTTAATAAGAATCTTAAAGCTGCTGCAGATAACTCAAGCACTACCCAAGCTACTGGTTCAAAAGGGGAATGCTCTGTCCTGCAGGGCTGTCACTAAAGCACAGGGAATCCCCAGCAGCAGGGCTGATGCAGGGATGGGAGAGCTGTTAAAGGTCTGCACCCGCAGGGAGAGGAGACACGTGGGTGAACTGCAGCACACTGAAGCATTTCTAGGTCACCTTTGGCAATGGTTTTTGTTTGCTTTTGAGAAACACCATTGTTACAAGCAACAATGCTTTGGATTGGAGTTAACGTTAAGCCCTTTGGCTGCATGATTAAAATGGAGAGTTCATGTAAATAGCTTCCTTTACCCCAGTCCCAGAAGACTTGCCTCTGACCTTGGAGACTCTCAGTACAGCACATGAAATGTTAACACTTGCTCTCTCACCAGCTTCTCTAATCCGAAGTTATTTTTATTTACTTCACAGAGATAAATGAATGCATTTTCTCTTAAAAGGAAGAGGGCAATCATATTATTCCAAAAGCAAATTTGTTTTGAAATGCTGTTTGTATCTAAACATCTAACATGAAATAAAATTTTCTCCCTCTCTCCTGCACACAGACCACACACTGGAGTCTCTGGGCTGTGAGCTACACATCAAATGCAAACTGCTTGGAAGGACAGGCTCCTCTTTTCCCACCACTAGCTTACCGTGGTGTTTGCAAGCTCTCAGAATGCTGCTCAGGCCCTGCATAACCACTGCAACATCTCAAAGTGGGACTTGGTTCAAAATCCTGGCTCACATATGCAAGTGAGTATGAAACTAATTTGCAACAAAGGTCTGCCAGCTCTGCAGGATTTCACAGTGTGACACTGCCAGCCGTGCTGGGGTATGGAATTTCTGGCAGCTCAGGCACAGCCAGGACTCTAAGCTAAGGATGAACACTCCCTGACTCGGAGAAAGGCTGTGTGTCTAGGGGAGTCTCTCTTACTGGCTGCCCCTTACTCTTGCCTCAAACACTACAGTGTTTTAAGACAAAAGACTGATTAGGCTTATCAGGCTGGTGGATCTCACTGACAGCAGATCAATATGCCAAAGGAGCAGCAATGCTCTTAGATGTGAGCAATCCTGACCGATTCAGGGAAGCTCCTTCCTGAAGCTTCGTGGTTGGGCTCACACCCCTGACAGCTGATACCAAAAGGAGCTGGGCACAGTGATGATGTGCACTGCACTGGGGACTTCTTAAACAGACAGCAATCTGGCCAATGCATACAAGATCGGTATCAAGTGTGTCACTGATCATGTTATGTTTCCCTGGGAGGGAAAACCTGAATTTCCAGATGCTGGCCTGCTACATCACAGGGATATCTGAACAACAGTGACAAGGTCAAACATCCATGCTTATTCTTTTAGACCTCAGTGCTGCTGCTACTCCTACTGGCCGTGGGTGCTACTGACATGCCTCTGTGAGGGTCCAGAATTAACTGACTGGTTTTCTTTCTTCTCTCTGAAAGGACCCAGATGGCAGCGCTTGGTGACTGCTCAAATACCCCGAGGGGTGTCTCCTTGTGCATGTCACCTAACAGCTCTATTTTGTCACTCCTCCTTTTCAGCCAGAGAAAGCAATTCCAAGGACTGCACAATCCTCTCCAGAAAGGAGAACACTGCCCAGCCTGCCTGGCTTATCTGCCTCCTAGGGGGCCAGTGACACCAGTAGAAAATGTAGAGAGGCTCAGGAACTGTCGACTTGCTGACCTCAGAGCTGCAAACTCCACGCAAACTCCAGCCAAGAACATGCAGGGATGCCACAATAATCCAAACCCATAGCATTGCCAGAGATCACTTCCCAGCTGCAGCTCTGGGAAGAGGCAGTAATGAGGTGACACTACAGAGTGCCTCATCTGGTACAAACAGGTGGGAAGTGGTCCTTTCCTAATGGGGAAAGGTGGTAAGTGGACGAATCTCTAGGCCTGACCATGCTTACTCTCTGTCTTGGTAGGGCTTGAATCCACTACTTTTTGGAGCATACTGCAAGCCTTTTCCATTTAGCTAAGCTTTCCCAAAGGAACAAAAGAAATAAAAAGATGGCTGGCAAAGCTAATGAGGAATGGGAACTTGAGGAAAATTATTACTTTCCATGCTAGATAAATAAATGTGGTTTTTCCACTATGCATTCACTTACTCATGCCAGACCATGTGTATTTTCTGGGACTTTTTCTTAAACTGAGACAAGCAAAGGCAGGCAAAAACATTTTACTTACATCTCCTACCTACAGCTCCTTGGAGCAAATCACAGCTTTCTGATCACAGCTGCCATGTGCTGCAGCTGAAGAGATCTGAGACTGTTTTCACTGACATTACTAGTGCATTTGCCTAATGGTCCAGTCCAACCATCAGCAGGTTTGAACTTAGTACAAAATGTGTTTATTAAAGAGAGAGATACTGAGGGATTCCCTGAAGGAAAGCCCATAAAAAAAAAAATTACATCACAGCTATATTTGGTAATAAAATACAATGTATTTATGTTACTATCTTATCACATGTCCAAAAGCCTCATAACACAAAAATGTCTCAGAACTAGAGTCATCACTGGAAATCAACAGCACTGTTAAAGAACTCTTTCCTTTAACTTGTGGCTGCCTGAGTCTACCATTTTTTTTCTACTGGTCTTCAGTGTGTGTTTAACCAAGGATCATGTGTTCCAAATTGCCCTTTTTTGGCCACAAGCTCCTGTAACACTCAGCTTTGCAGTTCCAGATGCCAATCAGCTGCTCTTACTCCAGGAAGCTAACGAGCTTTTAGCTCTCCCCCAGCTCAGAAGAAACCTGTCTGCAGAGAAAAACTTACTGCAAAAGGAATCATGCTCTAGTCCTTGCCTCCAGATGCCACCCAAGCATATTTATTTTATTAGAAAGATTCTGACACGTTGAGATACTGAACAGCTTTATAAACTTTCTGTCATAAAATGCCAGCAAGTAGAGAAGCATAGCAAAGGGAAGAAACACCACAGCAGACAGCTGCATGACAAAATAAAAAAAATCTACATGGTAATGCATATTTAGTTCAAATATCCACAAACCCTTAGACATTAAATACTGAGGTATGCAAGAAATGCAGAAAAAGCACAGAAAACATTTTCTTACCTCTGCAGACCTCGTAAGTACCTTCTTTCCTGTCAGACAGTGTATGAAATGTGCTGGATCAAGAGGCCAGGCATGGTCCCACCAAGTGCCCTCCCCTCCCATATGAGAGCCTGGACACAGAAGCTCAGTAGAGCAAAGCTTGTGGGGGCTGTGGAGGGGAGGAGAGGCCGCAGTGCCCTGCAGTGCAGAGCTGTGGGGTCAGCACCAGGCAGAAGCAGCACTGGAGTGCAGAGCTGAGCGGTGGCTCCGCAGAGCCAGCAGCTGCGGGAAGGAGCGGCCGCAGTCCTGGAGCCAGGCTGGGCTCAGGGTGGCTGCAGCAGTGACCAGTGCTGTGCCTGGACACAGCAGCCACACTCCTCCAGACATCCACGGGTGCTGTTTCTCTCCACCAGGTAGGTCTGTGGGGAGCTGAGGTGTGGGAGGACCCACAGCACCTTCTGTGGTCAGCCCTTCTGTGCTGTTACACACTGGGGTGCTGGCACTAAAAGCAACCAGCGAAGCAAACCCAAAGCCTCCACCACTCAGGAATTTACAGAAACAGGATTACTTTGTCAGGTGTGGGACTTATGGGGGTTTCCACTGACTGTGCTTCAGAACATTCCTGTTGCTGAGGGACCTCTTGCTCAGGTTTGAAAGCCCACACGGTCCTGACAAGCGCTTGGGTGGATCAGAGCTGGAGCTGCTCAGAGCTGGGACAGACAAGGATCGACTGACAGCATTTCCACTCGAGCTGGCACCTGTCAGGTTCTCCCCTTCACAGCGCATCTGGGTTTTATCTTCAGTGCCAAGGGAAAAACAACGTCAAGAAAAAAACCCAAATCTTTCAGAGCTCATGCACTCTGAAATATTCTTAGAAGCCAAATGGAAAGCTTCTTTCTGGGTTACTCATGCTTCACTGAGCCTTCTTATATTTCCACTGCTCATCATGATTTTTATATAAAGTCTCATAAATGGTCATAAGCCATTACACAGGTATTCGGTTATTCATATCAATTCAGCTGCTTGTTAGAGGCCTGTCTGCTTAAGGCAGTGAAGGGCTGCAGAACTCCACAGCTTGAATTCCTCAAATAAGAAGGCAGTATAATTTTTCTATTCTCCAGTGGATATACCCTCACAGAAACATCAAACATCTCAAAATACATCCCAGTATGAAGAAAATATTTGGATATAAACAACTAATCTTTTTCGGGGGAAGCTTATCAGAATCCAAGCTGAGCAGAAGCTACCAGGTCCAGTCTCAGCCTGCAGAAATGAAAGGTCAGTGGTTCCTAATCACTGGCACTGAAGCCTGTTTGGTTCATTACATGCAAAGTCCTGCAATCTTGCCTTTATAAGCATTTTATAAGCAACTACCATATGGAAAGACTCCCCCATGTTAATAAATAATTTATTATACGCCAACCTAAACACCTTCTCCAATCCTGTTTGTGTCCTGAAATTGCTAATTAGTTCCTGCTCCAGCTTCCGAAGTCAAAAGCGTGTTTCAATTCCTCTCTCCATTTCATGAAAGCTGCCTCATGCACCAAAGGCAGCCCAGTGCCTCTAATCTGTCTCAATTACAGTCACTGTGCTACTGTCAGGCAAGTATCTTCCAAGCATCCAAGAAAAAGAATTTGATGTTTTCAATGTCAAATGAATGTCAGGTCAGAGTGGAAGCAGCACAGAAGGTTTTCCTTAACTTCTCTAATAAAAAATGGACCTTGCAGCCCAGCTTTTAAAAGGTACCATATTTGGGTACTTAATTCTCATGGATTTCAGTGTAAACTACAAACATTAATGCCTGCAAGAACAGAGATTCTGCACTCGTCCTCAAAGCACCGTATCCAGGCAGAGATTACAGATGATGAGAGACAAGAGAAGATGCTGCTGCTCCTCCCTCATTTAAACTGGGACACACTGGAACATACCACATCAAAGTACTGAGTGAACAGGTACTCTCCCTCTTCCTGCCAACCACTCTCTGCAGCTTTCTGGAAAACTAGGGAAGTTTCTATTAAATGTAAACCTGCCTGCTATTCAGTGCACTGCCTGAATACTGGATAATCACAGGCAGAACTGACACAAAACCAGCTCTGCCTATAGAATAATAGGTTTTCTGGGAGCACAGATCTTGCTATAAAACTTGAAGTTGGACTAGAATGTTAGGTATGGCAACATGATCTGGATGGGAGTAGCTCCCCAAAGCCGTAGCTGGCTAAACACACACACACACACACAATACAACCACAAACAAATCTATCTGCAAATTTAAAAGAAAAATAGAAGAGATTGGGGCCCCAGTGTGTAGCCATAAATGAGATACTTCGCTGAAATTATGAGAGGCAACACAGAGACACTTTTCAAGAGGCAAAGGGGAACATTACACAGCATCCAACTGCAGCCTGCCCCATCTTCACCACCGTAAAGCCATGGACTGCATTCATAAACCAGCAGCAAATCATAAGAGAAATTCTTCAACAAAGCCACAGCAGTCACTACCTCAAAGCAGCTCTGACAGCTTCTCTGAAGCCACTTCATTGCCTTTAGAACAGTGAAAAGATTGCCAGCCCAACAGCCACTTTGTCTGGAACAGTTTTCAGTTTCAATGCAGCTTTTTTATAGTAATACTATGCAATTAAAAATTTAGCTTAAAATTACCCACACGAAAGATTCTAAGCAGAAGCTGACATTTACTGTGGAGGTTGTTCATGCCTATGGAAAACTCTGAAAAGGTCAGTATAAATGTAAATAAGGTGAGATACTTCCTCAGGAGTCTAGAAATTTCCATTGTGTCAGGGCCTATACCCATTTCTCCATGCAAGGCAATGCTATGTATGAATGCCCTGGTGGCTTCTCATGGGCCATCTGAGTCCAGAGCTTGATCTAGAAATAGGTCTCCAGACTTCAGTGAAACAACAAGCATCAAATTTTTAGTGTTTCTGGGAAAGTCAGGTCCAGCCAGCCAGAAAACTGCCAATACAGTTTACTGTCCGTGGGTTTAATCTCAGCAGTGTTTTCAGCAAGTAGGGATGTTGCATTTGGAAGGGGCATGATAGAATTTAACTATTAAGCAAATCCTTAGCAGAAGCAGAACTGCCCAAATCCAAGTCACACGTGAATTTCCCAAATCTTACACTTTGGACACTCTTGCTAACCTGAAATACTCTCTCTGGGAGCAGCACTCTTGTAATTGGATAAATGGGATTAGGTCTCATGCTCCTAACACCTCCAGTTTCTCATTCCTTAAGAAATTCTGAACACACTGCCAAGAACACACCACCTCAGTCATCCTTCCCACTTGTCATCTCTTCTCTCACACATCTGCAGGTTGCCTTGTGTGCTCTCTCATTTTAGTGAGAAGTAGCCCCAAAAGGGGGAAACCTGCATCTGCAAGGAATGCATGCTTCCAGTTTCCCAAGTGTTTAAAGGTCACTGGGGACACTCCAGGTAAGGCAGATTCTTTCTCTAGACCTTCCTCTTGTCCCCTCACACTCTGAATGAATCTTTGGAGACATTTTTCTTGCTCATCACTTTTAAGCTCTCAGCAGGATGAGATGCAATTATATGCTCAATCGTGATTACAGATTTGCTGGTTGTGATTTTAGAGGTCTCAAAACAAAACTCATTAGGTTAAATGTTCTTCCTGGCTTTGTATGAGAGGGACAAGAAGAACTGACATCTCTAAATGGAGTGGGCTTGCTAGGACGAGCAAGCTAGGATACTGCTTTAGGAATCAGGAAATCTCATCTCTGTTCCCAGCTGTGCCACTGAAATGCCCTCTAACTGCACAGCTCCCTTCAGCAGTGGTGCCTCCTTTCCCCTCCCACAGGAGTTCAGTCTTGCTTATCTAGACCCAGCCTACTCAAGTGGACTGTCACAGTGTGTTGGTAATTACACTTTACTGAAGTTACTGGTAAAAAATGCCACGAAGTTGCTCCAGACATCTCCTGCAAAAGCAACAGTGTTTTTAGTAAAGAGATGGCAGGGTGTGCAAAACACTACTGAACAGGGCACGAGGTGCAAGGGCTGCTCTCCACATTGCCTCCTTTCAGAGCTGCCTGAACCAGGGCCCATTCCTGCACAGACAAATAGTATTTCATGCTATTATAGACTTCCAATTTTCCCTGTGATCAAGACACAAAATTCAGGGCTGAAACTAATGGTCTGTGAGGCTGCAATAAAAACGTTCTCCTTTCTACCACATACTGATCAACATTCTCACTGATCATCTGGAAATGCCTGGGTCAGCAATCAAGCTCTCAGTGGGTTCAGAGCAACCAGCAGTTGGATTGACGTGGCTTTCCAAACCATGCAGAGGTAAGGTTCCCCCTGCCTCCAGTTGACAGGTAAATTTAAGTGACTGCTTTACCATGTAAAATGCCTGCCTCTCAGTTCAAGGTCATTTTTCTTCAATCCACAGTTAGAGGTATATGGCACATTAAGTCCTATAATTCCCCTGTCATGGTGGAGAAGGGGGGGAGCTTTCAAGCCTGTGCAGAGCACTTGGGGTTACAGAAATAAATATGGCTTTATATAGCAGCTTTCACATTCAAGATATCTCACAGTGGTTTACAAAGTAATGAGTCAGATAATAGGGCTACAGCAGCTGTGCAGGTACACACACTAGAAATTAATGCTGAGAAAACAGAAGTCTTAATTTTTTGATTCTCTTTATTTGCTCTTCTGCAAAATATGACTGCAGCTTCAGTCTGACTAATGAGCATCAGTGGCTTCTGCACTTTAAAATGCCCAGGTTATCTGACATTCCAGTTTGTTTTAATTTTCAGATTAACTCTATGATTAAAGCTCTCCATTAACTTAATACTGTTCAAGCAAAAGTGGAAAAAATGCATGTACCTCCCAGTCTTGGCTGCACTATAGGGAAGGTCTCCTTGCCTGGTCTCTAGTACCATCATTTGCAATTAGTTCAGAATCACAAAACTATTTGATTTTCATTCTCCTTTCTCTCCTCCATCATTAGGTGTTATAAGCAGACCCTCAAAGGCTGATTATCGAGTGTTCTGAGGATTCCATGGTTTACTGTGCTGGCACCAGTAAAGTACACATTATACGTAAAAAATATTTGTCTTTGAAACAAGCTGTATCTTGAAGTGCAACCTGATACACTCCATTTTGTATATATGCTCCTTTCTCAGGTTCCATGGGCAAATGGACTTCTCATCTGAGTCACCTAATCCACCAGTTGTGGATTAAGTTGTTTTGGAAAAACGTGCTGGTTTTATGGAGACGTACTTTTCCTGGATGACTCTGTAATCAGTTAATGAGTCACACAGAACAACTAGGCTGAAAGGGAACGTGGGAGGTCACCTGGGCCAGCTTCCTGCTCAAAGCAGGCTCAGTGCCAAAATTAGACCAAGCTATTATGCTTTTGTCCAGTCCAGTCTTGATATCCTTCAATGACACAAAGAACCCTTCAAAACCTCTCTGAGGAACCTGCTGCAATGCCCAATTATGTGGCATTAGCCTCCATTTCTGTGGGCAGAAGGATACCAGATGGGACAGATGCTTCCAGTGAGACTCGAGTGATGTCTGTCTAGTGCTGAGTTCTGAAAGCACCGAGACACGTTGGGCTCTCAGAAATCCACATTCTGGTTACTTCTAAAGGCACAGCCTTCAGAACACTCACCCAGAGCTGCAACTACCTCCTTTGCTTCTGCTCACACTATTTCTGGAAATCTGGCAAGGGATTTAAATCAACATTACACCATTTTTCTGCCTCAGCTGTTCTGAAACTTTCTGCAGTTCTCTTAACTTGTCAAGAAGCTTCGTCAGCACAACTTTGCTGCAGTACTTTTGATGGGCACCAGAGACAACCGTAACTTTGTGCAACACGGTTTCTGTAATTGATTTTGACATGAAATTTCATCTCTAAATTCTGACATAAGCCGAGTTCCTCTTCCCTGAGCTTTCTGGCAATACTGGCTGGGCAACCAGGACAACTTTTGGATTCACACCCCTCTTCAAAGGATCATCCCATTTTTTATGCTTATGCTTAAAGTGGGGGGGAACTCTGAGAGATTTCATTGTTATTGTTTCTTAACTGAAACTAAGTGGCATGGCAGAAGCTGACATAATGCAACAGTGATGGATGGGTGCATGGAGTGTGTCTTTCATTGCAGTGACTGAGTCCCAAGACTGAGGCAGCTACAGTCATGAGGTATAGGCACCTTCCCATCAACTCCTGCTTCTATTCCTGGCAGGCTTTCTTGGCACATTCTCATTTTATAAACAGTCTTGGAGCAGCATCTGTATAACAAGCTATGCTCTGTAATAACAAGCATTCTATTTTAGAGTAACAATTAGAATTGCTTGTAGAATAGAAATGCTAAATGAGACACGCAAAAATGCAAACACAACCTGAAATGTGGGGAGGGAAGAGAATTAACCATTCTCAGCAGGGCAAAGAGTACAAGAAAAGCAGTGAAAATTAAAAACATTTGATGACAACTATAGCTTTCCAACATGAACTATTTTTCATCAGAAATATTAGCCAAGTGGAAATGACATGAAAATCCAATCAGTGGTTGAAGAGTTAAGATGTTGCATTGTCAGAGAGCACACAATGCCGTAACTGAAGTAAATGTAGTTGAGCAGTAAAACTTACCAAGGTTACAAGTTATGCACTGGTTTAGGTATACACCTTTCTATACAAAGCAGCATAAATAATACAGTTGAACTTCTCAATAAAAACATACAATAAATACAGTATGCATAGTGAGATCACAAAGCAATTCACAGTATTGCATATTTGCAAAATTCTCTCTGTAATATGAACACCTCAGTCCATTCCCACAGTATCTCACTGGGGCAAACCTCTACCATCCACCTTTAACTGAAGTTATGTATTTATTTTATTTTTCTATCACTGTGCTGCTAGCAACAGCCGGGATACAGGATACTACAGCAGAATTCTGCTGTTTTTACAAATGTATCATGTGCACTCCATTTGCATTGGTTATCACAGCAGCAGTGAAAACTCTAATTATTTCAGTGAAGGTAATTATTCTAGCTATTATTTTGGTGAAGTGATTCTTCTAGTGAAAGTAGTGGAAATAGCAGGCTCTCCATGAACAGGTTCACTACAGACCCAGCAACTGACTGCTATTAACTTGCCTAAGGCCACTCAGAAAGTCAGCAGCAATGCTGGACTGGGAAAATGAGACTCTTCTCCTTCCAAGTTCTGCCTTTAGCTGAAGCTCCAGATCACTCCATCTCCCTGTTAGCTGCTGTAATTACCATGTGCTCTAGTGGAGCTCCTGCTGTTCAGTTTTTCATAGGCTACTTTATTATGCAAGTATATATAGGCTCTTCCTGTTTAAAATGCCTAAATCTCATTTTCTGTGCGCTTATAACTTGGCCACAAATTCACATCAAGTTGGAAAGGGAATTTACCACCTGGGATTCCTGTCTTTTGAAGATACTGCTAGTTATTGTAAGAGATCTATATTCTGGGGTGTCAGCCTTCAGGCCAGAAGGAGCTGGAAGCTGACTATTGGACTCCTTAAAGTCCCATGAGAGCCATAGGTAAAAGGACCTAAAGGTGAAGAGGGACAGTCTTGCCTCCAGCTGTCAGCTTTACCCCCTTATGTGCTGAGGGAGACTAAACATTCAAGAATGCAAAAGAAGGATAAAGAAGAGAAATAGCTGTTGATGCCAATTCACTATTTCCAAGACAACTGAAGTATCTTAGAATTGAGTCATATTTTTCTCATTCAGAAGGAAAAGTTTGAAATTCTTCAGAAACAAAGCTGTTGTCCTAACTCATCTTGCATGTGACCTCTAGCTGTTAAGACAGAGGCAGAAGACAAAGGGAAAATCAGGAGTTCTACAGGCAAACAAATTATAGCAGAGCCAAACAGAGGTGGACAAGACCCACTACCTTATGACTTCACAAAGAGTTCAGCTTCTGTAACTACAGAGCTGAATGGAATTCTCGTATCACTACAATTGCTCCTCCTGCCTCCTTGCCCCTGCAGTTGTTTCCTACTGGTCCCTCAGCTTAAACTTCAAAGCTACATGACCTAAACCTGAAAGACATTCACACTATGAAGTGTCCATGCTGGGGGTGGGGAGGCATTAGTGGCATTTAAATACCACAGCTGAAATTTCTTCTCCGGTTTACTTTGGTTCTATATCCTCCATGTAGCAGAACTACTGCAAATCCCCAACTCAAATCTTCCTGACACCATCTCTCTCTTAGGCCATTCACAGCACAGTTTACTCACACAAACACTGTGCTTTCCCTTACTCAGCTGCAAGAGCTGTTCTGTTCCACAGATGCCATTTCACCCCTACCAGGAATCTAGCCTGTCTTATCTGTAAATACAATTTTTGCCTGGATGTCCCTACAGACGAAGGAAGGGACTGGAAATCACAGGTCAGAGCTGCAATGTCGAGGCGTTGTCTGAAGCCAGAGAGCAACATTTTGACAAGCACAGCAGCAATTACCAGGACACAAAGCTGAAACTATTCTTCACATTCCTGAGCAGACAGATAACTCCAGAGCTGGTCCTGTAATGGTCTCAAATTCCTCTCACATGATTTTGTGGAAAAACTGAACTCCACACAGCAGAGCTGTAAGTGTCAGCAGCACTTCTGTATACAGTTACTGGACAGGGTTTCAGTCATATCATTTAGTATTTCACTCAGAAAAATATTTGTTTCCTTACAGCCTCCAAAGTAAGAATACTGTAGGATATATTTGTATGACCAAGTGAAAAGAACTAGTGGCAGAGATAGAACAGTACTCCTGGACCTCCAATTCACATTCCAACTGCATCTCCCCATATGACTTTTCAAAGCCTTCAGTTTCAACCCTAAACTTAGAATTTACGTTCTACGTATTCAAATTTAACAGATCCACAAGATCACAAAAAGGTTTTCATTGGTAGAGCACAGCTCAGCAGGCCAGGGAGCAATTAATGCACTTTCAACCAGCTCCGAACAAATAAGAACACTGAACATAAGAATCCAAGAAGATTATGACAAAAAAGGCAGAAGACTCCAGAACAATTAGCAGTCAGCTATGGGAAGAGTATGTACACAAGAATGGAAAGATCCACAAGTGTCTGCTTTGAATTCCTTGAAAATATTGGGAAAAAGAATGGGATTTTAAAGGTACCAGACTAGAGAAAGTTTGGCAACGAGGTTCCATATGGGAATTTTCCGACTCAAGGCAATAAATTTTCTCTGACTCAAAGCACTGGGAGACAGATGAGAAATGTTTCACTGCTTTGTAAATTATGAAAAACACATGGGACCAGAATGAATACTCAGCTTAGCAAAGCAACAGAATAAGAGATACTTAATAATTCTGATCAGAATTCTCAACAACGTGCATGAAATGCTCAAAAGGTGTTAATACAAGAACATGTTACTTGCTTCTCACAGAGGAGATCTACCCAGTGTCTCAATTTCCACCAGCAGGCACAGGAGGGGTGGTGGATGGTGCCATTAATCAATCAGTTCTACTCACTTATTCACAATACAACAATCAAAATTAATAATGGAACTCAAAAGGGCAGGTGAGTGCTTGAGTCAACTTCTAAAGATTTAAAGAAAGCAAATTAAAGCAGCAATGAAATGCGAACTGCAGCCGATCTTAATTACAAACTAAAGCCAGAGTAAAGTGAAGTTTCTCTCTCCTTCCACTACATGTTGCCTTTAGCTGAAGACAAATTGCTGGCACTTTTGTAATCTACTAAGTTAAAGTCATTACCCTGACAGTGCCAGGAAGTCTAATTTCCTGGAGCAGTAATACAAAGATTTATAAGGGAATTTAAACACTCACCTTCTGGAATAGAAAATCTATCATCAGCATGAGGCTACATGGAAAGTGACTGAGGATTTCAGATAATGGAGAAGAAGAAATTCACCTGCTGACAAGTTCATCCAAAATCTCATTCCCTGCCTACATAGGCTGCTGACCAGGGTAAATGTACACACAAAGCTGAGCTTTCAAATAAATTCAGCTTTTCTGTGATGTCCCCACTGCAACAAAACAGACTTCTTCAAATAAAACAATTTTTCACACTAGTTCAGTATTTCAGCACAATTCTCTCCTAAACTTATGTTCCCATTAAAATGGAACTAAACTTAAGTAATCAAAATGGAAAAGAGCAATTAATAACTACTTTAATAACTGCTTTAAAGGAGAAAATGAGCTAGCTCATCCACCAGGCTGAAATGTACCTGCACGTCTCGTTATGGCTGAAGACTTTCAGCTCCCTAATGAGATAAACTGAAATGAGAGCTGAACTTCAACACCCAGAGCTCCATAGAGCAGCTACTCTTCTGCCCTCAGATGTATGTGCACATAAACAACAAGCCATGAGATTTGCTTAAACCAGACAGCACAGAGGTCTAGATTTAATTAGGAATAAGCTAATGCTGATTCCATATAAAAAAAGTGTTCTGCTCTTCTGGACTTTCTCCTCCCATACTCCAGCACTGAGGAACAGAGGTGGACAATCCAACACCTTTGCACAGGAGGATTAAATGTTACAACTCCTGTAACATCTTTGGGGGGCTGACACACATCAATCCTGATTCTGCTCAGAAAACCTTATCACAGAGGCACTGCCATCTGAGACACTGCCTTCCCCTGCACAGATATGATTAATCCTCATCTTCCCCCAGTGCCTGAGCCTCCTGCCACTATTCCTGCTCAGAAATAAGGACTCTGTGAACAAAGCACAGGAGTTGTACTACGCTATGTATTTAATGTGTACACAGGAGAAATCAGCACTGTGGTAGTGCAGAAGAGAACACGCTGCAGAGGAGGCAGCCAGCACCACTATCACTGACCTACTTTAGACTGGGAGAGGGATTTCAGCAAGACTTTTCTTTTTCCCCCCTCATAGACAGAACCAGCAATTTTTTAAAGTCCTAAATTTAGCAAGGTTCTGAGGACAGCATCCATAATTTCTTGTCAGTGCTGTTCCCTTCTCTATGCAAGCTTATATCACTTCCCCCTAAAATTTATCCTCTCTCTCTCTCTTTGACTGTCAGAAAAAAAGACATGCTCCTTTCAACAAAGAGGAAACAAGAAGCTTCTCTTTCACAATCTTTCCTCACGAGGACAGCAGTACTCTGGACACTGCCAAGGCATATACATTTATTTTTTAATATCAGATGAGACAGCACTGCAAGTTCTCCCATCTGACATTATCCAGTTTACCACAGATAACAACCCTGAACTGGAAGCTTTCCCCTGCCAGAATGCCTAGCACATAAAATTATTAAAGGCTTAGAAATGGTTTCAGGGCTGCTCAAATGATGTGCTGCAGCAAAACCTGATTCCCATTAAAAAACCAGGAGCCATCAGGAAGAGACTCCACCACTGAAAAAGAGCACTGCCTTCCGTCCTTCATTCCTCTCCAGAACAAATAAATTCCAGGGGGAAAAAAAGTAAAATACTAGGATTTAAACTAGGTTACAATTCACAAGATCCTCTGGATTGTTTAGGATATCAACATGTTCCTAAGATGCTGTACCAGCAGGACAGACGTTCTGAAGACGGACTGAGACACCTCTGCAACCTGCACAGACACTGGCCAGTCCCAACCCACAATCGACAGAAGCTTCTGTAGAACTTGTAGGTTTTATGTTGTTTGGCTACAGGACAGGCAGAGAGTCCTACCATTAAAGTACTCTGGAGTCAAATGAAGTTCCCAGAGCTGACAGAAAACAGGTCTGAACTAGTTTGCTGCTGCTAGTTCATGGTTTTTCAAATGATCACAAGCACACTCTCAATTAAGGTCATACCTAGGAATATCTTGCAGGGAAACCATGATATCAAGTTCTTGAAACCATGTCTTTAGACCCACCAGATAAGCCCCATGGATGTTGACTGTAAGATTACAGGAAACTTAACTATATCCCAATATTTGGTAACTACCACAATGTTCATTTGCTGCATTGCATGAACTAATCTTATTACTGCAGTTTCATTTGCTCACAAAGATACCAGCTGAAAATTCACTTTAATATGGCTTTAATAATACATGAAAGAGATTAATCTATAATTGTTGATTTTTGAAATAGCACTTCATCATCATCATGTCACTCAATCTGAGTGCTTTTGATCATTAAAACTTGCATGATTTTTCCATCTTGGTAACGAGGTTCTGCCTCAGCTGAGAGCTGATCTCATCAGAGCCAATTATACTCTATAGCAGAGATCTGACCAGAGCTCTTAAGGGTTTTAAAACTGCAATTTTATTTTCTTTATTTTACCAAACAATTCAAAGTTCAAACAACCTTGCTAGAACCTTTAGTATCCAGGAATTCTCAAGTAAATGAGATGCTTGGAAGTAAACTACCAGTAAAAAAGTGGATGCATCACTGTCTTGGTTTTTTTTTTTGCTCTCAGCACACAAGTCAATTGTTACTCATGCCTTTTTTCATGTCAAAGTGCTTCTTTTAAAATGTTCTGGGATTAATCTCCTGACCTTATCTAGCATGAGATATGTAATCTATTTGACTTTGATTAAATGGGGGTATCTCAAAATTATCAAACAATCTCTTCAAGAGTGTGAGATTTCTAGCAACTGAATATGATTAACAGGCTGTGTAAGCTCAGAGACAGATACATCTCCCATCAGATCTGCACATCACTTCTACCATTAATAGAGCCCCATGAAAGATTTTTACCTTATTTTAAGGAAAGCTATGCAAGATACATTTCCTTGCAGAAATGTCCATCTTTTCCCTTTAGTGGCAGCTACACTCCAGTCACGTTTAGAAAGGAATGCAAACACTGAAGTCTTTGCTATATTTTGCATTCCTTTCTTTTCCTGCATCCTAAAGGTGTCTCCTTGCTCTGCACTGTAATCAACTCCCAGCCTGAACTGATGGCAGCCAGTGAAGGTTGCTTAGCAGAAGTTTCCTGAAGCTCTCTAAATAGGATGCTACTGCAGCTTCTGAGAGGTCCATTAGTATCTTGCATTATTTCACAAGATATAGCAGATCTTGAGCAGTAACACACCAAATGAAAACCAGTGTTTAACTGCATCCACTATAAAGGATGTGTGTAAATAGATTAGATTCACCTATGTATTAGGATTAGCTTGTGTATCATCAATCAGAGCTCCACTGTGAATTTGAGTGCAGCACTATGTCTGTATAATTATTATACCATTACTGACTATCAGCACATCTCTAAGGATCTCAGACATGGCCTCTGTTGTTGCTCTCAGTTAACAGCAAGAAAATTGAAGCACAAATAAGTTGACTGGACCAAGGTCACTAAAAGAGCATAATTCAGGTATCCCAAGTCCATGGATCTCTCCACTGAGTCACACTGTGTCTTTATATTCTCCAAAATTCTCTAAGTGATGTGGAAAGAGTTTTAATTTTTTTTTCTGAGGAATACTCAGGTAGGTCTGGGTATTCACATCTCATTAAGGTGAGGCTGACAGGGTGGCACCGCAGCAGTTGCCATGACAATGGCTGGATCTTTGCAGAGACACTGCAAGCACTTCCAATCAAAACCTGTGTAAGTCTCAAAACACCATCCAATGCTCTAAGAATTCTGACAAAATCCCAAATCACCTCCTAATGCCCAATTAAAAGAGGTACCATGCAAGCAAGAAGGGAATGCAGATTGTGAAAGATTCCACCGCTGCCAGAGCTGAAATACAAAAGCACAACGTAGATTTTTTTCTGTGAACCTCTCAGATTTTGGAAAACTACAAGTACTGCTCACTACAGACAGAGAGGAATACTATGGTCAGGGGAAGACTGACTATCAGTAAAGGCAATTCCACATTCATTCATTCATTCAATTCCACAGAATGCTGAAGAATGACAGAGATGCCAGGGAAGGGAAAGGGTTAGTGCCAAGTACCCTCACCCAGTGCATTTCACAACTCCTTACAGTCACAGTCTAGTGCAGGAGGAGAGCTTGCACTCACCCCTCTCTGGAGTTACAATCACCTACACCAAATCAGGCAGGCTTCTACGAGATTCCACCAATTCAGCAGTTTTAGATAAAAATTCATATCCAGTATTTGACACGAGATAACAGCATGTACACATATATCCATTATTTCAANAAAAAAAAAAAAAGAGATCAACCTGATATGCTCATGTCTCAAGTCCCTTTAAGAGCCTCCAGCTCCCAAGCTACTTGTTATTTCCAAAAGCACAAACACTAGCATTACCTTTTGCTGCTTCAGATCGCTTAGGCAAATCAAGTGTATCAAAATTCCTGTCCAAATCTCCATTCTTCTTTCCTGCAAAGAAGAAGACAACAGATGGAGAATACTGTCAGTATACTGTCATGTGCACCTAAGAGATGGGAGAAGATACAGACCCAGAATATAAATCACAGACTGCTACCCATAACTGAATGTATCTGACTCGCAGTCCAGCTGCACAGTTGTGGTTTTAGCATGAGCAAACTTAGGGACAAACATCCGTGCTGCTTTCAGGTTGATCTGCAAGCATGCTTAGCACTAGCATTTCAGAGAGTCTTAAGGGTGCTTTAAGCCTTGGAAATTGTGCCATTTCCCTTCTTGGCAAAGGTGTGCCCCTCTCTCAGAAGCCCAGTGTTTGTTGTTTTCACAGAGGAATTTTGACCTGAAGCAAAAACTCAGCAACACAGCAAGAAAACAACAGCCTTGCTTTGCAGCCTCTACTCTCAATGCAACTACCAGGCAGGAAGACCTAAATTTAATACATTGTACAGAGAGCAACCAACAACTTAACCTTGAATTGCCCTTCAATTGACAAAGTGTCATTTTTGCTATTTATTAGAAGCTAATGGAAATAATTCCATACTTTTGCTAAGAAACAGTGTCAAACCATTACATCAGCTTTAATTTATACAATCCTTTACAGAAAACAGAACAAAACCTGCACTTCAGTTTTATTTAGGTTGAGAATTCAAGGTTATGTAAACTCGTGGGGAGGGAAGGGTCAGTTTCTGTGCCCCCAAGGAGACACACTGCCTTGGGTAAGCCCACATGGCTGCTGTGGGATAAGCAAGAACCTTGCCATCAGAGCAATAACTGGCAGCAGAGGGAGAGATTTGGAAGGCAGTGCAAGAATCTGCATGGCTTCTGAGGACAGCAGTGCACAGTTTAGCTTTCCCAAATTATTTTGAGGGGGGAAAATCAAGTTATTTAGTCCCCCTCCCTCCAGAGCAGGGAAGGCAGGTGTGACGGGATGAATTCAGACAACACAAATTAAGCTGCCAGAAGTGGCTTCTGCACAGGGACTACCAGGCTGTTAATGGAGGTTTTACAGAAAGGGCTGGAAGCTCCACCAGTCAGACTGCTCAAAAGGAAACAGGAAAACAGTCCTTGAAAATGTAATGAGGAGATTAATCTGAGTCCTGACTGCCAACAGCTCACGAGATGGGAAAGGCCAAGGCCCTGCCTTGTTATAGCAGGAGGTTGGTACATGCACAGTGAATTCAATGGGTCACTCTACCTTTCCTCTAGACAAAAAGATAAAAATACACAGTACTGTACAAGAGGAGTTAGAGCTTTTAAATACCATTATGAATATTTAGAAATAAAATCAAGAGGAAAAACTTCCCTCAAGGTAGTATTCCATCCTCTCCCTTTCTTTATAGGGGATGGAATCACACACTTTGCTTTTGAAATGCCAACAACACAGAATACCAGTCAACTTCAACTGTTGTCCAAAACAAAACATGCACCTAGAAGTTCTGCTTATCTGAAATAATTTCCTTAACTGAAGTATGTAAAAGCCTATAAGCTACCAAAAGGTCATGCAGCCAGGTACCACAGCACTCCTTGAAAGGTATCTTTTCTAAAGGAAGGGACAGGAATCAGTGGCACTTCGCAGCATTCCATCAATTTTTTACTCTGGGAAAGGAGCAACACATTGCTCGGGGAATCAAATACCAGAAAGAAAAAGTGCTGTACACCAAAGGACTTTGCACTGCATAATGGCAGCTGAACCCAGTTACTGGCTGCAAACCCTTGTTGACCCTTAGAGCACTGACAGGAAAAAGCAGGGCAGAGGGAATTAGAAGTAAAAATGCATTCAAGGAAGGAAGTCAGTGTTTAGGAAAGATTACAGATTTAAGTCAGACCAATAAATGCTGGCTCCATCTTATCTACAAGTAGGACAAACTGTTTTTCCACATGACCCCAAATTTCACGTCTCTGCCATTAGTTTAAACCTCAGAACATATCCTCAGAGAACCAGACCTTACTTGACACAACTACACATTTCACAAGTTCTCTCTATAATTTACAGGTTGGTCTGGCACTTCTATCAGCCCTGCAGAACTGAGATGGCAGAGTAAGAGCTCCCTTCTTCCCAGTGGCACTGTTTAGCAAGCACTGTGTCTGTGTACGACTTGTTAAAGAGGAATTGTCCAGGAGTGCAGTGTTGGCTGCTACTTTTGAGCTGGGAATGCCAAAGCAGCTGCCTATTTACTGACCCATCTTTTATAAAGACAGCACTCTCCACCTGTGCTCTGGGCTCATCAGTTGCTGTCTCTCCACTGTGGTGCCAGACAGCAAACACTGGCTGGTCTGGAGCCTCTGCTGGTTTGTGTCTCAGCCCTCTGAGGAACTCCCACCTCACAGGCCAAAGCCCGTCTGTTCAAAGCAGAAGCTGCCAGTTGCTTACCAATGGCAGCAGTTCAGAACACAGAATTCTAACCAAGGGGATTTCAACTCTCCAAATTACTTGCTTAATCAAATCGATTTGGTTTGGAAATGCCCCAAGCACCTACATTTTCCAGGGCTTTCTTATAGACAAGGTGAGCAAGCTGCCAGAAGACTCCCAAACAAATCCACCCAGAAAGCAAAGGTTTCAATCTGAGGCCCAGCAGCTATTTTTCCCATTTAATTTCCACAAATATTGGTTTGGAGTTTTGGAAAAGGTGACCAAATATAGCAATTCAAGAGTCTACTGATTACAGACCTCTCAGCCATCCCCATGCCCACCAGATAACATGAGAAAATCAGCATCACTGCCAGATTCTGTAGCTCTGAACATCCTGCTCTGTCCCTCGACCCTGTGCATTTGTTTTACAACAGGGACAATGGGATGTGAACACACACACACACACACACAACTTATGTGGCTGGGATTTGTATGGAGCACACCACTGCTGCTTCCTGGATTTTTACAATCAGGCTGTGCACCACAGGGATGCTGAAAACACAGCACAAACTGCACCTGCAGTAGGAGACAAGTTTAAGATCTGTTTTTGTACATTTCAATTCTCACCCATGTGTAGGTTCTGTGGGTTTTCTGGCCTGAGGTGTGTCAGAGAAGAGCCAATGCTGTTGGATCAGAAGCATAGCTCCAAACCTTGCCAAAAGACAGTTTTGAACATGCCTGCTGACAGGCCTGTTTTATGAGACTTGGCTGTAGGACTGGCACAGCACTCCGGTTTGGGAAAATCGCCTGACATGAGACTCACTTGTGCAACATGCAATCCACAGTCTCTGAAACAGTGGGACTAAAATTCTTCCCCTCTTCCCCCTTGCTACTTTTCATTATGTAAGAAACAACCCAAACATGACCTTCAGCATTTTCCATCTGTCAGAAACTCTGCACAGACTCTGAAGTGTGACCCAGTGTTATTAACCAATAATGTTGTTGATCTTCCTCAAATGTTGTTTTGCTTTACGAGATAATCAAACCATGGTGCAGCCATTTCTGCAGAAGGATTACTGAAATAAAGGTTTAAGGGAAAGTGCTTCTTCATAATAACCCCACCTTATCCTCCCTGGTACTCATTAATACAGCCACTGAGCTGGCCACAAAGGAGTGACAGAAATCAAGGGCTGAGCTCTGTCCTGTCAACAAGTCCATCCTCCACAGCCTCACCACTCATAGTCCCAAATCAGTGTCCTGCAGAACACTACCCATCACCATTTTTTGGGTAGAGCAATTAGATTATGTTTGATTGGTTTTTTCCCCCTCCCCAGCACTTTTCTCCTTTGGCCCAACCTTCCTGAACCCATGCTCTGACACATCACAACCTGAAAATGCCCATCTTCACCCCCAAATCAGTCTCAGTAACAGAGTCACCCAGGCACCCACAGTCTATCAACTTCCCAGCCAAGGGAAGCTTTAGCCTCAGACTTCTGTATTGAGGTACAATTTTACTTATTGTGCTGGGATGAGAAACTGAAACCTATCCCTCGAGACAGGTACTGGGGGTAGCTTCACCCAGCTCCTGTGTGTGCCAGTAACAGAGCTGCAGCAGCCCAGGCACGTGCCCAAGCACAGAAAGTGCCAAGCACCCCTGAGAATTCCCACCCAAGCTGCTGCAGCTCACAGCTCCTTCCACTCCCCAGACCAGCAGAGCCTCCCATCTGACAGGGCTGGTGATACAACCCACACACTGGTGTGTTCCTGCTCTCATGGGCTTAGAAGGCCAGCTGCAATGCAATTCCCCTGCTGCACTCACACCAGGAATGAATAAATCCTCATGTTTTCCATTCTTAGTGTGGAAAGACCAAAATGCAAAAGCTCCCTCAGAGGATTTTTCTATGTCTGCTAAAATGGACAGGAGGATGTGCTGGGGGAGCAGATGAGAAGGTAGATGAACAAGACCTTGATCTCAGCTCTTAGCCTTGCATGTGAAAGACAAACAAAGCATATTATGGTGATGATGAAAAGAAAGTATTGCAGACTCACCTTGATTGAACCACTCCTCTAATTACCAGAAAAGCAGCAAAAGAAAAACAAAAATTTACAGGATGAAGAAAATACAAAGGAACAGTCACAAAGAGGCAAAGTTTCACAGAACAGGTTCAAAACCTGAGTATTACAAGATTACAGGAGTTTTATCAATTAAAAAAAACCAAACCAAACCAAGGTATTTCACTTTCTCCCTTTTGTTTCTGCTGAAAACCCCCAATTTTTCTTTGCACCGTTTTTTTTCTTTCCTTTTCTTTCTCTTTTTATTAAATGAAAAGGTGCTCACAGAATTGAGGGGACAGAACGATGACTAGCCCTTTGCAGAGGTGTTTGAAATGCTGTGATCAATGACCATGAAATAAAATAAAATAAACATGGAAACACTGTGAGATTAAGTGAACAAGAAAGAAGAGCACAGATCGATTTTGAAGTTCTAGACTGAAAAAATTCAGGTAGGTTCAGACCAATACCCACACAAATTTAACAGCAAGACAAGGGAGCTTCTCTTTAGGATTTTAAAAGCACATTTATGACTGGATTTTAACTTTTATTTTTTTAAGCACAACAGTCATCTGAGACCCTCTATTCTTTTGATCTACATCCTATGAGCTGTGAACTCAGCATTATCACCAGTTGACTTCCCTCTGGGGAACAGCACACTTTCCAAAGAGCACTATGAAAAGGTGGAAAAAACCATTAAAATTGTTGTCATTTCCTGCCAAACACACAGAGCCAAACCCAAGTTGTTACTAAGTGCCTGTACTTGTTGCTGCAATCCTCAGCATCAGATGATTTTAAGACCAATTTGTCCAAAAAGACATGACCTGGTGCTTAGCTGATGAACAGAAGTGCCTGGGTGCACAGCCCCAGGGGTATCTCTAGGTGGGCCCAGCAGACACCTGGTGTGGGACATGCACCTGGGAGCCCTCCCTGGTCACTGCCATCCAGGGGATGGGGACAGGTCTCCCTCAGCACAACACCCTCCTCCCACAGGGCACTCAGAGCTTTCATGGCTGAAAGTGTTTCCATTGACTGTGTTGCTCTCAAGCAAAGCAACAACAGGGACTGCAAATGGCAGGGAACAGTCTCGAGTCAGCACACGTGTAAGGTTTCCAAAGGGTGTCACACTGCAGGTTCAGTCACTCCCTGTGAGAACAGTCTGGCCAGGTAGGCAGAATTATTTCTTTAGTTTTCCCCCCAGTCATTAGAAGATCCCCATCACATTTTTATTTTAAACAATTCAAATGTAGTTGATGACAGACTAGTCTGCAAAAGCAAGTTCACACTGTGATGACTTCCCTAACACATATGGAAACACGTAATAATTTAGTAACTTGTATGGGTCAGATCAAACAGTAATGTGCAGCACACACTCCATCAAGTTCAAACAACTCCATATCAGGTCTTTAGGGGCAAAACACGTCCTCGTACCTGGCTATAAGTAATAAGCCAGGATGTGTGTACACATGAATAAGGAGAATGAAGCCTAGAAAGAAAATGGAATTAATTATCTCTGAATTCATCCAGAATAGTCATTTTTCTAAGAAAGGAAAGAAAACAGAATTCAGTCTAGAGTAGTAGTTTCTCTTAAATAACAAAGAAAATGGATATAGTTTGAGTGTCTCTTTGTAAAGGAAACATAGAAGGGGAATCCTGTCTTATAATGAAACTCATTTGCAACACTCACGCCCCAGAGGAGAGAAAAGGTCTAAAAGTGACTAACAATTAAAAGCTACAAAATCATGTTTGCAATTTAAATTACTCAAATGGTGACTGAATTGGGAGGTTGTTCACTTTGGTTGAGTAGGAGGGGAGGCTTTTAGTTTGTTTTCAAGTATGAGAACCAGGAGGCATGGAAGACATACAGGCAGAAGTGCCATGCACAGGGATGGATGGATGGATAGATGGAGGGATGGATCCATGCTGGCCTGGATTCCCGAGGAGGGCACACATGCTACACAGCCAGGCAAGGGGACTGAGCAGAGATCTGACAGATGCAAGGGCACAGCAACGCACAGGAGAGGCAGAGCACATCCACCTTTTTCCAACAGCAGTGTCGTCTGTCAGCATGCAGCACTCCTGTTTAAAGCCAAACAAAATTACAGCAATCATGGAAAAAAGAATCCCAAACATCCACTAGTGATGCAACATGGGAGATAAACACATGGCAGGACTGCAAACACTCCACAAACTGCATCACCCTAAACAAGCACGATGAATGTGCTTGCAAGAGCAGGACTACACAGCAATGTTTACCCCAGTTCTGAGCTTTTTGCAACACATACCTTTAGCTTTTTTTCCACCAAAACAACCAGCATCATCTTTCTTCTTCTTCTGAGAGCCTCCTGTGCCTGTAGTCTGACCAGCATCTAGTTCTTGGTACTTGTCAGCTCCGGGGACCTCTTTGTGCACATGATAGGAAAGGTTCCGCATGATGCACACACAGTTCTCCACAGACTGTTACAGAGAGATTTATGTTATAGGAAGTATTGCACCCTCTTACCTGCAAACCATTGTATTGTACAGAGGAGAGCTTGGGGAAATTGAAAAAGGAAGGCCACCTGTCCCAAGAAAACCATGTAGCTCTCAAGGAAGATTTAGGCAAGACCCTTAAATTAAAGTTCATTCTTCTTCTAAACCCAATTTTATCTTTCCAAAAGTGAAGTGTTTCATAAATAGTATCCATTCAAAATGAAAACTCTCTAATCAAAAATACCACTTGATCTTACATAAAGAATACAATTCACCAAAAGATCAAACACACAGCAAAAAAATGATCATATAAGGATCTTATTTTAATCGAAGTCTCTCTCTCATTCTTCCAACATTTACAATCTCCAAGGGGCCCATTTTATTAAATTTTCTCTGGGTCAAAACTTAGGCCTTGTGAGGATTTCAATGAGAACACACGTTGTCCTGTAGTTATAGCTAATCCACAGCACATCAGGTTCTGACAAGAGCAATGCTCTGTAGGTTGCAATGGAAACCACCAGGTGGTTACAAAATCCACTTCCAAAATTACCTGATTAAGTAACAGGGCTTTGTAATTCCCTTGTTCAGGCCATCACATGGTGGGACTCAGAACAAAATAACGATGCTTTACAAGCTTTCTGGTGATATAAAGAAATAGTATGCTCTTTTTTAAACAGGTTAAAGTTATGATACTCCTCATGCATATAAATACACTTTTAAGTACCATGGGATGAGATGATGATAAAAACAGATTAATAAGATCTGCACCAAAAAAAAAAAGCGCCACAGTGAAAGTGCTGCAGGTCTGAAGACATTTCTTAATGTCTAAGCACTTCAGCCTTTAGAGATGGTGCTGAATAAAGTCTTTAAAATGGGAACTGACGCCTTTGCTGCTTTGTGCAAATGGGACTCAATTCTGATTTGGCTGCACTTATAAATGCTAATTAAGTAATGCAGAACAACAGCAATAATGACACTGACAATAAAGGACAACTCTCCCCACCCCTCTCAGCCACCAGCCTTTGCTCCCCTCTTCAGCCAGAGGGAAACAGCAGCATCCTGCTGATACCCCAGCAGCAGTACCACAGATGCCAGAGATGAGAGGAAGACAATTACTCTACTTTCTGAGGCAAGCATAATCCTCTTCTGATACCAGCAAACAGAAGTTGGATCCCAGTGCAACACTTCACCGTAAATTAATGCAAACATCCACTGTATTTTAATATTCAAGTTCACCTTATTGTCCGTGTCCTTCTTGCCAACCGCAGACTGCAGAGCATGAAGGAGGGCATCCACCAAGCCATCACACTCTCTGAGTCTTCTGCGTGCTTCAGCTCCATCTGAACTTACATTCCTGACAGGAGAGAGTTGAAAGAAAATTTAGCCCTGTAACCTTCACTATAAAGTTGAAGGTGCATTGATTTATACTACAATTATTAAGAACTCATCACCTTGGATGAACAATTAGGAGGCCAAGTAGACTGACAAACCTACTGATCTCAGTAAAGTACGGGCAATGCACATCTGCAACTCTCTGAGCCTAAACAAAAAGGGGAACACAATCCCAGAGGTGCCCACAAACACATTTCTCTGCTTCGCTGGTGAGTCCAGGGACTCAAGCCAGGCAGAGCAAACAGTATGCAAACCAAAAATTTCATTTCAAAACCAGCAGTTCCAAACTGAAAGATACTTTCACCACCTTAGGAAAAACGTGGAAAGTCACAAGATTACTCAGCAGTATCATGGCCACAGAAACTGAAAAAGCTGTTTGCAGCAGATTCAGTACAAAGCATGGATCAGTCACCTTTAGTAAGGAAAGGACAACAGTTTACATGGCTTTACATTTATTGCACAAGAGAATGGCACAAGTAGAAGAAACAAGACAGAGTGGAAGCCCACTTGGAGTTGTTAAGTTATGCTTATCAATGACTGCAGAAACTGTCAGAGGGGACCTTTGAACTTGGCCTCACTCATCCACCAAGTCCAAACTGATACCCCTTAGCCTTGCATAAGCATCAACCTGCCTTACCCAATAAATAAATAAAATTCAAGTCAATTTTCCAAATATTACCCTTTTCCTCCCCCTTTTCCTTTACGGGGAAAATGAAACAGAAAATGCTCACTGACCAAACCTATACAGAAGGTTTTCCCAAAGCTGAAATGCAGTAATTTCAACAATAACACAGACAACCTTTCAGCTTTCATGTCTTTGAATCCCACAAAGCTGTGCAAAGTTACCTCTCAAAAGCTCAGGACACCATCATTACCTTCTGCTATCAGCATCATGCAGACAGTTTTTGCTTTTAACTGGAGGGACTGCCAATCTCTGAGTAATTAACAAATCAATCATGGTCCCCTCTCGTGTCCTGGTCATCTGGGCAGACTGCTGTGTTAACTGGATAGCTAGGAAAACCTATATTTTCTCTGAGACCTCCCAAAATCTGAAGGCACTTAATTGTGAGCTGGTTGCTGTAACAGCACATTAGCTTTCAATTAAGAACACAAATGAAATGCACAGATAAACGAATCCTTTCCTCAAATCCTAACACAGCCTCACCTCTAGCAATGGATGACAGGAGGCAGATAATAGAGATATTAAAATGATTCCACAGGATAGATGAAAGAGAATTCTACATGCTGTTTTCCCATCTCCAGTTGTACTAATCCTTTTGTATCAAAAACACAAATGTGAATTTTAATGTAATGTCTTTATGAAACTGAAATTAGGATTCAAATTCTCTGAGATACCTTTCAGGAGTTATAACAATAAATGATAGCAGCTCCACCTTCAAGCACATCTGTTAATGTGGAACACTAATTATTAAGCTTCAGGGTGTCAGAAATGCACTATAAATGGTCTTATCTGGAGCTGGGTATCACATTTTTTATTCCCTCATTAAGTCAGTGTTAGAATTCATAAGCAACATTTGCAAACTAAAGCCAAAACAGCTCAACCTTCACACCTTCCTTGCCCTATGGCCCATTCAGAAGAGATTTTTCTATGGTTCATTAGTGCTACCACACTTGCACCACATTTGTTTCACTGCTTGGATTATGAGCAGCATCACAGTATTGTGTATCCTGCTTTCTTGCTTCTTGATCTGTACTGGGGTTAATATCAAGGTAGACATTGATAAGGTTATGACTGAAAAGAATACCATAAAATTGTATCAGTAAGAGTGTGGCCTGCTGATATCACTTCTGTCTCTTCAACTACAGAAAAATTTACTGAAAATTAATGCCTCAAGAAAAAATTCCCACATATATCACATATAAATAAGCATGAAAACTCTGCAGGATCAAGTTAATAGCTAATTAATGCTATGACTAAGTTATCCAGACATCAAACTTTGCAGTTTTAACTAGCACATCACCAAATGTGTCCTTATGAGCATCTCATGCAGAAACACCTGCTCTATAAATACCCAGCTCTTGGGATTTTGTTAGTCCTCCCTCCTTGGGTAATGAGCTTCCTGCAGCCCTTGGAATTTATCGACCATGGAAGAACAAACCCCATTTCCTTGTCTGTAACTATAACCCAGACCTATGGGAGAGCTCAGCTCCCACTCTTGTCCCAGCAGTCCAGGCAGACCTCAGACAGATGAAGCCCACGGAGATCAGCACCTGCATCCTGAGTCTGCTCTTCCATGAGGCTCCAACACTGCAAAAGGCAGTGAAGATCTCCCAGTCTCCAAGGAAATATTTGCATTTCAGATCCATGGCAGACATCTCCAACCTCTAAACTGAGGTGAGCCTATGAAAATGATGACAGTATGCTTTGACTAAGTTCTCATCTGGCAATCCGAGGAGAAGTATTGCCAAGTTTGGTTGCCATGACCCAGAGCCACCTTCACAAGTCCCTGTAACCCAGGAAAATGCCCAGATTGCATTTCTGCTGTGGTGTAAAGACTCTATCCACCTCCTTGAAAAGCATCACCTGGTAGTCATTGATCAAATTCATCTTGGGTCTTCAGGAGGGGTTGGAGCATGAGAACAAAAGGGATGACATGGACACGAAAGCTACTACTGTCAGTGGTCATTAAAAAGGACAGAAACCCCCATGGAATAATCAACCTGATGCACTCCACTGACAGGAGTCAGGAAAAATCTCTTCACATTTCAGATCTGCACTGGGATTGTTCTGCATCTTACATCTGTTACACATGAAAGATGCAAATGAAAGATGCAACCAAACCATCGTCCAAAGGAAGCTTTCAAAGCAAGGTTTCTAGACACCCTTTTTCCAAGAGTGATGGAAATCAACTAACGTGACTGATTCCAGCAGTTAATAGAGGATTTGCAGACCTCCTACACAGGGCAACACTCCCCAGAAGGAATGCCAGAAAATCCCAGAAACTCGTGCAATGGAGATATGTAACATATGGCATCCAGACTTGGTAAAGTAGAGAGCTTTGCTCTTCATTGAACTTTTCTACACATTTGACAAGTATTGTTTTACACCAGAAGTAATTCTTTAGTGTTCACAGTGTGTTCACAGAAGACATAAAATAGAAAAGCAGCTGAGACCCCCACTGAGGTGCTACTACCTCTGTTACTCAGGAGACAGGCTGCCAGGCAAGAACTGGAATGGCCTCAAGATTTGAGCATTAAACAAATGATCTCACTGACTTGCTTGCTGGGGCAAATTTATATCAAGAACCTCTGGAGATCTAAGTCAAAGCTACTTATTGAAGTTTGAACGACTCTGCACGGCTTTTGAGGCACTGATGATGGGCAAATATCCTGTTACAAATGAAAATAAAGTTGACTGCCCATTCAGAAGGGTGGGAGTGGTGAGGGGTAACTACCCAAACTATTTTTACACAAAGCAGTGAGAAATGAGACCTGCCATTCATCCCCAGTGTTCTGGACAGTCTGCTTCCCTTGCCATGTCTCTTCACCCCCAGGAAGGCCTCTGCTGCTTTCCCTGACTTTCCTGCTTTTCAGTACTTTTCCAAGAATCTATTAAATGACAAATATATTTTAAAGACAGAAGTGTCTTTCTTATGTCACACTGCAAAAGGTAATAGAAACCTTCAGTGTGCTTTCTGTGTATGTACACAACACAGTCTGAAGAACAATTCTAGAAGCAAAACATGGAACTACTGCCCATGAGACTCCAGGTATACAGGAAAGGAACCAACTGGATGACTGATTTTATGTAAAACAGTAAAGCACAAATCTCATTCCAGAGATTTTGAATCACCAGCCTTTAGCTGCAAAAAGCAACCTGGATTCTTCCCCAAATTCTTGGAGTCCAGACCGTGGCCAGGACTAGTGAAAGAGAATTTGTAAGGATGATGCAATATATGCTTTCCCTGGGGAAAAAACCCAAAACCAACAAAACAAAGAAGCACTAAGTAAATGTTAAATAAAAGTAAATATCTACGAGCATGGAAACTCATCAGGCTAGGAATGCAGTCTGTTGGTTTTAAAGACTTCAGAAAATGAGGACAAATGTGCTGAGAAATCTGTTCACGCCTGAGATAAGGTTATCATTATCACCAAAGAGTTGTCTTAATAACATGCAATTCTGAATGCTACATTTACATCTGCAGAACAGAGCTGGCATTCGTCACCCCTAGGAGAGGTGAGCTGTTACTACTGTCTGTGCCACACACCAAAATTAGCTTCAAGAGAAAAGACTTAGAAGTAATTAAGTACAGGGTACTTAATTTGCACTCTTTCAATGCAATCATGTGGCAGTGCCCCCTCTGTGCTCTCCCTAACAATCTGACAGAGTGGAGATGTGGAGAGCTTTCAGACTGGTGGTTTGTTTTTTTTTTTTTTTAATGATGAAGAGAAACTTGAAAATAAAGGCAGAGACACCTTCCTCTCTGAAAATTAAAACTACTATTTCCAGGACTGTTGCTATGTCTGTCACTTGGCTGGAGAGCACCATCAGTTGCTACCCCACAGTGCTGCAGATGAAGCTGAGGCCGGAGCTTTACTGAACACCTTACCCTCCTGCCTCAGTTCAGCAGGTGTAAAAAGCAATTTGTTTAGAGATCTAGCTGGGAACGAAGACAACAGCTTGGAGACTTTGCTTTTTTATAAATAGGAAGTTGAACTAGAAATTTTTAAGACATCATCCTAGTAACACTTCCACCTTTCCCTGGAACAATCATGGCTAAGAGCTGAAGCTGAGACAGTGACAAGCTCTTTCCAACTCCTTGCTAGACTCTGATCAGCACCATCACTGAGGCTTTGCTGTCCAGACACTGAGTTTTGCATACTTCAGCTGATAAAAGACTACCTTCTTCTCACAAGTCTAACCTAATATATATTAGTTAGTCTGTCCACCTACTCTGGTGGCAGAACCCTTGCTATACAAACACTCTTCCATACCCACACTCTGCTTCACAATAAAGACATTTTTATTTGGATGCCAGCCAAAGGAGATGGATCAATAATAGTTGTAGTAAATAAACTCTATTTCCAAGCATATTTCTAGGTCTGCTATGTCTCAAAGGACGAATATACAACATTTAAAAATCATTCCATCATTTCATGCAGAAATAGAATGGATTCCATACTTCAGTTCACATGAAGTACCAGAAAGTTTAATTGGTATTGAAGTTCATTGTTCTGAAAACAAGAAAGAAAGAAGCTGCCTGTGACACAAAGATCCAGGCAGCTCTGGTCAGAGGGCCCTGTACAGCACAATGGAGTTTGGCAGCAGAGAGCTCAATCAGAAATCAAACAGAGAATAAGGTAAAGAAAACAGAAAGAAGCCAAGTCCAAATGAAATGCACAGAAAGCCAGAGGAGCTGGAGTGATGGTGATTTAGGTAGGGAGCAGCTGTTCAGACCTGGGCAGGAGATCCCACTGGACATTGCTGCTCCACTCCAGCATTCACTGACCAGTTACACCCAAGAGAGAAGCAGCAGAGCAGCCCTAGTTTCTTTGCATGCAAACCCTTTCACCTCTTTAAATAAAGTGGTTGGTTTTGTTTAGTTGACCTAATGCTCGAGAGGAACATAGCAAAAGCCCCCCCTGAAAAAGGGCTTCACGAGTTTAGTCAGTGTTCCAGCAGCAGAGCTGTGGCACAGAGCAGGAGATCTACAGGGCACCCTGTCACACCTCATATCCATGTCTGCACTGCCTACAAAAGCTCTCTGAAACAGGCTGGGGCTCAAGAGTACAGTTTAACAAAGGATGGATTTGACATCTGTACCTTGTTATCTGTGGCATTCTGTACCCAAAACATCTTGTAATGCTTTTCCAGTAAATGCTGACTGGTTACCTCCTGCATGACCTATTTGGAGGGCCTTAGCTTGCTCTCCTGTAATGCAAAACGATGCAGAAACACACTACATGAGAATTCCATGATGCCCAGCAGCTTCTTAGCTTCCAAATTATTCCAGTCTCTGCCTGGAGGAAAGGCCCAGAGGTTCTGCTAGCTTTATCACATATGCTTGCTGCCATGTGAAAAGCATCTCAAAAATACAGAAAGAAGTGGGTACTAATCTAACTAAAGATGAGGGCTCACAAGCCTTCCAAAGCAGACTACATCCATTAGAGTGATTGCAGTGAGCTTTGCTGCAGTCCTGCTCTTCATCCCACCACATCAACAGACATTTTTGTAGATTCCCTTTCCTGACAGCCAAGGGAAGAGGGACCTAGATTCATTCCCAAGTAATGACAGAAGGCAAGTGCACAACTTTAAATTTATACCTCAAGATATGATTGTAAAGCATTAAGGTTGCATGTAACTAGGTTATGTCTCTGCTGCTAAAATCTATGCATAATTTATTTATATTACAAGCTAAACATCAGGAACTGTCAGGAGGAACCCTAGCAGCTTCTTACTGGCATGAATTAAACACTCTGCTCATCATATAAGCCCCAGGACAGCCATATGCTGTGATCCTGCACAGTATCAGTAAGCTAATTAAGAAACTGCCTTTGCTCACTCTTCTCTTTTGTGTGGGTTTTTAATTTGAGTTGATTTTTTTCCAGTCTGGGTTGGGCAGATAAGCTTCTCCCTTTTCATGCTGCTTGCTACCTCCAAAGTGAAGATTCACAGGCAAATTTTGGTTCTGTTTTTATCTCTTTCTAAAACTATTCCTTCTCTGAAAGTCCATTTTAAAAGTACCTGTTGCACACCAAAAGACTGATGGTATCATTAGCTCCAGTACCTGGAGCATCAATCTCCCAAAAGCTGCACCCATTCTGACCACAAGACAAGCACACAGCCTCCAAGCACTGCGGGTGAGTGGGGGGACAGAGATGGCAGCACCTGCCCTCAGCTCCCCTGGGTGGGACAGGGAAGCATCAACCTTTGGCAGGAATCCTCTCCAGAAGATTTTGGTTAAGTAACAGTCTTGCAAAAGCACAGGAAAGGACTACTTGAACTAGGATAAGAGGGAACGTCAAACAAATGACTTTGTCAGAGAACCCCTTTTGGAGTTAGGGGAAAAGTGTAGCTGCTGAGGAGAGCTCTGAACTAACACAAATTTGCTGATGATAAGAAAGAGGAAAATGTAAATTTTCAGGTGCTAGCTTTTCATTTCTACCTTCTCTGTTCTGCCATGCTTCAGTGAGCAAAACTCCCTTGACACCAAGGGCAGCTCATCTGGCAGCACCACAGCAGCATCACCTGAGCCTCAACTCCTGTGCCCTGCTCTGCACTAGGCAGCACTTCCAGGTCACAGATTTGCACTTAAGTGCCTTCTTACCTCAGTCAGCTGGAGATAAAGACTGCCTCCAGTATATGAGTGCACACAGGACAAATATTATGTGACTGTCACCACATACTATTATCATGCCTGGAGGATGTAAAGATGGATAGAGCTTGAATGTAATGCATTTTGAAAGCTCTAATTCCCAGGCACTCTTCTTCAGAGAAAAGTCACACATGAATCATTAATAGGAAAGGAGGGCATAAGAACCTGGTTTTGACAACCTTCTTTTCGTTCCTCAAATTCAGCACCAAGAGATGGGAATGAAAACCAGGCACAGCAACATCACTGATACACTCAATACAGGGTTTTTTGGGGAAAAGAGAGAGAACTTTTCTGCCCAAACAAGACCATATGTTGCTTGACAAACCTTCTTTACCCCCACATGCCCCCCAGACACCCACGCTCCCGCTACAGCGCGTGCAGAGCGAGTCTGGGTACACACGTGTTACGGATATAAAGACACAAGGACTCACTCACAGCATTACCTGGGACTGAAACACTGCAAGTGACACCTGCAGGACAAGATGTACAGGCATGCACCACAATGCTCTGTCCTCCTCACAGAAAGGCTTCGAACATTTGCATACAACGATTTGACACTTCCCAGGAATTACTGATTTACCATCAAGCTCTTGCAGTTGTCTTTCTTCTGAAGTATGCAAGAGGAACCTGCAGATATGTTTAAATCATTTCTCAACCTGGTGGAGCATATTTCTGGCTCTGAATCCACTGAGTCCTTATGTCATGTCTTCAAACATCTCATCTCACACTTACCAAACCTCTCAGGCTTTCATTCCATGGGACCAAACCCGTAATTTATACCTACAGGAGTTGCTTATTCCCAGCTGATGTCTGTAGGATCAACCACTTCAAAATCCTTAAACTACTGGTACATACACCAGCTTCAGGGGAAGGTACATACAGAGGTGCCACTCCCACATAAAAAGACAGAAGAGTGAAGATCAGTGAAGTCTAGATTCCCTCAGGCACTTAGGAGCCTGAACCTCACCAAAGACAGGAGGAGACAAGGCTATTAAAAATTAGACCACAAAAACGTTTATACCATTAATCTTGCCTGCAATTATGTCAGTGTACTAGAAGAACAGCAAATAAATCCACACTTCTCAAGTCCCCTGGTACAGCTCTTGCCACCAGGCTGTCCTTTCCCTTCTCAGGGGCTGATGTTGGACAAGCTGTTATGTGCAATCTCCAGCTGAAGAATGAGTGTTTTTTGGGAAAGTCAGGTGGGTGCAGTTTGTTTGTGTTCATACATCTCGGCCAGGGCTCTGAACCCTGAGGATATTTGTGAATGTGAATTTCTGTGTACTTGGAGAACTGACAAGAAATGCTACAACTACAGATGGTACCCCTGGAAAAAGGAGCACTTTGCATCTGTTTGCTATGCAAATTAATTCATTTAACATTTGACAGCAGGTCAGTTTAGCACAGGAATCAGGCTAGAAAGTTGGCAATTTAGGAACTAAGTTATACTCTGTCCTCTTCTAAGTGAAAAAATCCAAGAGAGAATTAAAAGTAATTAGGCAGAAAACAGCAATTAAGCCCAGAATGAATTTAATTTTTAAACCATTAAAATCCTTGCTGCTTCCAGAGAGCTAGGAATCATGGTGGGTATCTCCACAGGACACTAACAAGATGATGTGACTGCAACAGTGCTCTGACCCACAGATGCAGCAATTTCTCTCCAAAGCAGGGAAGTACTTTGGGAGAAACCAGGGGATCCAGGGATAGTCTCTGGTATAGCCTGGGAGTTCATAAACCACAGATCCATCTTTCCCACAAGAGCTCAACTCATACTCTTCTCCTAAAGCACCTCAACGTCTGGGTAAGAGTTGTAGAAGGATCATGAAATGGCCTCATGAAGATGCACCAAATCATTCCATTATTTTACCAGGAGTGCAATTTGAAGACAAATGCTTCTGGATTGCAAATCCCAGTAGGGATTTAAGGGTTTAAAGGAAAAAAAAAAAGGCAGTAACTAAAAGAGACATTCTCCACATACCTAAAAGAATAAAATACAATATGAAGACATAAAACTTGTATTGTAAATGAAATGAAGGAACATCTGTACATATTTAATGATTCTCCTATAGTAAGCAAATGTCTTCCTTACTTCTTCTTGTCCCACTGCTTCATAATGAAAAATCTACTTTGCTTTGGATTTTTTACTGTTCCTTTCCAGATTACTACCCCACACGTTTCTTGCATCAGCTTCAAGAGAATATAAAAATACCCCTGTTTTATGAAATGGCACCCAAGGCAGCATCCCTCACAAAGCTTGTGACCATTTGCAGTAGTAAAGTGATTATGGATATTAGAGATCTACTCATCATATTGGGTCTGCCCCAGAAACAAAGCACAGCAATGTGAGAGGAAGCACATTGTTCCTCACCTCAGGATGAGAATGGAGACAAAATCATCATCACCTGCACTAGTTTCTGGAAACTTCAGTGTTTCTTGGTTAAGATTACAGAAGGACATCCAGTAAATTTCATTATCAGATCATACTTTGCAAATTGGATGTGCTGCCAAGTTTCCAAAGGGGAATACAGGATTCCCCAACCATTTGTTTCAACAGAGTTTCTGGCAAGCCAAGTGCAGAGTGAGATTGCACACAGAACCCACCAGCCATGTTCCAGATGATACCAGGATTCAAAATATTCCCACAATGGGCACAGTCACAGGAGAGGGCTTGACTTTAGAAGGAGCCCTTGAAATAAACAAGTCAATATAGACCTTCACCAGCAGCCTTTTCCTCCTTTTGACTCCCACTGGCTCTGTGTGTTTAGTCAGCTACAACAGCTTGAAAAGGACAGCACAGAGTATCCCAGGCAATCCCAGAGTGAAACAACCTGGCAAAGCAGAGCATCTGAATGGCCTTCTTGATGATAAACTGTGAGCAGCTCCTCTGATTTCCAGCTTGTAAATGACCAGGTCCAATGTTCTTCAGTATCAGATACAGATAAAGAGCAGGTCCATTGCTGGGTGCAAGTCTTGTGGTCACACAAACTAAAATCACAGAGGGATTTTTGGTACCTCAGAAAGTGAGTAACTCAGGGCTATAGAAAGGCAGTAAACCACCTCAGCTCCAGCCAAGGGCAGAGTGCATGGATCATGGCTCTTCTCTTGTAAGTGAATTCCCAGCCCTGGTGCAGGTACAGATCTTTGCTCAGGTATTGGCCCCAATTACTGACCCTACTGCTGTAGCACCTTCCACCCCACACTATCCCTGCTGTGAATACAGCTCTTAATCCACCCTGAGGCTGTGGGCCAAGGTGACTACATAGGATACACAGCTCACCCTGACCTACCTCAGACCTGCACACACACCAGCACCTGAACTCCCCAAAGTGAGGAGGGAGACACACAACTTACACAGGGTAAGGCTGGAAAGGAAAATGGGATGGATCAGGAATTGAAGAAGAGGTAAAGGTAAATAATTGTAGTGTGGATTTTTTTTAATTACTTGTTTTTAATTATTTTGAAAGGAGTGTTTCCATGGCTCCACATTATCAAAGGAGAAACCTAGATTAAGACCAAAGTAAAGATGAGTAAGCAGTGTTAAAAAAAAAAAGGCAAGTAATAATTAACTGGCAGTTCATGCTGTGAATCACTGAGTTTGAAACAAAATCGCCCACATCTGTTGATAAACTTCATTAACTGAAAAAATGATATTGAAACAAATGCCATTCTGCATGCACAAGGCCTGTCTTCTGCTTAGATACCTAAACTGCAAGGACATGTGAAACCTCAGAAGCTCAGATATTGCACCAGTTATTTTGGGAGACAATATAAGTCACATCTGAAGCTCACTTCCAAAGGGGACATGGGAGGCTGGCACATCAAGAGGCCTAAACTCCCAATTAAATATCAAATTGGTGAACAGTTTGTAGTCTGCAATAAACTCCATTCCTGAAAAATCTAATTTCTAGGACCAGCTACTGTGTCAATGAGAGAAGTGTAGGCAAAGGGGTTTTTAAACACTGATGTCTGTCAGACAGATGGCTGCAACAATTTATTCTCTGTTGGTGTTAACTATCACATCTTGCTGTTGCTTTTAAAGATGAGCTGCAGAGGATTACAACACACAACACAAAATAATTTCCAACACCTTTAATGTTAATTACTTTTGATATGTCCATTTACACCCTTGGATCTGGAAGTGCTCTACAAAAGGTGTGTGCAACATCCCTGACATGGGAACAGGAAGCACAATCAGCTGAAAGCCCAAATCCACCTGCTCCTGCATCTGTCTTGTTCCTGTACTCACTCACCTCACTGCACAAAGTGGGGACAGCAGGGCAGCTCTCCCCAGCTCCTGTGCAAGAGGGTGCTGTCTCTGTGGCTCAGCAGACACATGGACAGATTACCTTTTCCACATTACCCTTCCCTGCTCTCACATCCCCATCTACCTTAGCAAGCCTCAGTCAAGCATGAGATCACCTTGCTCCACATCTGATGGAAGCTTCAAATTTTCCACAAGGAAGCACAAAGTCCCTCCTGACTATGAGAGCAGAGACCACAGATGAAAGGACTGAAAGACATTTCCCCCTTCAACAGCAGAAGCAGCCACCACTCACTGGCTGCTGGTCTGATGTGTTTCAGGTGCATCAGGACCACTTTTAAATTCCCTTTTAAATTTCAAATTCCCTAATTCTCAGTACTATGTCTCATGCCCTTTTTCATAAGCTTTAAGAATACAATGTCCAAATGGTCACAAGCTTTTAGAATTTCCTGTAGAACCAGTGCCTTATTTAAAAAAAAACCAAAAAAACCCCAACCCTGCAAAACTCAAACCCAACGAATTGACAAACCCAGAGATACCCTGGAATACAGAAGTTCAAGTGGATCCACATACTAATAAAGCTCTATGATGTGGATTAGGCTAGTCTACTAATGACCAATTTATTGTCTACACTTACTGGAGAATCTCATATTCATTGAGATAATCCTTTTATTCCCTCACCACCAGTAATTTCCTCTTGCAGAACATCCTTAGAAAATGAGACACTAGTAAGTAAAAACCCATGATGTCTGGAGTCTGCTTAAAGGACATCAGTTTCCAGCGGGACTGCAAATAATTTCAGTAATGGGCCCTTTCAGAACACTTCTCATTACTTTCTTCATTTGTGAAGTTACTTGGGGGAATAGTTATTGCAATTTAGAGACCACAAGCCCAAGAAACAGAAATGAACCAACTTCTGAAGAGGCATTAATCAGTAGAAATCTGACAGGACTACATTTCAGACCAACAGAAGGTACAATGCCAAATTTTTATTAGTTTTATTCAAACTAATTGACTTCATCACAAAGCTGAAGAACCTAAACTGAGCATAACTATCTCAAAAGAAAAGCAAAATGAGACACACTGTATTTGGGGAACATTGGTTATTCAGGTTTTTCAGACTGCATTAGGACTCCTGACACCAACTTTTAGCATGGACTGTCCTGCTCTCAGGGTGCTTCCAGAATTGCAAATACAGTATGAAATCAGAAAAGGCTCCCTTGAGAGGAATATTAGAAGGATCCTAAATAGTCAGTAGTTCAAGTTCTTCACTAAAAAAAAGAGGAACTATAGGAAAAAACTCTGCAGCTGTGCCTTACCTTAAGCAGCCAGAGGTGTTCTTGAAGACCGTTGTCCACTCAGCGTCACGAGGCTTCGAGTCCTCGTTGGGCTCGCTCTCCCAGCCTGAGTGGGGGATGATCACCTCGTTGGTCAGGGTCTGCAGACCATGGTTGATGATGACCATCTTCAGGGGCTCATAGGAAGATAAATTCCACAGGGTACCTGCAGGGGATTATTAAATAACCAGAGTATAACAACTATCTGAAATCTGTAGGTTAAAAAGAATTACAGGGTTCACAGAGAACTGCTTGGAGATTAAATCACAAAACTAAACAAGAAGGCAAAGCAACTTGATGAGGTGCCAGACCAGAACCAGCATAGGGAAAATCCCACAGCTTCTTCAACAAAGCAGGGAAGCGTTTTTATCAAGACATGGATATTGTTGAACTCATCAAGCCCTACACGAGTACATAAAACTGTTGTACTACTGGAGAGTAATAGAATTTTTCTGCTGTATACAAATTGTGTTACACTTTCAAGTCCAACTATGCATTAAAAAGTAAAAATTCATCCAGTGAAGCAGACAAGTATATTGAGCAAGTCCTAGGAGGGATGAATTTCTGGAGGAGCATTGATCTTATGCTTATCTTTTCCACAAGATAATATTTCATTCAAGTCTCCTCTCTGTTATTTACTTTCACATTTTCCTGTCACAAGCAATATCTGTGTTCAAATCTCCTGGTGCCACAAGCATATGATTCCTTGAAGTTGGAAACCAGAACTCCTATGTCTTTTCATTTTTACCTCAGTTATGAGCCAAAGCAGACAGAAGCCAAACATCAAAACAGAATAACAGAACAACAGCTTTATAGCTGCAAAATACTCAGTGTTAGGTAAGTGATACAACCTCCCAGCAGACCTGTATCAGTGTCCTGACAGTTATTACTCATTAGAGTAGGACTAAAACAGAATACTCACTTCAGAGAGAATTTCTGCATAGACCCAGCCTGGTACCATCTGAGAACTGTCAGTGACAGCATTTGGAGGGAGCCAGACACACACTTTTGGTCTCCAAGAAAAAGTGTGAGTTCTAGCGAGATTTCAGACAGCCCAAACAGAAAACCCAGATTCCCCACAACATACAAGGAATCTTTCTTAAGTGAATCCAGTATCAGCCTGAGGCTCCCTGTCTTACTCCAACTATGAATTTGTGCAGATTACAGTGCAAACTGTGAATCTCCACCTCACTGTATGTACATCTAAAACACACAACAGAAAAACAGAAGTGCAACCTTTTGTTTCAGCCTCTTTCAATCTCCCCAGGTTTCTAAACCTACCATTTTCAAGCTTTAAAGGTAATTGGGAAAATGCTTTGGATCTATTATCATGAGGCATACCCTGACATGGGCACTTGCAGGAGAGCCTTGCAGTGGCTGGATATAGGATACCATATTAATTAATAAAGAAACTCTGAGGCAGAAAACAGAATGAACATCATAATGTTTCTTGCAGTGTTTTTTCTAAAGTCATACAAAAATAACACCTTTTTGGTCTACTACCCTTGCCATTCATAGACACTGTATGAGATTTTTATAGCCTAATTTTAGCTTTCAAACAAGACTGTGCAGATAAAATATGAATCTTCTCTTTGTACCCATTACAATAAATCACCGTTTGTCGCTGCAAAGCAGCAAATGTTGAAGAATAAGAAAAAAAGCAAAACTGAGCAGAAAGGGCTAATTGGCCCCATTTTGTTATCAAAGAAAGCCTTTACTTCTCATAATAAACTGGCTCAAAAATATGTAACATACAAAAAACAAATGCAAGACAATATTTATAATAACACTAAAAATTGGACATACAAGCTACCCTGTTAATTTAAAATACTTTACTAGACTGTTTTTCTTCAGTTACTGTACATTAATTTCTTAAGCAAATCAGACTCACTCAAATAAAAATACTAAGTACAATTAAATCCCTAAATGCATGGCTGGCTCAGGACTTGAAAATTCAAATTCAAAATCTGAACAGCCAGCACTGAATGAGATGGATAATCATCTCTGGAGCAAATGTAGATTCGAATTGAGAACAGTGAGTGCAGAATATCCTGGTTGTGGAGGTTCCCTCTCAGGACCAGAAATGGAGGAAGGGGTGGGTATGTGCAGTGCTTAGAACTGCACAATTTGGAAAAGATGGCATCAGCCAAGGAATCCACTACAGGGTTCCTAAGGATCCTGTTCTTCTGAAACTGCAAAATATTGCAACTGGAAACACTGCTGAGGTGGGGAAGAGCAAAGTTTAAAATCTGACAGCCCTTCAATTCAAAAAGCCCTCTCCTGAACACACATACTACTTGTGCACCTGAAATGAGAGTCTGCTTCTTACCCTTTCCTGGAGCAGGGACAATCTCTAGAGTGGAACCACAAAGGGAAATTCTACTGCTTAAGAAGAATCAGGCAGACACGTAAGTAAAAAGTCAAAAATAAAAAATCTCCAAGAGCTCTAATATTACAGGATTGTATGAAAGTTTTCCAGTGCTCAAACCTTTTGCTTCTTTTGAGACTTTGAGATTTGTGTCTAGACTTCAACACCTTCAACCACAGCATGTAAAATAAAATCATCACCTCCAAACTCTTATTATATTCTCATTCACCGGAGGTTATTTCAAGAGAATAAATATAACTGTGTATATTCAATAGTGTTCCAACTGGACTGCAGCATTAATCTGCCCATCTACCACACACATCAGCTTTAATGCTGTAACCCCACCCCAACCAAGACAACCACCTGCTCCAATGGAAGCAGCTCCTCTACATACACAGAATTTTTTATGAAGAGGCTGGCTGTCACTTATGCAATGAACTATTTAGGGCAAGCACAATTTGACTGTAAATCTCAGTGAGTGACTACCAGACAATGGGGACTGGAGTTACACAGAACACCTTTCCACCATCGTCTTTGACAGAAACTCCCCAGCATTTTACAAGCTTTCCATTTCTCTGCCTCCCATCTCTCAAATCCTTCATACAAAACAATAAACTTAAGAAGAATAAAAGACAGCCTTCCTATTAAAAAAAAAAAAAATTAATGCAAACTCTTCAAATTATTCAAACGGTCAAAACACTTAAATTTATAATACTCTCCTTGACAGCTGACTAAGGAAACCCAAAAGAATCCCTCTGTTAAACAGCATTTAGCAAGGGAAAATGCACAGAACTTAAAAGAAATGTAGCACAGGATAATCAAGGGTGAGGGAGTCCTGTGGTTCTGAAGACAGGAAAAAAATTCAGGTTGAATGCTGACTTCGTGGGGAAAATATTTCACAAGAAAGGATATAGAAAAACACAATGACAGTATATTTTTCTTGTTCAAAATAATGAAACAAAGAGCTCTAAATCCCAGCATCCTTCTTGCTCTAGAGAAAACAGTCTATGGAAAACTCACTGATAGTGACAGCCACAGAAACTTCAAGGGAACAAATTTAGATCCAACTGTAGCATTTAGCAGTATAGAAAAAATCTGAGAAAAAAAAATTCCTGTAAATTTGACATCCATCTTTATATATCATTCCCTGTTACTACTAGCATAACACACTAATGTTTCAACAAGCTGGAAACACTGTTTTTAAAACTCTAGGTTTAATCAATTCAAATGAATAGCACTCAGGAGAAATCATATCACTAACACAACAGCACAAGGTGAAGGTAGTTACCTAAATTTTCCATGCACTTCCACTACAAGCCCTGGCCTTTCTGACCACAGATTGCACGAGTTTTAGGACTAGAGAAAGATGAAGTATTGCTGTTCAGAAGATGAACATGACCATTATCATTCCATATTTTATTTATAAATACTATGAGTAATGTACTTACATATTTCTAACTTCAACCATTATCCCTGATTTTTCAACATATTAAGCAGGGAAAACAGCTACAAGCCTTTATTTCAAAAAAATCCAACATCACCAAGAAACTGGAAGCTGATGAATTCCTTTTCTGTGGTCCATACCAAATAGTTTATCACTTGGAAAAGTGATAAACTGCAGTGTATTCCCTGAGGAATTCTTGTTGCCTGTTGGTTCTGGGGGCATTTGTTTGACAGACTTATTTGTATCCAAGTCCTGAAGATTGGAGCTGTGCTCCTTTCAGTAGTGGTCAAGTTGAGAACCATTAAAGTGAGCTAGTATGACAGAACACACCATGAACAAGGACCTTCTTCTGAGAAGCTCTGGAATAGGAAATGGAAGGAGAGCTCATCTGAGATCAGCAAGCTGAAGAGAGCAAGGTACTTCAAAGAGGAATCCAGGTCTGAGCAGACAACAGGACCTCAGCACACATCAGTGCCCGGGAGCTGGGAGTTCCAAGCCAGCTGATTTATCTGCAAGTTGCTATTTGAGCATTAGATCAAAATATTGCATCTGCAGAGCATTTTCAAGGTCAGTAATTTTTCAATTATAACCAATTTGGCAGCAGAAAAATCACGTCCTGGACCACTTAAAATCAGTGCAATGTCATTAAACAACAGAATTACTCCAACGTTCTCACAAAGAACAAAATTATTCATTAAAGCCACCAACTTCTGATTGCTTTTCAAAGAATGTAACAGAATGTTGGTCTTGCATATCTGATGGGAACATGTCCTCCACAAAAACCTTATCACTCAAGATAAAACTTTTGTAGCTTTCCCAATCAGAGGAGATTTAATTCTTTACCAGCTTAATCTTAATTTCTCTCTTTTTCTCAAGTAAATGATCCACTGAGAGTACAGCAGTACTGCTGCAAGCCTAGCAGGAAACGAAGGGAGAATTTTATGGAGTATTTCTCAACACAACTCTACTTATGATTTACTTATGGACACTCTAACACTTAAATCAAGCTTTTCTCAGTGCAGTAGCTAGGAAACATTTTGTAACTCCACACTTCAAAAAGAAAGAAAAGTGAGATCTGAGGTATTTTATGAATGTATCTTTGAGTTCAGAAGGCAGTTTTGGACACTTCACAGATCTCTGACCTCAAGGGACATCATGTTTACTGCCATTTGCAGATATGTCCAGAACATCTGGTAAAACAGAGATGGCACTAACCCCATAGGCTTCTTCCAATTCTGCTAAAACCAGTGCTATCTGTAAGAAAAAGATCTACAGACTGGCTTAATCTGGCAGCAGTAGTGTATCAGTACACCCTACTTGCTTCCAAAATTTTATGTCAAAGCAGTTGTCTAACTTGTGTTCTCCAAGGGTGTATCCTGGGAAGTGCTCAAGGGACCAGCACAGCAAACCTCACTCCTTCAGCACTGATGCCACACATCTGATTCCTCCCTGGATGCTGCATCACCTCTTGGGAGTTTTGAACTCACTGGTGTGCCTTTTCCCCCACTCCATTAATGCAGTGACCAGACCCAGCTGTGGCTGCTGCACCAGATCACCCAAGCAAAGGAGAGGCCATGAAGCTGCACCAAAGCCAAGGACTGACTCTCACATTAGATGAGAATGATGCTCTCTTTTGCCAGAAGCCCCTCTCCAAACAGGGTGTGCTGTGTGCTCCCAGGTACCTCCTGTCCTGCAGGCAGGCAGTGTCCCACAGCCAGAGAATCAAAACTTCAAGCCTTGAACGGCTCTTGAATTCAGACAACTGAATTATTTAAACTTCTTTAAATTACTTGAATCTCTTTGGAAAGCAGGACTATTTTATCATTTTTCCTTAGCTAGGATGACCAGCTGGTGATTACTATTGAGCTTTTGAAAAGCAGCCAGTACTGAGTTAAAGAAATATTAAACTGTAGAAAAATCAATGTGTCATACCAAACCTGAATTTGGAGCCTGTTAAAAGAAATAAACACACAAACCCTGGATGCTGTTGTATTTTTTTTTTTAGTAAACTGCATTGCTGATGAAGTCCCTGGACGTTTCACTCCAGACACACTGAAAAACTTCCATGGCAAAGGCAGGCTTTGGTTTATCCCTAGGGAAAGGGACCCAGATAGGAAGTTAAGATTGCTACCAGGAGAACATTGGAATTGTGATCTGAATTTCTGAGGCTGCAGAACACAGTCCTTTTGTAGCAGCCCTGCCTGAATTCTCCCTTTGCACTTCAAGCTGGCTCTTGTTTCTCTCTGCTGACTTTTGGAGCTCATTTTACAAATGGACAATTCCACATTATCAGCTAGAGCTTTGAACATGGACTGCAAGTACAGCAGCACCAGTCACAGAGGCATTGCTGGAATATTCTTTTTTTTCTGTGCTGATGCTTGAATGTCTCACACCGGATCTGGTGGTATAATTTCAGGAGAATGAAATTATTCCTGGTTAGGAGGAGATTAAATGCACATCATCTTTTACTGGACATCTGTTTAGGTTAATGCCCTTAGTATTCCTGGTGTTTTTCAGTAAGGGGAAATAAAGAGCTCTAACTAACAAAAGCCAAGGTGGAATAAAAATACTACATTTAATTGGCAAAAACTACTGCCAAGTAAAATGCATTTGAACTCTACAGCTAATTAATCAACAGGAAATCAAAGCAATCGCCATTTACAGTGAAAAGGAAAAACATCCAGTTAGCTTTTGCCATTTCAGAAGTGACTGATTACCACTTAGCACTATAATGATATTCCTTCAGGCTAAATTATAGACTGGCTTCTCCTTTCTTGAATCTAAGGAAATAAATTTATTGCTTCTCAGTACTCCAGAAATGAGTTTTGATTAAACTAAAATAGGAGATAAACAGATATTCTTTATAATAATAATAATAAAAAAATTAAGTCTGCCATCATACTAAAGGAGTGCAACACATGGAATATAAATACTACCTGCAGAGTTTCCATGTTGACACAGAGCACACACAGGTCTCAAAGCACAACCAGCACATGCTACTCAGAGGTTCTCTGACAAAACAGGCAGCTCTCCTTTGCCAGCTCACTGGAAAAAGGTTGGAAAAATATCCTGGCTAGTTTCAACACTGTATATTTAGACCTAGTTTGCTAAATAGCCTGTAAAGGCTGTGGAAGAACAGATGGAACACCCAAGGCCACTGTTCATCTCACAGAATTATGATTACCAGTAAAAACTTAAAGAGAGCTACAATAATTTTTAAGGAAATTACAGAATTATGATGTTTACCTCTAATAGCTTAATCAATGTTTGCAATAGGGTCTACCTGCACAATCCAACATTGATAAGGCAGCTAACCAGTTTCAGCCCTAGACCTATTTTCATTCTCATAAAGCTTTCTGAAAAATTCTGTTCTGGCACTGAAATTCATTGGAACTGCTCTGGTCTCCATCCAAACATCCCCTGCGGCTTCTGAGAAGAGAAAGGGAAATCCATTTCACTCCTCATGATTTATGGGAGACTGAAGAACAATATCTTTCTCCTTACTTTAAGAGCTGACATACTTTTCCACCCTTTTCCACTTAATGGCTGAACTTTGAAACTTGGCATATACTTTACTGCTCTTTTTGGATGAGGTCCAAGAATAAATTCAAATAAAAACAGGGTGAATAATGGAGCTATAAGTGTTTGAAAACTCCCTGCAAAGTGTGCTTGAATTTAGTAACGTGAAATGTAATTCTCCCTTTTCCAACCTTTGCAACAAACAAATCCATGTCCAGAGTAGCAAGAGCAAACCCTATACTCCCTAAAATCTGAGTTTTCCAGCCCCGAAGTGCTGCAACTCTATATACAGCCTGAAAGTCCTCAGCACCAGGCTGGAAGTGTTCCTGAGGAGGCTGACTGTTCTATAAATATGAGGGTGTGGGGACATAGCAGCAGGATTGTTTTATAAGAGATTAACAAGGAAAGATTTAGCTCAGCATATTTTAGCTCGATTACAACACGCTGAGGGCACGTGCACTGCAAATTACCTGTCAATGGAGCTGCTGTAATTCATTTAAGCTTCTGTAACCCAAGCCCATGCAATTGAATGCTACACCCAAGGAGCAGCATCCATCCCTCAGCAGCCAGGGAATCCCAAGCGCACCAGACAGACAGAGATGATCTCAATCCCCTCCTGACAGGCTCCTGTCCCTCCTGTCAGGCTCTCACACCACAAATACAGTGCAGCTCCAGAACAGCTGCAGCCAGTGATCTCAATTCTCCTTCAATGCTCTAATCTCCAGAAATTCTTGTTCCTGAAGCTGAAAGGACTGTTCTAAAAGACTAATCCATTAACGAAATCACAGACACTGACCTGTAATTAGCTCTCTGACTTCCATGTCATTTGTTTTTCTCAACAGCCTGATCAATGCAGGGATCCCATCACAGTTCTTTATAGCCACTTTGTTTTCATTATCCTTCCCGTAGGAGATGTTTCTGAGAGCCCCGCAGGCCTTACGATGGACCTCAGGCTTCGGATGATCCAGCAGGCCCACCAGGATGGGGATCCCTTTGAGGTGCCTCACGTCCTTTTTGATTTTGTCGTTCTCGTAGCACAGGTGCTGCAGATAGGCCGCGGCGTTGGACTTGACGGGGTCGATGGGGTGGCTGAGCATGGCGATGACCTCGGGCAGGTCGGGGTCCCTCCAGCGCGGGTCCTTGCGGATGCTGTCGATGGACGGCGAGCGCTTCCCCAGCCGGTCAATGCTGGCCATGCTGCCCCGCTCGGGCTGGGCCAGCGGCGCCGCGTAGCCGCCGTGCAGGTACGGGATCCTTTCCTCAACCATCTCCGTCTCAATGGGGTCGTCATAGCCCCTGTGAGAAGCAATGATCCCAAGACAAAGAAAGGGAAAAAAAGAAAACAAAGTACATTTAAACACTTAGTAACTCTGAGTCGATATGGAGATTTCAGCCATGAACAAATATTTAAATATCACAAACATCACTGGGGCAACATATTTACCATTTCCAATAGTTTATTTGTAGTAACTTGAAAATGAACCACAGTTGAGCTCTCAGCCAGTGTTTGTTTGGCTAGCAATGAAATGATGACAGGAACTGCAAGCCATCAAACAGATTGCTTTCATTTTGGTCACTTAGCAAAGCAATTACAACGGAGCTGGATTACATTTAGTAGGAAACACTGATCTTCATTAATGCTGCTACTTCTGCAACAAACCAAAACTCTAATTAAAGTCATTCAAGGCCTGGGCAGAGACCACAGACATTTCAGCAAGTCTGACAAGTTCCACTACATTTCCATGTTGATGCTCACACAAGTGTACTCTAAACACTACTCTTAATCAATATTACAATAAACCACCCTCATATATGTATTTTTTCAAACCAGCAGCAGCCTTTTGCTTTACGTTTTTTTCCTGGACAGGTCTGCTGCTGTCTCAGTATTGCAGTTAGCTCAGTCAAGCAAGCGGTTTTAATTGCTACAAAAAGTTTATTAAAATGTTTCATCTGAAGCACTGAGTGATGCTATTGAACAATTTCTGATGTCATGCTGAAGTATAGACTATCAGAAGTCAGGAGGAAAATGGAGCTTGCTGTCATCGCAAAGGGAGTGCTAATTAAACTGGGCTCTGGGGAGAAAAGCAACCAGAGGTGGAGACTGAACTTAGTCTTGTACAATTAATGCTTTTAATGTTAAAAGTGCCTCTCCTGACTTTTAATTGCTGTTCTAAACCATAAACTGAATTGAAGGATAAAAATGGGCAAGTATCCAAAACTCAGAATGAATCTGAAGAAATCCTTTTATTGATACAATTATTTGTGTATGTATAATTCAGCAGTTGCTCTACACAGTAATTTACACTGTCTGGACAGTCATATTTTCTGTTACAGAACAAAGCTGTTTCCATCACTCCAAGCAGAAAGCAACAACATTGAAATTATTTACTTTTGTGAATGCACATAGGGCAGAAGGAATAAAAACCCCTAAGCTACTCCTCAAAATTCTGTTTTTACAAATGCAAATTTGTGATAACCAGCATTAAAACTACAACAAAATCTCATTTCTCAAACTCATCCTCATGTTAAATTCTTTTTCACTGCATAAAAGCAGCAGAAGATGAATTTTAATAATTGCACAGCTGTTTCTTGCTTGACTTAGTAACTCAGAATTCAGAACATCTGAGTCCTGTGAGCTGCCCACAAGGTAACTGTGCACCACCTCAATTACACCTGCACAATTAAGTTTCTCTCTCTTCCTCATCCGTGCAAGTACACAAAGATAATTACTGTCTTGGGATGCAGTTTGTTTACTTTATTTCCACAAAGTCTTCCAAACAGAACCACACAGACGGGCTTATCTTCCTCATGTTGTATCCTCTTCCCTTTCCCACACAAAGCTCCTTGGTTTCATTACATTTGCCAAAAGAAAACTTCAGAGTAAGGACTTTAAATTGCAACACTGTCATGACCAAAGAGAGCACCAGATAATGCTTGCACCAACAACACAAATTGTTTTTTAAATTATCAATCACTACTTATTAAATGGGTAAGAATACCTGAAGTCAAGAATTAATCATTAAAAAAGAAAAGGAAAAATTAAGTAAGATCACAACCCTGCTTTAAAAGAAGACAGCATCTCCCAAGTATTGGTAGAGAAAAGGATGAAAACAAAATCCCACAATTGCTGGAATAAGCCCACACAGGCCAGAGCCAACATTCCTCTGAGGATGAAACAATGACAAGAACCACTGTTAATGCACCAGTGACATAACTCAACAACTGTACCTGGCAGCAAAGAAAACCTGGACACTTGAGGTTTGAAGACCCCAAATCATTATGTAGAAGCTCTGAGACCCTGTATAAGCCTAAGAGCTGTTCAAGTAAGCTCAGCAAAGGCAAGTATCACACCACTTCAGATCCACACAACTACATACAGTGATCAAGGCTAGGGAAGCTTAAAAAAAAACAAGAAGACAAACAATTTACCAAAACAGGTCATCTGCAAAGGAGCAGAACAACTGCTCGGACAGAGCAAGGCAGAAGCCCCATCGCCTCTCCTTTAACAGAGGGCTGAAAGATAAGACTGGCAGAGTGGGAAAGTCAAAAGCAAGCGTCTATCAGGGCATTAAAAACACCCTGATCATCAACATACTTAGACACAGGGAGAGTAAAGAAATCCTTTTTCTGAGGCAGATTGGTCTGGGCCAATGTGATTTTTTACTTCTGCATCACTGGAGCAGCTAGGCTGGGAAGGAAAAGCCACTCGATACAGAACAGGACTAACAAGAGCTTCAGCAGATACTGCTCTCAGGAGGGTAAGAGCTCCTTACTCTCAGGACTGAAGAGTTCTGGTGCTATGCCAGAGTTGCTGGCTGCAAGCATCTTGCCGTCTGTCTGTCTGTAGGCAAGGCAGCCCAGTTTTTACAATGCCATGGGTCTCACTAATCACCTGTCTCAGGGAATTGATCAAAACACATTCTAGCATAGTTAAAAACTGGGAGAGAGCTTGTGGATTTACCATCTTCCTTATGGCTTCAATATAGTCACATTTGAGTAAACAGGTGAAGGATTTAAACATTTAATCTTGAACAACTTCTACAAGTGTTACACTCATTACAGTTTGCAGCTGGTGTCTGCTCTGGATAAAAAACCACAAAGGCTTGGGATTTCACTAAGAAACTTTGTGCCAAACATTGAAGAGGAGATGTAAAGACTTTGCAGAATGAGATTTTACTTTTGCAGGCTCTGCTCCCTGATAGGATACACAAGGGGATTCAAAACCAGAGTGAATCCTCTGCTGAGACAAGCCTGAATTATGGGCCATATGGTTAAAACACCGAAATCCCCTCAATTGGAAATACCTAAGAACTGCCAATGGATGAGCTGACTCGTTTTGTCTCCTGCCACATCAAACTCTTCCACTCGTCACCTTCTGCTACCACAATATTATCAAACAGAGTGACTTCACACTAAGGAAGAAGCTCAGAAAAAACCCAAATATTTTTCAAACTGACCACATTGCTTGCCTCACCCTGTTCTGCCCAGGCACTTCCATAAACTCCTGACCCAAACTAGACAACATCCCAGTACACTTGCCCATATACACTTGGAATGAGTGAACCCAGGCCACAAGTGCTGACTGAAAGTTTATCTACAATTACAAGCCCTTATCCTCTGAACTGAAAAAATGCACCAGAAGAAGAATGAGACTGACATGTTCAGTGTTACCAGTACTCTCACTGTCTATACACAAGAGAAGAGAGACCTACTGGTAAAGTTATTTCATCTAAAATCTGGCTCATTTCCTGATAGCAATAATTTGGACCCTGAAGTGACCACCAAATATAGTCTCAGTGACTTAAATCAGGCTTCTGGCATAGATGATTTAACAGTAGAAAACTGTTTTGTTGTTGATTTAGTCAACATTAAAAATGTACACCCTGTCTAGTCTGGAATAGTAGCACTGGCAATAGCTGCTCCAGAGCTCTTAGGGAGAAAAGAGGTCCCATGAATGCTCAAACAAGTGCAGATTGCAGTGATCCACTCTGGGAAGAAATCACCACCGAGGCAAGAAAAAGCTGAACAGAAGTTATTTCAATCAGTAAGATGAATTATGACTTGCCATTTTTTCCAGCTTGTTTGCGTTAATTTCAATTTAATGATTAAGAAATATTCAAATAGTAGTAGGGATGGTTTTTGTGAATACAAGTACTCAGCACTTCCTGCTTCTCTTTCAAAAAGGACTGTATATAAAACATCCAGCACATGGTAAGATTAGATGTTTTAAAAAACTATAATAAAATACCTAGTATAATAAAGGCAACTATCAAATGAAGAAAAAAAGGGCACAAATTCAAAGGTGTGTAACTACCTTCCCAAGTAAACTTGAGTAAATTTAAATCGATATTATACATGCCAAATGCTTTTCTCTAACCCAAATTCATTATGGAACCAGATTTACACCAAACCAGAGCATAAGCTGAGGGCAAGAACAAGAACTGCCAGATACTCTTGCAGAAAGTAATTTATCTGACATGAGAGACTCAGTATAAATGAAAACAAGAAAACCCAGCCACGAGCAATGACGAGCCAACAGAGGGAATATTTGCCTTTGTGCATTTATCTGGGTTTGGAAATGTTTGTGAGGAGGCACATTTTCCCCCAGTTTAAAATGAAATATAAGTAGCTTAAAATGAAGCTGGTGATGACAAAAGAAAAACACAATAGGTATTTATCTCTGTGATCAAATGGAGCAGGCAAGGGCTGGAAAGAACAATCTGTACTTGTAATCCCCTTGCCTAGGACCCCCTCCAGCCACAGCTGGGCTGCTTCCTCATCACACAGGGAGTCTGACTAGAACAGATTCAGATGAGAAACCTCCACTCAAGCCCTCTCAGACCAGGGACTGACAGTAAGGACTCTTATTTTACCTTTAAACTACTAACTAATGAAGTGGCACCTACTGGGAAGAACAGGAATGAATAACTCAGCGAGTCATCAGTGGAGGAATTCTGTTCAGGACACAAGGAGATGCCCAAGCTGAAAGCTGGTGCAACAGCATCCAAGAGAGTTGTTAAACCTGCTCTACACATACAAACTTTCTAAAATCAGAAGTGACATCAATTCATCACATTCATTCAATCATTTTCACAGGAATAACATATTTAAAAAAAACTAGAGAAGAACAATAAATTCGTAATTACCCTCATCTAGTACAAAGCACTACTTGTAGTCTATTTTCTTGCAGAACATTAGCATATCTGAAATGCAGGTTTATTGAATTGTTCAAGTATTTCTTTGAAATGTCAAAAAGTAACTGCTTATGAAGAGGCCCTCATACAATCTTCTTATGTTCCCAACAGCTGAAGTTTGCTGCCACAGTCAGGCTAATTATTTGTCAAAGCCTCTTGATCACATTAAATATGGGAAAAACCTCACAACAAAAGAGATGTAAAAGAAAAATTATGAATTGGTCCTATCCAAACTGCAAGGAACAATAAATCAAAGGATGTTTAATAAAAACATCAAATTTTAAAATGCAAATGGCTTGGTTCTAAGAATACATTTAATTATTAATTTTGCATACAGTTTGAAAAACGTTAATGAAAAATTAAAAGTGTTGATGCCTGACTTCTTTCAGCAAAAACTGTAAACTTGTTTAGTTGCAGGGAAGCACTAATCCAAGTCTGATAGATTGATCAGAATTCTGGCACCCACTGGGTGCAGGTATTTCCTTCAGCCCCATAAAATACAGACACAGTTCCACAGCTGGGTAAACCTGCAAAATCAAAGTTATCACAAGGGACTTGAAGAGTGTTCTAGGAGATACCCCTTAATATTTTTTCACTGGGTTTTTGTCTTGTTTTTCTTTTTTTCTCTCAAGTAAAGATGACAATTTGGATGTGTTTGATTCTGCCTAGCTTTAAATTAACTTCCAGAAATGGGAAGGAAAACAGAGTATGAAACCATGAATGACATAACATCTCCAAGCAAGAGGACTCCGGGAGAACAAAAAGGCCAACACAAATCCCACTGACAACTGCTGCTGATGCAGCAAAGCCTTAGGTCAGAAATGTTAAGCCTAAAGACTGTCTACACACACAGAGGCAGGTGGATTCAGACTCTTTACAGCTCTGGAAGCTATTATAAATTAAAAGAACGAGAACTAAATCCATATCAAAACATGAATCATGAGGATATGACTTTAAGCAGGCACATGTAAAATTTGTACACCCCTTACAAAACAAAGTACTAGAAGTTTTTTAGGTCTGCACAAGATGACTTTCTGCTGAGTAACAGACTCTTTTCCCAAGCCTGTGGGTTACTGGGTTTTTTTGTCAAATGCAAGAGCAGATAGCTGTGAACACAGCATAAACAACTAACACCAGAAAACAAGGCATAAAATAAAACATTCCTTAGAAACTGGGCTGAACTGGAAGTAACTTGTAACCGGTCACTTTAAACGCAACACAGATGGTCTTTTCTCTCCTTCTAAAGGTACAGGACAAAATGATCTAGTCTTTCAGATATGTGGGTGTGTGGTTAGCACAGGATCAGGGCTGAGGCTGTCACAAACCTCACAAAACAGCTTGGCACCCCTTCACCCCCAGGGATCAGCTCCCAGCTGTTCAAAGCTTTTGTTTGGCAGATGTGCATACAACCAGACCTGTCAGGAGTCTCACAGATCACAAATTCCTCTTTTCACCTCGCTAGCGTGGGATAGCTCTGGGACAACACAATGCATTCACAAGTCTTTTTCAGGAAGAGAGGAAAAAAAGTAACTCAGCCTTCTTCTACAAGCTCACCTTTCTTTTTAAATTCAACCTGAACTAAGCAGCTGAGAATCACTGAAAGGGTCCTTGGGCCCTACCCTCACTCTCTTCTGTACTTCATGTGTGTTTTGCAGTCATTTATGGGCTGTTTTTCTGTCGATTAGTTCCAGAACTCAACAGATCACAGACTTTGAATATACATGATCAAATAAGCAAAAGAGCTGCAGAACAGCACTGTGAAAAACAAACAGGTTTTACCTTCCTTTGTGAGGTCTTCCCCTCTCCGGCACACCTGCAGACGTCCTCCTGTTCACAGTGGAGTAATCCGGATCCAGTTCATATCCTTCATCATCCACTCCGAGGCTGCGGTTGTCATCTTCCAGTCCATAGGGCTCTGGCTGGAAGCGCTCGGGCTGAGAGCGGTTCAAGTCAACGCTGCTGCCCACTGGCACCTGAGGCTGGGCAACAGGGCCGTAGTTCTCCCTCCTGCTGGGCAGAGTGAAGCTGCCATCGTCGGGCCGGTAGGTGCCCCCTGGCACGTAAGCGTAGCGGGGCCGGTAGTTGACACCCCGGGACAAGCTGCCATAGTTGTCCGAGAGGTCTCCGTAGCCGTCGTGGCCGATGTAGGGGCGGTACTGGCCCTCGTGGCTCTCGGGGTACGAGTCGTTGTAGCTGTTGTAGGACCGGGTCAGCGTGGACGAGGCCTGGGGGGTGATGAAGCGCTCCCCGTTCTTCAGGTACCTCCTGTCGATGGAGTCTGTGTAGCTGCCCATGGGCGAGGAGCCGTCCATGGCGGGCAGCCCGTCTGGCCCCAGCGGCACCTGCCGCACCGTCCTCGTGGTGACTGTCTTGACCATCTTGGTAACCTGGGAGGAAGCAGGGAGTAAATGTTAATGTTCTCCTTGCTGCATCATGTGGTGAGACACACAGGGAGGTGGAAGAGTAAAACAGGGAGAGAGCACCACAAAGCGAACTGCTGTGCTGTGTCTGTAACACTGGTGCAGTAATTAGCTCACCTATTAGCTTTCTTAATGAACAGTGGAAAAATACCTGAAAAAAGCACTCTGGGCTCTTGCTACCAGATCAAAACCACTGCAGCCACATGACAGAACACGCAAGCAGTAATGGAAGCAGTACAAAGTCACTATACCAGTTCCAATTTCTCCAAAATGTTTTCAGGGGACATCTGTCCTAGGGAAGACTTTACTATGTTGTGGAGTGACAGCATGTCCTCCCACAGCTATAGCATAAATATCACATCACATTCTCTAGTTTAACAAAAATAGAGTTATGTGCTTCTGCCTGATCATGATCAAGTTTGGACCTTTGTAATTTGATGGAGCTCAAATCTGGCAGTAATATTTAGGAAACCATGAACTCAGAGAAGTTTTGGGCTTCAAGATTCTGGACAACACAACTGCTTTCTCTTTTACAATACTCTTATATCCAGCAACCACCACACAAACCCAATAGGTAGTTGTCATTATTTTGGTGACTAACAAATTTGCAATAATGGATGCTAACACCACAGTGTTTTTGCAATTGCAGGTACCTAAACATACTAGACAAGCTTGTTTAAAACTGTAAAGAAAAAACTGTATACAAATACACCTTTACTTTCATAAATCACATTTCATTTCAAAACAGAATTCACAAAAATTGGAAGCAATAGATGTCCAGAGGGCTCTTGTGTTTAGGCTTTCTTGCTGAAGGGATAGAACAAAGACTCCTTAAAACTTTACAAGAACCATCTGCCTGTGGGAAAGGTCTGGTAATCTGTGTAAAACAGTGCTGGACAAAAGCCATTATATTTACAAACTAGCAAAGGGCCTTCTGTTTGGATTGGTATCTGGGCTCCATCAACTTCTGTACTGTCTTCCAGAGTGACCCAGCAAAAGCTCTTTTGGGAAGAATAAAAAGTCCAGCAGATGCCAGTCTATCCTTGGTAGCCCTAACCCCAATAAAATTACTTTAAGCTAGAAAAAGTTACGCTATCCCTAGTAAGTGCTAACTTTTCAGCCCAACCAAGCAACAGAACAGCACATCCACAGAAGAGGAGAATCAACCCACCTGACAGCATTACACACATCAGGGGAAGAACACGAAATCGGTAAAAGGTATCTGGGGTTTCTGAGCTATTACAGGCGTAAATAAGCATCAGCAAATGACACTTTTCTTCATGTAAGCCTCAGAATGAAATGCTATATTCAGGGGAAATGTTAACCACAACACAGATCCCTGGACAGCTCAATGGATCTTAAGTTCAAATAAGTATTTTGACCCATAGCCTCCGATTTAAACATTTAGATTGGCAACAGATTAGCCAAGCTGCTGCAAAGCAAATAATTAGAGCACATCTCTTGAAGTAGCTCCAGACATGTTCTCTAGCCAGATGTTTTCACACAGAAACCCCAAACAAAAAAGATTCACCCAAATAGCATTTCTTTTCCTAGACACATCTGTGAGCAAATGATACTTCAACGTAATGAAGTAATGAAATCCTACAAGCCTGAAAGCAGCACAAATGCCTCTCCACCAGCAGAGAAATTAACAGCAACATGCTGAATACAGCATAGCCAGGTACCAGCATGGCCTCGGTATCTAATTTGAGCCAGAGCTGAAAGAATTTTCCTCTTCTACACAAAGGGATTTCCTCAGCAGTAAACATCAGGAAAGATGCTATTTTCCATGCTTCTGAATCTTTTCTCCCTTTTTCAAAGCAGCTATTTTAATAACTGGAAGAAAAGAAACTAGAAACTCAACATGTATTTTGTGACATAAAATCCAACTGGGGTTTTTGTTTGTTACCTGTGCACAATATTTCTCCTTTCTGCCCAGCTGTCAGTGTGACCACTTTCACATGATTTATAAACTCAGCAGTGAGAGGAGAAAAAGAGCTGGTGGGGTTTACAGTAGCTCTTTGTGAAGTGGATACACACAAAGCAACACAGCTGAGTGTTCTCTTACTCAAGTCTGAAACAGTACTTTTATTCAAAGTACCATATTCATAAGTGATCTTCTAAGAATAGGAAAAGTGACATTTCTCAGGCCTGAAATATGTGAGTTTTGCAAAGCCATGACAAAACTGGATGCAAAGTGCTGGGCCTTTGTGTTCTTGAATTTGGGAACCAGTAATGGGAATAACAGGAATTAAAGGTAGGATGTCAGCAAGTTGATGACTCAGAAACGGATACTTTTACTCAGAAAGGAACAACGAAGGAGCTTTCTAAATGCCAAGAAGTACCCTTGCATAACCTCACAAAGCTCCTTCTTTCAGCACTACACAACAAATCTAAGTCCAAGCACTGTTTTTCAGACACGAGCTGCCATGCTTGCACAGTTTGTCATGTGTCATTTTCCCTAAAGCTGTCATGATCAGACAGTAGGAAGTACCCAATTCACCTCATCTGGCTGCAGCAACAGCACAAAAGGAGGAATAAACTTTGACTGGCAGGATGAGGTTCACCTTCATCAGACTTGCTCTGTGTTATTGGTGAACAGGACAAGGTAACAAACACAGAAACATTACAGCCATGTCAATTGTCTCCAACAGTTACTACATGTACATAAAAACCACAAAGCAGAATTTCAGATCAATGAAAATCAACTCCTAGACAACATGTGCCCTCTACCAGTTACACTTAGTGAGTTTTTCACCATGCTCCGGCACTCTACAGAGTATTTACAGAAATTTGGGTTTTTAGTTTAAATTACCAATGCTGAATGCAAGGGATTCATTTGTTATTTTTACCTAATTTGCCTTATTTTCCTGTCTTTTAGACCAGCACAGACAGGCTTTCAATGGCCTTTTTCATCAAAAAGCCACACTCAGTGTCAGGCAACACATGCAAGAACAACTTTACAATGTTAGCACAGCTTCACCTCTTGTTATTTTCTGAACGCTGCACCCAGCAGCAAATGCAAAGTGTACCAGGACAATCACAACCCCTTGTCAGACACATAAAAAGGAACATTTCACTCAAGCATTAAAGTACACATTTCTCATAGTATAAAAGTATTCAGTAATGCTAAAGGTGTTATACTGGGGCAATCAAACAGAGTCATTTTATATTTTGAGGGAGAGGGAGTATTTGTACTCATGCCTCATTCGTCAGGCATAGGCATTGAGATAGAAGATTTATCATGTGATAAGCAGATTTTGCTGCTGACAGGACAATAAAGGGAAGCTTTTTGGAAGCAATTAGCCAGCACACAAATGAAGGTCCATTTAATGTAAGGTTTCCAAACAAAAGAAGAAACCCAACCAACAAACCAAGCATCTTTATTTCAGGAAATCCTGCTCAAGGGAATGTTTCACTTATACTTCTTAAAAGAACACAGGCAATCTTGAGCAGCTGACAGCACAGTAATCTTCTCTCCCAGCATTTTTATGGTTTCTTAAATACTGATGCATTAGCCAGAGAGAATGAAGCTATTCCAAATGGGAGTCCCAACAGACTGCCTTACCTGAGACACACCCCATTTTAAAAAAGATTTATTAGCATCAACTCCTCACTCTATTAGATATGCTCTAATAAAGAATTTACAGTTACTGGTTGCTTTGAGTGTAATTTTACTTCCTCTGTTTACTTGCCACCCCTAAAGAAAACCTGTGTAAAAAGGTTTTTTCAGCCAACAACAAATCAAAACTACTCAATTGTTTCGATGCCCCAGTCTCAGAGTACCAGAGGAAAGCTTCAGAGTACTTCTGCATGAAGAGGCTGTCCGAGTATGCTGACAACATACTTGTAATTCATTGTACAGATACCAAGATTTCAGCTACAGTATAAAAAAAACCAATATACTTACTACTTCAGGCTCTCTGCAGCTGAAATTCTATGATGCTTCAAGTCAGTGCTTTCATTGCTGCTCTCCACACCCCAAAATCTAAGCATATTTCAGGTTTACTGACCATACCATTGCTCACCACCACAAATAGCAATTTATTTTAGTAAATAATTCCCTTACAGACCTCATGATAATGGTTTCCCTAATTCTGTTTCTGGAAATAAATTTGCCAACAGAACATTAAAGGAAATACTCACACATTTGAAGCAGCTTCTGTATTTTTCTGTCCCTCATCCTCCTATTTATATAGAAGGATGGGAGAACACAGTGCTCAGAGTGCTCACAGTGCTCAGCCACAGAGGAGTAAAGACAGTACAAAGATTTCTGTGGAACTGGGATACCATGGTCAAATGCAGTCATTTAACCTATAATTCTGCCTTCCATTTTGAGTTTGTTTTTGTTTTGCCCGTATTTTTTTTTTTTTTTTTTTTTAAATAAATTAGGTTCATTATAAAAGTTGACAGGGCTAACAATTTTGTTGAAACTGTCATAAACCAAGAACCAGATGAGAAGGAATGCAGGAGGATCTAAGCATCCTGACGTTTCTGAGTGCTTATTTTTCAACTACGGCCTAAAAATTTATCACACCATGGAGGCTGAAGCTATCACCTTTCTATTAAATGCTGTGGAAGAACTCACCCTGTAGGTTTTCAAAACAACAGCTGAAATTTCTCCACTTCAATTTTAAGCCTAATATTTCACATTCTGAAAGGGCCCTCAATTTCAGCTGAAATCCATTCCTGCTCTATTACCTAATTCCCTTGAATTTCCTGTGAAGTTTCAAAGAACTGCCTCTTGGGGTACCTGGCACCAGCACAACCCAGAGTTTTGGTAACGAGCACCTTCTCATCACGGGTGTTAGGAAGTGGGAACAGCAGTTAATCACTGTTGGGAAAGATCCGGACTTGCTGAGCATTGGCAAGCTCAAAGAAAAGGGACTGACTACAAATTAAACAACGTTGTATACAGATTGATTTCACAGTTTGTTATGATAAAACACCAATTTTAGTGAGTAACACTGACCTAAATCTCTCCAATCTTCTGGCATTTCAAAGACAAAAATAAAAGCGAACATTTACACAAGCACACACACATCTAATTTCCTTTACTGAGTTCTCTTGAGCCACTTACAACAGGCTCCCTTTAACACCTGGCAGTGCTCCAGCCAGCAGCAAGAAGTGGAAGTCTCTCCCCAAGGTGACTTTCACTCTTTTGCTTGATAGGTATTTGGCTTCAAGAGATATTATAAAGTTGAAATGAAGTGTTATCTGCTACATCTTTTGTGCAATGAATGTTATGTAGGGACTTAGTTTAACACTAAAAGAATAACAGGTAGGGGAAAATTACTCAGAGATACCTCATTTTGAAAAGGCAGATGTTCTCCATTTAAAATATGTCAAATATTAAATTCTATTACGCCTTCTTCCTGCTTCACTGCTACAGGCATTTTCTAAGATGAGAGAAAAGCGAGGCAAAACTGTCAATGCATCTAGATTAAGGTTGTTTACTTAATACACTATTGAAAAGAATAACCTCTATAAATTATGGGTTTGAAACAATGGGGGAAGGAACAGAAAATAAAGGAACAGCGCATCCAGGAGCATTCACACTTACAGCCTTTGCTGTGCTGCATTTTAAGAGGAAGAATTTCAGAGGTATTGCTCTCTAGCAAGCTAGAAATTCATACAATTTAGCAGAAACAAGTGACAATTTCCTTTTAAGAATGAAAAAATGCATACTAAATGGCATTAGGTTGACTAATCTCCACATAAGCTATCCAGCAAAGAAAGAATACATTTGAAAAACATCTTTGGTCTCTCTGGATCTTACAAAAAAAATGACCTGTATTATTTACTCCATCACAGGAAGTATCTTATGCTGCCACTTTCTTTGCAAGACAAATATGCTGGAGATTGTGACTGACACTGTCCAGTAGAGACTACTTTAGTTACACAGACAACAAAAAAAGGTTCTAAACCCTTCCTTAAAGGAGCCTGGAGCAAGCACAGTAATGCAGAGCATAAATAGCTACTGCTCAGAGCAAGAAGAAAAGCTGAGCACAAACCTATTCCCACTGAGCACAGAGTGACCATCTCAACTTTATCCACTGAGTAGTACTGAAGAGATGTGAGGATTTCCACCACAGGAAATGCTGCTCCTCTACAAGGACAAGTAGAACCTGCACACTGAATGCAAGGCCAGACTCATGTGGGGTTTTTTGGTTTGCGGTGAGGATTTGTTTTTTGTATTTTTAATTTCTTTAAATCTGTGAGGAAACAGGCAGAGACACAAAACTGCAGGTTTTGGCCTCAACACCTCCTACTCCTGCAAGTGGATGCCCAGCAGCCATGTGTCTGCATGTCCCATGCCAGGAGATTTCTTCACCACCCTCCTCTGAGCAGCAAGGTCAGAATTCTGCCAATGCACAGAGGTACCAGGAAACTTCATTTTCTCTGTAAGGCTCTCCCATACAATAGCATGAGCTATGAAAGCACTGACAATACCTATTAGAAATGATAGTGTCAATGACAATTAACTCCGGGGCAATTAACTGATGTTACTAAACCCTGGTGACAGTTTTCATTTTCACAATCCCTACCAAAACAAAATGCAAGTTGAAGACCAAAGTGATGTAAAAGCCTTGTAAAATCTGATCTCAGATTAGTATCTAAGAGCTGTTAAATCTATGCCTTTTTATCACAGTGAGGAGAAGTCAAAACAAAACCATCAGAGGCAACAACAACCCCAGCAAATTCTCAGCACCTAGTCTGACAGCCAGGGCTAAGCCAGGCTGTGTTTTGACACTTCAGAATCATTTTTCTCAACAACTGGGTTTTTAGTATTTTTCTGTTGGTCTTTGTAGCAATGAATTACTAGGAAACAGCTCTGGGTAGTACATAAGCTGGAGTCAGTGACATTATTTGAAACAAGACAAATGGAGAGTGAGCTTTGCATGGTACCCCCATCCTGGACACACCTCAGTGCCTGCAGTGACCTACAGTAAGACAAGAAAGCCTTGCTCTTTGAAATGGAACAGTGGCTCCAAGGTTGCTGTTTTTTCAACTTTCCTTTCCCATATGCAGCTACAATGCCTGTTTTGAAGTTGCCACTGTCCTTTTCTGTGGGAAGATGGAAAAACAGGAGGTCCCCGACACAGAGGAGAAAAATCACACCTCTGAGGCCGTGACAAACGCACAGCTTTTATCAGTGCCACCACCATTTCAGACAAACTACTTCACCCCACGTGGTCCTGTTATCTAGGGACCACTGCATGGCCTCACCTCTATTTTTACAGTCATAGCTATAATCTTGTGCCCTTGCAGCCTTCTAAAACTATGCACTACTATTAGTACATATAAAAAGGTGTCCATCCCCACTGTAATTTTATCACTTCCTTCCTGCAAATAACAGTTGTTGTTGCTGCCACGAGAAAGAAAACAGCATTTCTTTCATGTAAGTCACAAACTAAATATATTAGATTATTTGAAGAGCTAATAGAAATATGGAGGTTTTTTGTTCATCTGTTTTATTTTTATTTAAAGGCCTTCATCTCCTTCCAACAATGAGAAAATAGGCCAGTTAGATTTACCTTCTAACTAACTGCAACAAATATTAAACCAGATACTCAGTTTATTATGATGTGTACAGGCCCACTGACCTCAGGAAATCAACAGTCATTTACTTCAACCTGAGGATCTGATGTATTGAATAGGTATCTTAGAGGTCTGCAATTCTGGAACACCAGTGAAAATAAACATGGATTTTCACAGTGACCTCTCTTCAACTCCTTTTAACACAGAAAGCAGTTGAACAAGCCCCTCTCTTTTTTTAAAAATCAGTCCTGTTTAGAAGTTTTTATAAAGGGAATCACCCTTTATAACATTCCAGAGGCACTGAAAGCATGCAAGGCAGTCATGAACACTGCTCAACATAGATTGCGAAATTATCTTACACAATGAACAAGAAGGTATCAGGAAAATCAGAACATTTGCAACACCTGTAATCCAGCCAAACCTGAAGCACAGGTCACTTGAGAGCACACCCAGCTTTCCCCATGCATTAGGAGTAAGATGTCATTCACAAGATTGTTGCAGATTTTAAATGCTATGGTGTTATTTACATATGCTGTTTCTTGTTCTAAAGGAGAAACACATAATCACAATGTTATCACAGACTGTCCCTAATTTAAGACATATATTCCTCAGCCAAGCCCTACCAACTCATCAATTTTTGTACCATTGTATGTGTTTGCAGGGCAATGCTGTGAACAGTAGAATGAAGTGAATATTACAAGAATAAGCAGCCTGAGAAGGGGTTCTTGTGTTTTTATTTGGTTAACCTGGATAATTTCTACTGCTCAGTTCACAGCTCCATGAACAGCTGTATCAGCACAGCTGACAGGGAGCAATCTAGAGAGAGGTGAAACTGAAAAAGCCCTGAACTCAGCTCTGCTGGCAAACACAGTGTTCAAAATCACTGAGGATCACAACAGCATGATTGTCATCACTCAGGCTACTCCCTGCTATTTCTATTGCAAGATTAGATGGCACTTTGCCATTTTCCTCAGTGGTTATTAACCTCTCACCTTGGTTTCAGTTCTCCTTGTGGTTCCATCTTCAGAAGTGACAATAGACACGTGGGAAGTGGGAGTGCCTGGGTCTTCCTCCACAGTAACTGTCTCTTCCACCATTTCTTGAGGCTCTTGCATCATTGCTATTGAAGTCTGGTTACTGGGGCTTTGTTCCTAAAGAAGTAGATAAAAAAAAATTAGCTTCTCACTCCTACCATCATGGTACAACTATTCTACTGATATCAGCTTCTTTAGTTGAAAAAAACCACACTACCCAACACTTTGGAAGCAGAGATTTAGAGAAAGGAATATTTCCTGTCTCAGACAAGCTTGCTGCAACTGTGCTGGTATGACTGGGCTCAGTGCAGCAAATAGAAATCATGTGAAGCATCTATCAAGTACTTCATGTTAACAGGCAACAGACTAAAAGACTACTATCTTATATTTCAATCTGCTTTAAGCTTTCTTTTCAATGCCCAGCATAGAAGGAGCGGAATTTTTGCCTGCAAAAACATTCTTTCAGTTCTGCAGTGAACAGGCCCACTGGCTTTCAGAGCAGTCAATCTTACACACCACTGAAAGTTTCTTTTCATTTGATAAAGTACACTCAGTTGGAGATTAGAGAAGGCTATAAAACATCAACACCTATAATTAAATAGACACTCAAACTGCCCAAAGCAATGATAATTAAACAAAAAATGCATGGCTAGAGATTAATTCAGTGAAATGCTTCCCTTCCCACATCTTCACTAAGTCCATAAGGTCTAACTGGCTACATGCTTATTTAAAATTTATAACAGATAACATAATAAAAAACTAAACAGAAAGAAGGGAGATGAAAGGCAGGTTCTTGCAGCGATACTGCCCAAAGAGAACACTGCTGCTCGCCAGCACCTGTGTCTGAACCTTCCTTTTTCTTATGCCATTGTGTGTTTCTGCACAGAAGCTCCCTTTGGTAGATGAATGTCTTTCAGAAGTTTCCCAGCAAGAGGCCAATAAAGAATCAGCTTATACACACTGAGAACTCTGCCTTTTGCCCAGTATTATGCATCCTCAGCCATGAAAAATAAAATGACAGACTGATCATTTCATTACAAGCCCTGAAGGTATCTGGCTACACAGGCTTTAAAGCCAAAGTGGGGCTTCTGTTGGCACATCCTGTCAAACAGACACTCAAAGAATATCCTTTATTAAGGAATACATGCACACACACACACACACACACAGATATTTTTACACACATATTTTAAAAACAAAACATCCAAGAAGAATGACACAGCCCAAAACTGCAAATTGAACACACTTTGCCCGAAGAAAACTCTCTGGACAAATCCACTCTACCTCTTCACGTCACAGGAAAACAAAAAGAGTTGGGATGAAACTGTTGCAATAGAGATGCTCAGCCTAATTACATAAAGGTTTAAATATTCTCCACATGTGTACAGCTTAATCACTAGGGAACACTACATTTTTTATTTTATTTAGAAAAATGGCATTTCAACCCAACTATAGCCTTTGAATTCCACCTTTAGCTGTGCCGTGTTTTGTGCAAGCCCACAGTGACCTTTTGCTGCTGCTGTCTCATTAAGTTCCACATTTAATTCTTGCATGATCTACAATTTCTCTTTAACCAAGCTGAGATGCCCCTGCTCAGTTTTCCTTTATTCACAGCTGTATTCTGATCTTCTGGAAGCCAAGACTCCAGTGAGAAAGCCACTCCCATTTTTAGGTAAGCACTACTATTAACCAAGACATGACAATAAGCCTCTGGCAATCATCTCAGTCAAAATGCAACACGAACAGCCTTCAAAGGTAAGGCACCGAAAGTGATATAAGCAGGCACTACTTCCATTTCTATTGAAACCACAGAATAACTCAGGTTACAGAATCAATCAATGAGAATAGGACTTCTGAAATCCTAAAGAAAATCACTCCTTCCAGTATGCAGGACTCAAATCATTAATGGAAAATAACTTATGATACATGCTGAATTCTTTATGGTAGAGTTCAGATGTCATATCGTGTCTTCTATGCACGGCTTCAGAAGGGGAACTTGCTCCTGCAATAAATACATTATTCTCTTCGCATTTTCCTTGAAGATACTGTGTTATAACTGCAACTCCCTTTCTCACATCCCACAGCAAAGCTTTCCTCCAAAGAGAATAATTTACACAATACTGCAATACAGTAAAGACTCAGAACTTCTATTCATCTTCGCTCAACCAAACCTTACCAAGAACAAAGAAATCAGTTACATGTAGAGGGTTTTTGCACAACACCTTTTCCCCGCAAACCTCACCATCAAATGCTGAAACTGCTTCAGGCTGGGACCTTCTCACTCCTTTCACACATGTATATACACTCACAGCTCTCCCACCACCACTTCCAGCTGCCCTTGGGGTGCTAGCATCTCTGTTCCCTCTAGACTTTATAGAGGCTCTGTTTTCTGATAATAAACCTGAGGAGATGCAAGGTAGGAAGAAATACTTTTTTCTTTGAGCTTTTGCAATACTTTTTCTTTATTAAAAAAATAGAGTCTACCTTTCTTTGTGTTCAGACTGCCTGTGGGCAAAGGAAATCTTCAAAGCTGGGCACTTAAACATGAGCAAATTGCAGGCTAGGGCGTATTGACTTTAAATGAGCACCGTGCTGGGTTTCATCCTCTGGCTGCTCCTAAAATGAAGATTCAGGCAGATATGGTACCAGAGATCTGCATTTCTACAAAAGAAAACTGTTGCTAGCAAGAGACTGTCCTAAGCATCAGAAAAGCCTAAAAGCTTGCAAAGTTCAAGGCTGGTATCTCAACACAGACAAGAAACCAGACAGCATCTACTGTGTCTTCCTTCCTACTCAGGGAGCTACTGAGGAATGCAGTGAGCCAAGGGGACAGCCTCTCACCCAGCTACCCCCAAATTACCTGAACCAGGTGGTTCTTTGATCTCCAAACACAGTACTTTCTCTACGTTGCTAGCTTGGAGCTGTCACAAGCTAACATTAATGTAGAAAAGATGCAAAGATTTTGTTATCTGTTTTTAGACTCCATCATTAAGGGATTTAGGTCATCACAAATTGCAAAAACTGGGACACATTACCCCTTTCAACTACTCCCTCTGTGCTCAGCTTCGAAGCCAGTATTTAGGACGCTGTTTTTTGTTAAATACACCTCAGCATCTCAGATTCCAAACATCTGGCAGGTATGCCTAATTATCCAAAGTAAACCACAAGCTGCTGGATAGGGCTGGAACATGACACCCCTAATGAATAATGCTACCAGTAGTTCCCTGCCTGCTAGAAGGAAGTTAATTCCAGTTCAGAACAACACACATTCATTTACCTTACTGGAGGCTTTCAAAGCAAAAGCAATGAGATTACAAAACACTACCAAATTATGTGAACAGATTCCAGTGCAGTTATTGCATATGGTGTCAGCAGTCATGACTCTTTTTGCTTTTGGTTTTTTGAGACCAATGGAATCCTAGCTTGTTGATTTGTACTTGCATCTCCAGTGTGCTTTAAAAAAGCCACGCTATTTAAAACACAAAGCAACAATCAATTTACCCCCAGCCTGTAAAAGTTAAGCACAGATGAAACAGCTAAGGACCTTGTAAAATAAGCAAGAAACAAAATAACAGTAATTCTCATTTTGTTAAAGAACAGTGATTTATCATTTAGGGCACATATCTCCTAGGGCTTATTTTGCATTAGAATACTACAGCTTCTGTAATCATCACCATTTCAATTCATACCGTTGTATTTCCATCAAAGTAGCTATTTTGTATCTGTTTTAATAAAAGAATAACCTCCCCCAGGAGGATCAGACATCCTACTTCAAGACAGTAAACAAAGTTCTTTATTCTCTGTCTATAGAACAATTTTTAACAGTCTGGAAATATAAAATTGCAGGAGATTATTATTTCCACTAAAACAGCCTCTCTTCAAGAACACTGAAATCATGTACATCGAATCTTCATTCTCCCCAAGATCCCCTTTGTTCAGAAGATTGCAGGGCAGGCTATTCCTTACTTGAGGCTACTGTCAGATACCAAATTGGAAGGTTTTTGCAGAGCACAAAGGCTGGATTCTACATCAGTACACATACTCGTCCTCACTCAACCCCAGCACAGACAAAGCTCAAGTGTATCAGCTCCTGTGAAACACATTGCAAGTCTGGGCATAATTAATGGCATGGGACAACAGTGCTAATTGAATTAAATGTGGATTCTCTCTCCTCTACTACTCTTTAAATTACTCATTAAAGCTTCAATCTCTGCAAAGCATGAGATTATTTCTAGGTGTAAAGCAAGCAAACACTGGCTTTGTCAGAGTCAAGTTTCAGGCTGATGTTCTGCCCCAGTGGTCTCCTTCCCACTCAGGTCTGCACTTCCAGCTCAGTCATGTCCTCAAGCTTTTATTTGCTGAAGCCATGTGGAGAAAGACACAAAAGGCAAGCCTGCAGGAACACAGCAGCTGAAAGTCTGCCTTGAGATTTGCATCAGACTGAGACATCAGAGAGGAAGGAAATCACTGATGGAATTTGTCGAACTTGGTGTATTTGAGGTGGACTTTTTCTAGTACAACTCCCCAGCAGCTGAAGACTCTCAAATCTGGTTAACACATCCTCCTGCTTTGTCAGAGCACCCTTCTTTCACCACAGCCTCAAGATTCCTGCTGTGCTCTGTGCCCTGATCTGTCTTGAGAGCTTTCCATGCATCTCAGCAGTGCAAAAACTGGACTCCAAGCTGAGCAGCTCGTGCCCATCACTGAGGGGCAGCAGTACAGGAGAATATCCCACTCTTTTAGTTTGTTCTTCAAAAATCAGGTGAACCCTCACACACTGCAGTGCTTGCACTATTGCAAGGTAGGGCACCTTCTGCAAGCACATGGAGACCTTAAGTTCAAGGACTGTCACAGGCTGTTCCCCCCAACTGAAAAAACTCAGCAAGGTCCAGGTCTTCAGCATCAGGCACAGGTATGCAGCCACACCTACCCAAATTCTTCATGACTGGGGAAACATTGCCCCAAAACTGGGATCTAATCATGGCACATTCAAGCAAAATGGCTCTAGAACAACAAACAAAGCCAGGCAGCACACAATGCTGGAAGGAGAGTCTGCAAGACAGACAATGACTTAAGTATGGGAATACATAAATATCTACTTTGCTGCAGATAAACTAACCTCCATTTAGTAAACCTACTTTTTTTTTTTTTCCTCATGTGAAATAAAATGTGGGGTTCATATATATAAACATGTATCTGTATTTATGTATATGTATGTATACAATGGATTCAATGCACTTCAACGTGAACCCAAACACATTAACCTATGAGAAAGCTTCAAGCTCTACACTAACTGTTTCCTGAGCACTTACACACTTCCTTTGTCCTTCAGAAACACACACGACAAGCAATGAACAAATAATGCCAAGAGCTTTTAAAGCACCAGGGTTAAAAGGAACATTTCAGTAACTGGAAAAAACCCTTAACTACAGAAGTTCTGAAAAGCCACAAAGAGGAGTGGGTTTTTTTGCAAGCAGGCGTGGTAATTTACCCTTTGAAGGCATCGCACCTTTCAGGGAGAGCAAGAGGCAGAGGTGAAGAAGGAATCAAACCCCAGACAAGGCCTGGAGTAGCAATATTCATCCCTCGAGTACAGCAAGACACACTGGGGTTCTGTTCAGCCACGTGGTAGCTGCCCATACACAGGGAAATCCAGTGCCTGCCCAACGGTCAACAAAGAGGGCTTTTATGCTATTTTAAACAATCTGAAGTGTCTCAGTTAATGGAAGACCGGGCAATTGGCCCTCAACTATTTCTAATTGACTGGAATGATGGATGAAGCTAAAGGGAAAGCTGACCCACTGAACTTTACCATACAAAGCCAGGAAACTGAAGGAAATTGTAAACAGTTTGTAAGAACGAAAAGTGGGAGAGGCAGAATCCCAGGGGCTTTGCTCCTCTCAACCTGCTGTTAAGTTGTTTCAGAGGAAAGAAAATAAAGAGCTTCAACTCTGAGCAACCAACAAAAAATACATGGGAAGGCCTAAACAAATAGGGTATTTTTCCTATGCTATTCTCCCCTTTCTCCAGGAGCTGTTTAGCTGTGCCATGCAAGCTGGTCCTTTGAATCAGAAAGGGCAATTTGTCACTCTGACAAGGTGTCTCTCAGGGCTCTCTACTGCCTTGTCCTGCTTTTCAGATTAACTGGGTGTTAACCAAGGATGTCAAGACATTACATCTCAGTCAACTTCAACAGATGTGATGATATATACTTAAAACTTACATGTTAATCAGTGCCACTACATTAAGGTAATGCTCAGGAAACCACACACGTCCCTTGATTTTCTGAACAGAACCATTACGAGCAGCTTTTGCACTGCAAAGGGCAACAGTGCTGCAATGTGACAGAGCTGTCTGCTCACCTCAACAGCTACTGGGAAGGAAGACTGAGGACATGCAACTTCCAGATGGGGAAATGGATGAGTAATAGGTTCAAATTCACACCATCTAACTTAGGCAGCTTAGCAAGGTATCTAAATGCAGGATAACTTAATTCTTTCCCTTCAGTCAAGAAGAAGAGCAGGAGCCTCAGAGAACAGATCTTGCACAGACTAAATTACTTGCTTGGACATGTCTAGCTCTTGCCATCGATTCTGCAAGGAAATTATATCAAATACTTCAAAACAGCATTTAAGCTGGAGGATGAATCCAGGCCTCAAAGCACCAGCGTATGTACTCTCTGCAGAATCCAGAACAGGACAACGGTATCATAAGTCATCACTCAGTCCCTTAGTCAAAAGCCCTTCTCTCCCAGTAGTTCATCAAGATGAAGTAGTAAAATAGAAGCATAAACCATTATTTGTAATATGAAAATGATACAGGCTTAAAGAAGAAACAAATCCCCAAAAAAAGAAAGAGCATCTGGCACATACAGCTCTCCCTCCCTTAACTGTTGACAGCATGGCCACTGTTTATCTGGACAGCCTGCCCAGCAGGAAACTGAGCAGGAAATGACTGTTTCTCACCAAGATTTGTACAGAAAGTTCACTGCAATTTGCCAAACTACCTCCCAAAGACAAATACAATGTAAATCTGCATGCCTAATCTTTGACCAAACCCAAAACAGATCTGACTTGCTTCCTCTCTGGAATCTTTCAGATGAACTAACCAAAGGCTAAATTAGGGAGACTTTTAGTGGGATGAGGTTACATCATGGATTATAATGTTCCATCAAGTTTTTTCCTTCATCTCCACCTGGTGCCTCTACAGCACTGGCATTAAGGGTGGTGTGAGATGACTAATTTCACATTCCTTTCTACAAAACAAGCATTCAGATTGCATTTCTTCCAGGCCCCACAGTTTGGATCACAAATTAAAGGGATGCATATATTACTAGATATCAAGTCCACAAACTTTCATGCACATGGGAGCCAGAAGTACAAGCTAGGTCCTTCATCGAAAACAAAAAAAAAAAAAACAACCATCGGTTTGGCAGGTGAGAGCAGAAGTTTCTTTATGCAGTCTGTGTGTCCCAGACTCTACCCCAGCCACCTTCACACATCATTAGTGAGTTAAACCAAAGCCTGCCAGACCCAGCCAGTTCTCAGCCAGCACACATATGCCTATTTGCAGTGCTGCAAAACTACCTTAGAGAATTGCTTTTAACTTCAAGGCAGATGTAAACCATCTCTGCATTCTTTGAGTTATGACCAAGGCTGGAGCATTACTGGAGTGTCCTAGGAGCCGTATCAGATCAGTGTTAAATTTAACTCATCTCCTCACCCACCCACAATCTTGCCAGTAGATATGAACTACGTAACAAAAATGCTTTTTGTGGAAAAACACACAACACAAAGAGCAAAAAAAAAATTCCAAAAAACAACAGCAAAAAAGCTTTTCTAATCCTGAGAGAAACAGAACAAACAGACCACTGATGACTTCTTAAGCCTGCATTCCAAGAAAGCTGTTCCTTAAAATAAATTATTTCTCATTCTAGGGAATACAAAGCAATTGACAATATATCCAATCATGGGTCTCACAAGGACTGTGCCTGCCAGTGTCTCCCACTATTAAGCCCTAGAGCAGGTCTGCTGGCAGTGAGGCAGCAGGACTCTGTCAGTCCAAACAGCTCCCCAGGAGACTGTTTACCCCTGTTAAATCACACACCATTACTTCCCTCTGCATCTCACCCCATTCCAGCCCCACACCAAAGCCATGGTCTGAATAAAGCATAGCAGGAAGGTGTGACCAGCCTCTGACACAGCCTGGCTCCCACTGCTGTGCAACCCTAGAGAAAAGGGACAGCAGGAAAGGAGCTGTGCAGGAGGTCTCTGGATAGCTACAAGCCCACTGGAATACCAACAGACACAAACAAAGTCAACAAAGCCAAAGGCTGCTCCAGCTGCTGTACATCTTCCAAATGGAAGAGATTCCAGCAGAAAGACAATTTTCCCAAGTACAAGGCAGTTACTGTGCTATTTCAACAACCCAGGAGAGTTCACCGATGGCTTTTTGTCCAGTGGTTTGTTTACTTCACACGTTTTCTGTTTATTCCCTAATACTGACCTTATAACCCCTACTTGTACACGGCCAGCCCTCACACTCTGGTAAGAGAGGAAGTGCCTGTGCTAAGCTCCTGCTAAACTAGCAATAAACGATGGATATGAGGGAAAACACTGAGTAAGAACCTGTTCAGTTCTCATACCCACAGCTGTGGAAGGATGTGGATGCACTGCAGTGGGCTCAGAGCACAGCTACCAGAACAGCCAGAGAACAGGATAAGAGGTCTCTCCTTCACACCAAAGGTCCCAGCTATTAACCTCAGATGAATGTCAAGGAGTGATCTGATTGCAGGTCAAGTGCCTAAAGGTATAATGGAAAGCTGATGGAGAACCCTTTAGAGAGAAAGGTTTAACCAGTGCCACTACCAGTGATGAAGACTGACAAGACACACACACACATTTAATTTTAAGTGTGATATGTGCAACTAAAGCAACACACAGTAAAATTTTGCTGCTTAACAGGTTGCACCTCATTATTTTACAGAAACATGTTCGTATTTTCTCATAAACCTGATAATGCAGAGGTGCTCATGTGTATGCACACAACTGCTGCTACTTGACTGCTACAACTCCGAAGATTTTTCAGGCTAAGAATAAATTATTTAAAGCTCGTGAAGCAATTGCCCATCCCCTCCCAAGCCTGCCCTGGGCAAACTACACTTAAATGGAATAGAGATATTTGTCAGCCAGAGAAGGGGCTAATGATGCCTGTTCATATTCTGGCCTAAGGAATTTCCTCTCCTCCCAACCAGTGAGCAAGGGTGAAGCCCCTTCTCAGCTGTCAAGCAGTACTTCAAGGCCAAATTGCAAACCAGAGCATGGTATCAACTGAGGAACCACCACCACCCAGGAAGGACTGTCTGTCCCATTCCCCAGCCTTTGCTGTCTACAGCACAGCTCCCAGAAACCTCTAGTGCCAGCATAACTGAAATAGCTGTGGGAGAGCAGGAACCAGTGACTGAAGGGGAAATGAGAAGAGAGGAGCATCATTTATCCAGGCACTGTCACCTAGAAAATTAATGGGAAACCACTGGCTCCATTCAGTTTATAATAAGAGTGCTCAATATTGACAGTCAGGCCATTCAGCAAGGACTGCTATTACTGCACAATGAGCATGAATTTCAAAAAGGAAAAAGTCATTTAAGCTAAGGTGGAAGTCACTTGCCCAGAGGTAAATACCTTCACTAGCAAAGTAAAATAGCTCTCAATTTCTAAGTTAAACATGTTTGGCTTTTTCCATTTGTCATCAGCTCTGGCTAATGGTTCCACATGCTTGCTGGAATAGGCACCACTCACTCCTCCTGGCACTGTGTATACAGTCAGCTCTCATGGATTAAAGCATCTGAATTGTAAAATCCCATCACGTTTGCCAAGCACTCAATTATTTACATAGTACCTTTTTTATTATTATTTCTGATATGCTTTTGTTTGGGATTTCACAATGGAATTCAAATACAACGAAGACTAAGACAAGACACAGCCCAAAAATCAGCAGTCTAAATCACTTTTAAACAGGTTCTCAGAAGGCTTTTGAGAGAGTAATTTCTCAATTAAACACACAGATAAAAACAAGAGATCATACAGGATGAAATTAAGAACTTCCTATTAACATCCATCAGTCAGAGAACTAAACTCATGCTCTGAATGCTGCACTTCTCTGCAGTTGGCAAGACAAGCTGTTTGAACCTGAGGACAGGACAGCTGCACTTCCCTCCCACTCCTTGTTGTGGTTTTATGCTAGAAACACAATCTTTAATTTTTCCAGAGAAGCCCTGCCAAACTGAGGCTGCAAATAGGATATGGTGTGTTAGTAAACTCCTAGCCAGCTTGCTCCCACCCTGGCCAGAAGCATTCAAAGTGCCTAAATCCCTACATGCAATCTGGCAGCAGTGACTGCCTCCCTTTCACACAAACGATCCTCCTGTGTTAAAACTACCTTTGTAAATCAGGCCTGTGCAGAACATGCCATTTTCACCTGTTCTGGCAGCACCCAGGTACCCAGTCTTGCCTTCTCTCCTTTATAGACTTCCCTATCACTACTAAAATTTTGGCAGAAATAAACCCAGTCCTCCACAAAGCTGTCCTGGGATCATTTATACACACAGCTGTCTTTCCCAGAGTTCAAATGAAGTTGTTTATTTTTCTCCCAGTTCTTCACAAGGAATCAAAGATAAACAATCATCCCACCACCTTTTTCCAACAGTAAGACAGACTCAATCACTACAAATTTAGCAGCAGCAAGTCCACCACCCACTATGAATACCCTGCCATAAACACTGTTCCTGCCTCCAGGACTCACCCTGAGCACAGCTCTGGGAATATTCTCAGAAACACACGCAGGCAGGGTTCATCCTACTTTGCTTTTCAGCTTGTGGGTTTATTTTTTTCCCCCAAGAGAAAGCCACTGTCTTTTAATTTCTTCCCAGAGTCCCCAGTAGCAAAAAAAAAAAAAAAAATCTCCAAAAAAGGTGCTGCTTATCCCACAAGTCAGGTTTGCTGACCTGGACTAACCTACCACTCATAATGACATTAACAAATTGTTCACAAATAAATTCGTCTGACAGAAATCTGTAATATTCTACATCCCAACTTGCTAAATCAGGAGCACAACACTTAGCAACAGTTAAACATATGCATGGAAGAGGGTAAGTTTGGAAAACAGTTACAAAAGCAATGCTGGAGCTTGAAGAACACCAGAAAGAGATGAGCAGAGGTGAAAAGCATTACAAAATGCATGAGTCTATCCAGGGAGGGCAAAACTGAACAATAAAGGACGCCAGGGAAAGGGGAGGACAGATAAAAATGAGAAGAGACAGAACCCATAAATGAGAAGAGTGTCAATGTGGAAGCCAAATCAGTGGCTTTCACACGAAAGAGAAGTGTCAGGAAAAGGGAACGAGGGGGAAAGTAGGAAAGAAATATTTCAGTTTTTAATTCCATCCTGTTAACACTGCTTTCATTCACTGTATAAATCTTTTGGCTAACAGCAGCTCCCTCCACACACAGCAGTATATTAAGATTCTTTATTAAGGCTTTCCAAACACCATAATGTCATTCTTTGGCTTTTTATGTGGTTTGCCCAGACTATGTTTTTGTTGCTAAGCTCTCATTAGATGTGTATCTTGTACTGACAGGGAAGAGATTACAAAATACAAGAAACCTGAGCACCAACCCCAGTATTTGATTTGACACAAGTGAACACTCAGGCATCAGCAGGATGCCTTGTGTGTGACTTGGGGATACTTCTGTATCCATTCAGCATTAACAGAATGGGCCTGAACTGGCCCATAGTGGCGTGTGAGCGATTAATTTAGGGAAGTACAGAAAGGGGAGGAGAGCACAGATCCAGATGTATCACAACCCATCTGCCACACCAGAAATTCCTGTGCCAGCCCCAGCACTTCCAGCCCCGGGGCAGGACAGCTCACAGCTCTGGCAGATGAGCTGAGGACTGTGAGGAGGATACTGCCCCAAGCCACGAATACCAGGGAAGCACAAGAAAAACACAACACAAAGACACAGCCAAATTAATAAATCTTGCTTACAAGGGCTGACAGCACGTCAGGAAGAGCAAATGTACCCATCTAGTTACCCGGGTGGAAGACAAAGATATCCAATCCTGAACAGCAAATTGTGTCCAACACCATGAACACTTCACACCCCACAGGCAGAAAACTAACCTGATTCTACAGTTAATTCAATTATCTATGTCAACAGTGACCAAACACATCAGCATTTACAGCCTCCCATCATTTATTAGTTCACACACACAGAAATTAAACTGACTCCTGAACAAGGAATCATCAGCAACCTGGTCACAGAAAAAACCACAGAAAACTATTGCCAAGAAGTTTAAACTAAGTATGGCCCCGTTTGGAAAATTAAATGAAACCAAAGGATAACCATATCATTCACTTCACAAAAGTCACCAAAAATATTGTAACAGGCTCTTAGTACACATCTAAAATGTGTTTAGAAACCCAGAAAATAGACCAGATAATGTGCTCTATATACTCTCAGCAGCACATGTTACAGCTATTCTTAATCCTAGCTTTGTGAATCTGGTAGACATAATTCATTGTGCTTTTGGATCCATAATATTGTGCAAAGCACTGCAGTTTGCTGGCTTACAAACATGGCCCACCAGCTCACTGGGTAGAAAGATTTCTGCTGACTTCACCTACCATTTCAGTCACACTCATAAGGGATTAGGATTTTTCCCATATTTTTCCCTGCTATGGATACAGGCTACAAGTACCAAGTAGGAAAGGTTACACACGTGGCTGAAAACATTTTGACAGGTGATATATACACACAGTGAGTGAGCACTAAAGATGCACTTGACTATTTCTTCCATGAAGTTCAAGTAGCATATTTAAATTTCAAATGCTTTAGAAATTTTACTTCTTTTTAAAGGTATAATTGATAAAATTCTTTCATCATACATTTTATACCCATAACTTCTCTAAGAGGAAATCAGATCATCAGAGAAGCCTCTGTTTTCTTTACAGACTTTCATGAAGAAATTTCTCCTCTTCACAACTTCACACCTGCACATGTACCATATGAAATAAAACCTTAATGGAGATTATTTCACATAATGTTAAGAACCTAAGAAACCATAAAGGTAGACTAATAAGCACTTCTGGTCCAGTCCTTTATTGGTAAGGTCACACCTCAGCACATTTTGCAATGAAGGTAGTTTTCCATCACAGGGATTTGCACTCCCATAGTAGGTTTATGTCTTCATACTCAGCAGGAAGAGAAGCAAATTTCAATACAAGTCCCTTTAATTAATGTAATGAAATTTTACACTGTTAAAATGGCAACTTCAGAACAAATCACTGAGTGACCTCCCTCAAGAACATTACCTTCACCTGCAGCAACACCACAGCAGAAGGAAACATCAGTGAAAATAATTTCTCATAATATTATACAGCATTTTGCAGTTCAAGCAATCAAACAAGTTCAAATGGTCAGCAGCAAAAAGCTTTTGTAAATCATTTGGATCTTGTTTCTGCTAAGAAAGTTTTACAAGAGAACAATTCACTGCCAGGAACAGGTGGAGAGATGTCTTCATCATCAATGACCATGCTACAGAGCTCGAGTGTTCATTGTTCTTACCCTCGGAGCAATATAGATGTGGTGACAGAACAATGGATTTATTTCTAAAAGAACACAAGTTTGTGGAGGTTTGGCACTCAGGTGAATTGCCCTGCAGTGTGTATTAACTATCCAGCCTACCCTGCTCAGCCAGTGCAGGCCACAGAGGGATGCAAACACAGCTGCTGCACTGGAAGAGGAAGGCTCTGCCATGCCCTGCCCACTCCACAGCAGCTCTGCTCTGCAAGGCAGAGTGTCTGAGCCTCAGGACACACAGTGGCTGGATCAGAGCTGATCATTCCACATGCACACACAGATGAAGGGAGCTCCAAACAAAGAGACCTCAGACTGCCGGGAGCTGGCCGGGCTTGAAATCGGCGTGTGTTGACATCACTGATGTGTGAGAACGCTGGTGGCTGAGAGACAGCTCGAGCATTAGCTGCAGTCTGCCCTCCCAAAGCCTGGCAGCAGCACTCTACAGGAGGCAGTCTCCAGCCCATCAAGAAATAACAAGTGACAATTCAGGAAAGCATGTCTGCTATCCATTCATGCGTGCATGCAATCTTGGGCCAAACAGTGGATGTGCTAAAAGGTTTTCCCCAGAGGAAATGTGTTTATTAATTAATAGGTACTGAATTAATTGGTCCTCCATATGCTCTGCTGTGTTTCTAAGACAACAGGAGGCCTGTTGTTGTTACTGAAAGGTGTCAGGCATGGTGACTACCCATGAGGTTCATCAGAACACTTCAGTCAATCTGAAAAACTAATCTACATTTTTGTATGCATCAAATTCACAGTGTATCATGGAAAAAGCATTTAAAATCTTCAATCCATAATAACTTTAAAAAAGCCAACACACACTCTTACTTTTTGGCCCCTCAGCTGCAGTAACCCTGGTTGTTCCTTTCACACAGCATTACATTCTTACACCTACCTGTTCCTAGCAACTGCTGCCACTACTACCAAACTAACCCTTACATCCACCACATCCTCTCCCACTCCGTCCACCAGTGCAGGAAACATATTTTTGGATTCTGACTACATCTGGCACAACTCTGTACAGTGACATCATTTTTCTAATGTTATCAATCTCTCAATGAGACACTTTATTCATCACATGTCAGTGTCAGCTGGCAGGGACCACAACTCCTGTCATCCCTGGTACTCCAGCACAGATCCTGCACCAGCCTCTCTGTGTAAGCTCAGGGTGAAGCAGCAGAGGAGGGAGAGCAGTCCAGCAACCTCCCTCTTGTAAGCACACGCCAACACAGGCTGGGCATACTCACCAACACATCCCTCCTCCACTGAAATGCCACCTCTCCCAAACCCCCTGGATGCACCCACACAGTGCAGAGGCCAGAAAACTCTTTGTCAGAGTATGGGAGGACAAGCACTCATTATGGCAGCCTCTCCAGATTCAGAGACCTTTTTAGTCCAGGTATCCAATTTCAGCATTCTCTCACATATGCAATATCCACTTAGTCCAATTCAGAAACCTGAACATCAACACCTGTAATTACCACACCCAGTGGTGAACTCAGACTGCAGCAACAGCATCCCTGATGCCCCTTTCAGAAATAATCTAAAATTGATGTCTACAGTAGAAAAGGAGTGTCTCAGCTATATTAAAATACTGTGTTCCAAGATTTTACTATCATACCACCACTACAACACACTGCTTACTGCAAGCTGGACAGGCCCAAGGGCCAGGCATTTGACATAATTCAGACAGAAACTGCTCTCCCAGCATCAGAAAGGTCTCAGGTGCAGCCATAATGCCATTATTTAATTCCATACAGCCTGTATTCAGCCTGCAGAAGCAGGCGGGGAGAGCAGTTCTACAACCATCCTCTTGTAAACATGTGCTAGCACAGGCTTGAGCTTCTTCAGCTTAAAACCTCGAGAAAATGAAGCTGAAGACAGCCTAACTGAACAATTTCTAAGAGTCAATTCTGCTGCAGGAAATGGTTAAAGTACATCACAAAAGAATTGTTTATCAAGACATACATGTGTGATCAAAGCAACTTCCTACAGAGGACGATGGCCATGCTGACCAGACCATGCTGCAGAAGAGGCTGCAGAGAGGCATAATATCACATTCTTAAATCAGAGGCCTTGTTAACAATTTCTCTACAAGTACACAATAACTAGAACAAAAATTAAAGCTACCTCCAGAGGACAACATCTGCTGTAAGTTAGGCTGCAAGTAGAGTCAGCAGGATCTATGCTACCTGTTTGGCAAACACATTTCCACTTTATAATGGGCATATGACAAGCAAGGCTTTTGAAGTGATCCATATAAAACTTTAGTGCACAACACAGTGCTTAGAACACTACAAATGAAAAAGGTGAGATGACTCCTCCTGTCTGGGACAGTTGTTTCTGAAAGATTTGCAACATACCACATGGCACCAGGTACAGCATTTCATCTTTCCAAGAGATGGCAAACATCTCTCAAAGCAATGAATTGCTCCCTTTTAACTCAGTGTATGCCCCACCCAGTGATCAAATCCTTTGACATTTAATCTAGAAGGATGTATTTCTCTTCCAGATGCTAGTAAAAGGCACACAACAGCAAAAAATGATAAATGTTCAGTTTCCAGCCATTCTGATACAGCATAAATCCACAGAAAGGAATTGGACAAGCAGTAACTACCCACAACATCACATCAGCATAACCTCAATAACCCCCTGCATACAGACTGAGCTGTTCTTAGAGGCACCTATCTGCTCTTCAAGGATTCAGGCTTGAAAGGGTCTTTTCCATGCACTTCAATTTGTTTAGGTTCACTACCCCGTGTGCAGATACAGAAGACTTCATAACACATTTGCTGCCCACCTGGAAGATATTAATGATTAATTTTCAAGCATATCAACTCTACACAGCTGTTGGGCTTTCCTTTTTCTTCACTGCTAGCTTTGAAGAAAAAAAACAGGAATATCACGCAAAATCCAGCTAGAGATATTAAAACACTGCAGTATTTTTCAGTCTCAGCAGAATAGCTGGGGAGTTTTAATCAAAGGTTTAGGAAAAATTATTTCAAACACATGAAGCGCACACCAAATCAAATCCTGTCTTCTGTCATACAAGGTAACCGTTATCCAGTGGACTAATTTGCAAACATAATTCTGTTTTTTAAATAAATCAGACTAGGTGAAAAGATGTGAAGATGTGATTTGTACTGTCAGCTTCACCCTGGGAGCATGGACACTGAGGATGGAAGAGGCACCTGTATGAGGTCCATGCTGAAGTAGGATCTGCATGCAGAGTCAATTCAGTTGGTGGTGAAAGATGACATCCACAAAGAGTCCTGCCTGGTCCTTTGAAAAATGTCATATTTGTTCTTTCATGTCTGCAGAGCAGCTCTGGGGAATGGCTGAGCAGGGCCCGAAAGGCAACCGGGCAACAGAAGCGCCCCACGCTCACTTCATTAAGCACCAGCTCAGACCAGCCCAGACAGCTCTTGCTCTGAAGGTATTCCAGAGCAGCCTGTTCCAGCTACTGCAGCTCAACTGCCAGAAAGCATCACACAGAGGGAGGGGGAATACACCAATTAGGGTCTGGTAAACAGGAAAGAAGCCACAGCTACATTTGAATTTCTCTAGAAATCCACATTTGTGCCATCAGTGCAACCAAACAGTTTGATTTAGATTTACCTCACCTATCTACCTCTCTGCTCTTGAAAAGGAAAGTATTACTAAGGTTTTTCACGACAGAGTTAAAAGAAACTTCCTGCAAAGATGTCCCCAGACAAGAAGTGCTAGGGACTTCTTGCAAGATATAAATATAACAAAAGCTCTCAAAAAGTTTCTGAGTGCAACTTTTACTTTCCCAGTACAGGTTGTCAGACGAGTCCTTGATGCCTTTTGTAGCTGTACATTACCTGGAGGCTGACTGTAGGAAAGGTACAGCTACAGCTTCTCAGTGCAATTCCTGATACAAATACTGTCCTGAAGGAAAAACAATGCTCTTTTGAAACAACGTTAAACCCCTCGTAAAGCACAGCAATTACTCTGGAAAGAAGCCACTTTTAGTAATAATAAAATCCATGCAAGGACAACTGTAATGTATAAAACTTACACTGCAACAGACTACACAGACCAGCACATCTATCCAAATGCATCTCTATTTTTTCAGATTCACAGCTTTTTTTCCTTAACATAAAGGTTTGCAATAGGAATTCAGGAGAATATACCAAAAATCTTTGACAATTTCATCATATATGGAACACAGACAGAAATCAACATACAAAGGAAAAAAAAAATCGAGCATTTTTATGGAATGTGCTTAAATGTCTTGTCTCCTGCCTGAAATTTGCCTGCTGATGGAGCAAGTCCACTATGACAAATGACAAGCCTTTTTTCCATCCCCTTGCTCTTCCAGATCTTTGAGATGTTCTGGGAATGGTGGGAAGTAACAGTCTTAGCNAAAAAAAAAAAAAAAAAAAAAAGCCAGATGACCAGGGAAGTACCAAATGGCTGGATGGTTTAGTAAGGGAAGGCCAGATGAAAACATACACCTTCCCATGCAAAAGGAGACAGGGAAATAAAATTGCCTTGATGGATATTTCTGAAGAACAGTTCACATCTAGGGATTTACTAGTAATATTCTCCCAAGGCAGGCTTTGTGTGACAGCTGCATTTTGTCTCTCTGGTAACACCTTTAAAAAGGAAACCAAGCCAGACAGAGTACCCAGAGCATCTGCTCCCAGGACTGGTCTGCACAGTCATGGTCAGTGTCCTAAGTCTTTCTTTGTTCTCTAAAAAGAAAGAAAACAAGGAGGGAAAAATCCCACCTGTGACATACCATAGAGCATCCAGAACTCGGTCAGCTGTAAGGCTGCAGTAACCTGAATTACCCCTCTGAATGCCCTTGAATTTTCTCACAAGATCCAAGCCCTGCACAGACAGGATGCTGTACTGCAACAGGTAAAAGAGAAAACCTGCAGAATTGAGGTCAGGGGTCTACATCTCTGGTAACTGCTTTTCTTTTTTATTGGCAGAGGCAATGGGCTACACGTGGTGTGTGTGAAAGAATGAAAGCTAAAGCAAACAGTTTGCAAGTCTTGTTAAATTATCTGTACTGAGTAAGAATCATAAAAGCCACACAACATAGAAAGAGATTATGAGGTACAGTGAAAAAATGAAAGCTCTGCAGTTTAGGGTCCAGACACTGAGTGTGAGGTATCTGGAGTCCTACAGCTTACCAGGGGTTACAAAAAGAATCCATGAGCATTCCAGTGTAAGCAGCTCTGCTGAATGATTACTCGGGCCTAAAAACTAGTTGAGGAAAAAGAAACAGCAGCTCAGAGAATGGCAAAAATGAAGGCAGACTTCTAAGTGTACCCTAAACAGTACCTGGAATACTGTGCTACAGACATGATCTAATCAGACAGTAAGTCAAATATCCACATTTCATGACTTGATGATGTCTTCTATTGTATCAAAGACCCTGAGAATTTTTTGACATTTGAGAGAGCTAAGACAGTATTTCCAGAAGTTGCATGTGAATCACTGGGAGTCTCTGACGAACTCCCTCTGAAGGACGCAGGCCATTGTGCTGTCTTTCCAGCAAAAGCCACAGTGCATTTTGTGTTTGTGTGTTTAATCATTAAAAAGAGAGGGGGAAAAAATCCTTCTTGCTAGGGCACAGATAATAGTAGAATGAACTACCTCATACATCTAAGTAAAGTCAGCTCTAAACCATGCAATAACCAGTTAAGCGCCTGCTTTGTTAATTATTTCACTGTTTATCTAATTCATTATGAGCATCTAAATAATAAGCTCATTCAGCATTAGCCAAGATCAGATACAGAAGACACCCATTCAAGTCTGTCCTCCCTTGTGCCCACTGGGGGTCTGTCCCCTGCAGCCTTGCCAGGTTTATGGGGTCTCTGACCCTCTTAAGAGTGTTCAATCACTCCACAGCTCAATACAGCATAGCTTTATGAAAGCTTCCTGTCTCTTCTACCATCAGTTCCTCTTGTAGCCTTTGTGTGAATTTTTGGGATGGTTACCTCCAATTTTCCCACTTTACTTCAGGAAAAAAGGTCACCTTTCAGTGAGAACAAGGACAATATTCCCAATGGGAGAGAACAGGTGAATTGTTTCATTATTAATCCACTTTCCCTTTCCTCACCTGTTGCTTCTGAATTCATTACCTTGCATACAGCTTCAACAATTGTTCCTCTAAAACTCAGGATTTCTATAAATGCACAGTAGAGCTCACTTGGTAAACAAGGGCAACAACACCTTCAAGAGGGCACAAGGAATTGCACCTGCACCTTGCACATGACCTCAATTAATCCTGCATCCACTCCCTTTCAGAAAGGCATGGCACTTGTGATTCCCTTAAGAAAAAGTACATTTCACCTTTCTATGCTTCATTTCAGTTTGGCATTTATATAGCTCAGAAGATAACTACACCTTTTTCTGGTGATGTTGGCATATGATTTAGTGTTCCTCAAACAGGGGCACCTTTCTTGGAGGTGGTAATTGAAGTCAGCACATGGACTGGCCTGAGAGGCTGCATTAGCAGTTCAAACATTGTTCTCTTCCAGTACTGATGGGGTGAGCTAATCTTCAGATGGAGTGCAATAGCTGGGAGCCTTAGAGAAAAACAGAAATGGCAACATGTCTGGGAGCCTTTTCCTTGGTGGACAAGCCCATCACAACATCACTCCAAGTGGCAAAACACAACTGGAACAAATCAAAACAAAGCCACAGCCACGCTTGAGTTCCTACTGAGGGAGTGTTTTCCTCAAGTATTTCCAAACAGCGGTCAGGGTGGGTGGGTGTGGGGAGTAAAAGGCCTCAGTACAAACTGTTTATTGAAATAATTCCCTTTAACTGCCCTCCCTCGCACTGCAGTTTTTAGCCATGGAATCACTTGTACCCTGGGAAGGGGCAAGTACATACCATTTGTGACTGCAATTAAAGCAGAATAATGAACCAATCCCTCCATTTCTGCAAGAAAAGCTTCTTAAGCTGATAATTAATTTAAGCATTTGAAAGTAGTGAAACTGATTTTCCACGTAGCAACATTACAGGAACTGCCAAATGCTTTCCTCTTGACTGTTCGCTGAGCACCTGAAATGATGCAAACCATTACTTCAGCAGGCACCAGGGCTGTTAATCTCAAGATCTACACAGGAGGCAAAAACTTACATTGCAACATAGCCACAGAAGTGCAACTGTACAATGTACACAAATTTTATATGAAACAATAGGCTCTTCTGAGAAATTACAGTAATTTGGGTGTGAGAAAGAAAAAGTCCTAAATCTGCACAAATATTGTTAGGACAGACAGGCTGAATTTACACAGCACACCAACTGCCAATTAAAAACATTAAACAAAAGTCAGCCATCTTGGTCTGTAAATTTTTTTCCTCCCAACTGCTGTGTAGGCACATTATTTAGAGCAGCTGTGTTATTAAGAAAGAAAGAAAAAAAAATGAAGCAGCTCTTATGCACTTACAAAATCCTGTGCACAACTGTGACCCTGCAGTGAAGGGCTTAGCCTATGTTTTGGCCAGCAGAACCTACTTGACTTGTGTCCCAGATTTAGCACTTAAAGGAAAATTCATCTCCAGCACAACTCTATTAAATGAATGTGGCATCATTTGAGTCAGGAGCCAAATCTCATACAACCAAAGCACAATTAAGTATCAGGCAAGCAAAATATTGGAAGGCAGAGAAACTTCCCAATTGGATGTTATAAACCAGGATAAATAAACCACAATGACAAGGGGCATCTTTGAATTACAACTCCATTACAGTTAAGCCATAGATTCTCAGCCCCTTCGCAAAACTGAGAAAAAATGTGCTGCCTTGCCATTTTGCAGCTGGGCAGCTGCACTCTGAATGCTGCATCAGCAGCAGTGGCCAGTGTCAAGCTCTTCCCTTGTCACCCACTCCTGTATCCCAGGAACCATTCTTATCTTTCAAAAGCTGTTTTTTAAGAAACTCATGGGATTCACTTTCAGCCTCTCTCTTCACACCTCATTTTAAAGATCTTTTGGGAAGCTCAAGCAGTCTAACTCAGGTCAACACCACAGCATCAACCCTAAAAAGCCCAGCCTGAGCTGCCATTACTTGGTGATGCAGGACACCTTTCATCAGGAAACCTAACTGAGCTACCACCTGTTCCAACATGTCTCAGGAACAGCTCTGCTAAATCCATGGCAGTGCAACAGTTCAAATGAAGGAACACATTGCTTCTGCGAGGAAAAACACATCAGAACAAAAGATAGGGGGGAAAAAAGCCAACTGGAAGCTTTTATTATCCTTTTTTTTTGAGTGCTATACTACTCTCTTCCACTTTTGAAATGGTTCTGGAACTCTCACAAACACACTGAAAAGACAGAAGCATACAAGAAACCTTGTCCTGGAGGCACAAAACAGAACTGGGTCAGAAAACTGGGAAACATTTGACTTGCTCAGGCCGACACAATCAGGAAAAAAATGAAGTTTTGATTGGAATGTGGCCATGCTGGCTCAAAGCAGTTATCTCCAACACAGACTTCAGTACTGATGCCTTGAGCAACAGCAGTATCACATTCCACATTTTGAAGAGGACATGCTTGGTTTCATCCTCCACACTGCACATACACAGCGTCCCTTTCTCCACCCAGCAGCAAAGAGAAAAAATCTTCCATAACCTTTTCTTGAGCTTAACTAAAAATCGGCCGGTACTTGTCAACAGAGGCAAGAACAGGGATGACAAAATGTCATCTAAGAACAGGCATTTGACCTTCGTCTCTTGCAATACCTGAGTGCACCTACCCAGGTACTGCCATTCCTGTGACACCGTGCACTGAGTACGAACGGAGCCCCGAGCCCCTGCTCCTCACCATTTAGATCAACCCATTTTGAATACCACAAGTATCTTAATATAAGATGACTTGTAGAACAGTTAACCCTGCACTGCTTTACCTATTCAAAAACTTACACTGCTTCTATGCTGCTAGAAAGAGTCGCAGAGACAAAAATGTTCAGGTCTGCTCCTATCACTGTCATTCTGTGATTGGCTTCTTAGTCTTTTTTTTTTTTTTTTTTTTCCTTCTCTCATACAAGTAAAGAAGGCAGGATTTATTCCCCCAAAACTGTTGAAACAAGAAGGATGAACAGAGGAAGACAGCAGTGTGACTGCAGCAAAAGCGGATAAACAGAGAGGTGAAAGCACAAGGGTGGGACCCTGCTGGGAGACAGCATAAGAGCTATTAACACCACTCAGTGCAAACCATGTTTAGACAAACCCTGAGGATACACATCTGGACGGTATTGACAGAAGTGATCTTGCTACAAAAGCAGGGAACAGCACCAGCTCTCCAATACTGCAGGAGATGTCCCAAGCAAATAAAGGCCCTGTTTTCATTTGTACTCTATAAATTGAAATAATTCAACCATCTCCCAAAAATATTTTACATTTCACAATCACTACCTTCTCTACATCACAGGACATTCAAAACCAGCATTCACTTTATGTATTTCATAGAAGAGGAAACTGAGGCACAGACTGTCAAGAAATTATTCCCCAGTGCTTCAGTGTCTCCATTTATCCCAAACTTACACAGTGCACTGGTGGTCAGCAACAGCAGTAAGGCTGAAGTGCATCAGTGTCTGACAAACAGACTTCTGTCTCTTATATCATCCAGAGGGAAGACTCTGGTTCTTTAACTTTTCAGGCCACTGAAGAGCCCAGTTGAAAAAGTTTATTCTTTCTGTGTGGCAGATTTTGTGAAATGTCCCACAAATGGAAGGTTGCCTCTGGAACTCATTTATCAGGAATTTCAGCAATGCTCTACACAGATGTTACATATCACTTCAGGCTCCTGCTAAAATGCAAAATGTCATTGAACTCAAACATGAAGGATCAACTCCACAGGACTTTAAACTGCAGAGCTCCCATGACCACTGACTGCAATTCCCTCTCACGGCAATGAGAATATCCCAACACCTGACAGTGAAACAACCAAAGCAAAAATCTCGACAGTCCTCTGAAGTTCACCGGCACAATGTGCCTGGCCAGGGCCCTGTAGGCTGCACCTTGGCCTCTTCCCCTCACACTTTTTCCCTGCAATTCAGCTGAAATTCACACGTGTTTGCTAAACTTTCCCTAAACACACAAGATTCTAGTCAATTCTCTTAAATTCTCAACATCAGCTAGTATTTCTGCAGTGGTTCTAATCTCCTGCAGTATTTCCAACAGAATTTTTTCTCTGGTTCTTCACTGCCCACCCTACCTTAGCATCTGATGCCCAACATCCATCTCCTTCAGTACGTGCCTGAAGTACTCAGACTCCCATTCAGTAACTGTGAATAGCCAGTTCTTCGACCACAAGCAGGAGCCATTTCTTCCTCACCTTTCACAAAACTCTTTTCCAACTGTCAAATACAATTCACAGGAGCTCTGCCTCAGTTTTTATTACCAGCCCCTTTCAATCAAAGGCACTCGGCCAAAATAAACTATCTCACTTACTAGCCCTGCAACTTGCTGTCCATCACTGCTATTCTTAGCATACTTTGCACTGTGTCCTAGGGATTGCTCATTTTAAGAGATGCAAAAGGGAACAGGATGACAAAGTGAGATTCTTGACTCCTCCAATGGCATAACAGAGCCTGAGAAACAGGAATGTATAGAAACTACCCCAATGGCATCCATCAGAGGCAGAGACATGTTTATCTTCTTTACAAGAAGCTTTACAAGCTGTAAGTGTTCAGGTTATTTGTAGAGCCTCAATTTCAGTTCCATGAAGACTAATCTAAATTTTTGCTGAAATTGCTATATTAATAGCAGCTTCTTTCCTCCTGGGAAGTATCAACACAATCATCTCTTGGACTCTCTAATACAGGATAATAACAAAGCAAGGCAAAAAGCAAACTACAAAGGAGACAACAACCCAGCTTAGAGAAGTTCTTACTTTTTAGTTGGCAAGGAAATGAAAACTCCGCATCTAGAAAGACAGAATAAGTATTTCAGAAATGTATTTCATATTCCTACATGGTGAGAAAAGCCTTTTCCAATGGACTGAAGTCCCTCAGATCAATCTTAACATTAACCTGAACTTTTCAAATATTTTCTGCTCTTGTAGATTATCCATGTGCTTTTTAAAACCTTTTTCTCAGGAAAGTAAAAAAAGTTCTTTAGTTTCCAAACTGAAGCCAGCTCTACATACACTCTTAGGTCAAATCTCAAACCCTGCTATTTCTTTACATGGTCAGTAAGAAGAGCATGGCAGCTGTAAAAAGCACAAATCCTGAAGAAGTGTCCCACTCGTGAATGTGAGCTGGAAAACAGAGCACCATTCTGTAAATTTTCTAGTCTTACAACCAATTTTGACTGTTGTACACACACATCCTTCTCCTACAAAGCTCTCTTCAGTCCTTTTCGTGGCTCACCAGTTCACTCCTGCTTTTACTTTACAGAGATTCTTCTGGGGAAAACTGTTTTTTCTTCTTTGTACCTTTGCTGCTGATTTCCATGTTAATTAATCAATAGATGAGGTTCACTATAGGCCATCATTCCTCATTACTGCACAGCTCCCCATGGCATTGGTCTGTCCATCTGCTGTGCTGGTGAGGCTGGCTGGTGCCATGGGATCTGCTGGCAGGCTGCAGGGCAGGCAGCCAAAGAGCTGCTGGCCTTCCAGCAGCATCATCCTTCTCCCTTAAAAATGTCACATCCTTCTCCTACAAACACACAGCAACTGCTCTCCAGCTGAGCCATCCAAATCACTCCACTACCTTAGCATGAAGATGTATCCTGAGCTTTGAAACAAAACGTTTTTGAGCTTGAAGGATGCCAAAGGTTACCTACAGAAACCTGCCCAAATATTTCCCTGGGTTGTTGAACAGCCAACACAAGAACAGCAGTCATTCTGGCAGAGTAACAGGCCAGGACCAGCTGCCTACAGCAAAGAGCCATTTTCTTGGTCAAAAGAAAGGCTTTACAAGTAAGTTATTATGTAGTGGTTGAATGATACCCATAAAACTTCTTTGTTTTAAAGCTGATTTGATGTAGATTAAATAAATCACCGGGTAGCCCTAGTTTTACTGGCTTAATTATTTTTAAGCTTTTTTCCTAGTTTATTGGGCAACATCTTCAAATGCCCTCAAGTTCTCCTGATGCCTGGTACTCCTCCCACCATCGTAAGCAGACGTGCATCTGGGAAGAACACAATCCTATTATATTGCTTATAATAACAACCAAACAGACCTTATGGAAACAGATTTCATCTCCTATGCACAGTTAACTGTGAACAGTGCAACTACGACCTATGGAGGTGACGAAAGATGGAACAAAGTGTTTTGGAAGCAGTTTCCAAAGGAGCAGCCCAAGCAGATGCATGGCTGCAGCCAGCAGTGTGAGAGGACACAAGGCTTGTGCTGCAGCCAGCTTCTGGTTGGACACATCCAACAGCAAACCACTCACCAGAACACATCATCACCTGCTGCTGTGCTTGATTCCTCAGTATGGTAATGCAAAAATAACATGGCTGCATCACAATGATACAGTAGGAAAATCAGACACCTTGGATGTTCTGTCCTATATTAACATGAAGAATTTTCCATTAGGCAAGGACAGTCTTTCAGTAGTAGAGTAATATTTCATGGGGAAATAAAAACCCACCAGATTTCCAGTTTCTGAATAGGAAAAAAAAAAGCATTTACAGATATCCTTTTGAAAAAGGACCATTGAGACCAATTCTGTTGTCTACTTCAGAGATCTTTAAAAGACATTTTGTAATTTCAAACCAAAGTGCATCACTGCCATGGGGAGGGAAGAGGAAAGAAAGGGGAAAACAATTTAATTTCCCCTGCTCATCTGAACACGCATCAAGTGAGCCTTTCAGCAAGCTCATAAAAATGTGCAAGGCAGACAGAAAATAATTTAGGATGCATTCAGAATTTATTGACTTGGCCTGGTCATATGTTTGATAACATATCTTGCTGTTGGTATGGCAAGTGGGGAAAATAAAATTAAAGCTGATCTGTGAAAACTGGCAGGCTTAGCTTTAAATGGAGCTTCAAACCATAATAAAACCAAAAATATCTAATCTCCCTTTAGAAAAGACACTCAAATGTCTCCAAATTAGTCATATTTATTCCAAAATAACTTCCTGAAAAAGAAATGGGCTACAAAAGCACTCGTGGTGGTAGGTATGAGAGATTGAGCACTTCAAGGCCAGTCACTGGCCCTTTGCTCCTACTGTTCCATGTGGCCAGTGAAAGCTTCCTTTACAGGAGAAGCTCTATTTCAGAACTACTACCTGAAAGAAGCCCAGTATTTTACATCCCTGCTGTATCAGTTTGACTCTGCCTTACTTAGTACTTCCTGCTTGAACAAAGTGCCACTATTTTGTCTGAGGGTGAGGGGGAGGTATTAATTTTACAGGGAAAGGTGAGGGTGGTTTAAACCAAGAAGAGCTGGTCAAGCATGGATATATGATCTCCAGCTTTCTGTTATACAACACTCCATCCTTTTCCCAATCCTTCCCCATCACACAGCCAGATGATGCCAACTTTGTCAGCAGGGCTTCTGCAATGATGGCTTTCTGTGGCAAGGGACAGTGCCACCACCTGCCACTGAGAAGGTTTCTGAACCTCTTAGGGAAGCTCAGTACTTGCCTGAATTATTTGCAACTCTGGTGGGTCTGCAGAAGGGCTTTGAAAACAAAATCTTAAGAGTTCTCTCAAGGCTGAAGTACAAAAATATATTAAGATACTTGAGAGGCCTCCGTTTCTTTGTGGTTTTTTAATACTTCAAACTTAGGTCAACTTCTCTTCTGGACCTGGAGAATTTTTGAATCCCAGGCTGCCAACAGCACACCAACCAAGGCATGCAAGCAGATACCAGCCTGGACAAAAGACAAGAGTGCAAGAAAATCCAGACACACTATTCAGTCTCCCTAGCTTATGTCTGGAGTAAGCAATCTGAATTTGACTGTGCTTCAAGAGAAAATAACTAAAAGACCCAGTAGGATTTTTTAAATTTACTTTTGAATACACTTGTGAGAAGGGCTGGGGAAGAAGCCTCTTGTTGCAATGCCTTACAGCTACAGAGAAAGAAATCCAACCTTTTATAAAATAAGAAACGGCAGGAAACAAAAACAGCCAAAAGCTCTTCAAAATGATCAAGCACAGTGTTATGTTGCAATCTACCTCTTGATTAAGAGGTTTGGGATGCTTCAAAGGGTACAAAATTTCACTGAAAAAGCCACCACCTCAGCACTGAGAAGAGAACAGCAAAGCCTGTCCAGGCTCAGTACCAACCTCAATGGCCTCTCCCCAGGATTATCTCTGTAGCCTCCCATTCAAGGCTGTTTAACACACCACAGCACACATTCAAGCTGCTAATTCGGCTCTCTGGTCAAAAACAGGCAACAGAAGCAAATGGATCATTTCTCCCCAGACCCTGATTTCAAACCTATGATCATTTATTTATGCACAGTGAGTTCACAAACTCATCCCCAGCATTCCCTGGAACACAAAGCTCAGTAAATTGATATGGTTTTCATGAGCCCAGATTACAGAGATTGAAGGAAGGACCACTAAAAAAGAAACAAAAAAAGCAATGAAGTACAAGGGAATCAATGATGTTTCAAGGCATGTAGCAAATCTCTGCTACTGATCACTCTGCCAGTTCTTTAACTGAACCACAGCTGAAAAGCCAATTTAATAAACATCTCTCATTTCAACAGGCAGGACACCACCAGCCACCAAGAAATGTTGCAGCTCAGCAAAAAGATAATGCAGTGATCACTGGGTGGGTATAATAGAGGGATTATTTTACAATTACAGCAACAATGAAAAAGCAATTTATACACTAACACACTGATGTACTGGCAAGCGCCTGTCCAAAGGGATTAAAAGAAAGTCTGACACAGACTACAGACAGAAGAATGTCTTTAGCAAAAGGTTTATTAACTTCCCTAGACAATTGTATTTCTAAGTAATGTCCCTTAAAGACAGTATCTTGCATTTAGACTCCTTTTAGGTAACAGGCATAACGCACAAATAAGAAATAAAGATCACTTTGAGAATACTTATTTATTTAAAGGAAAACAAAAGCATATATGAAAAGGCTAGGTCACTTTTCATTGCTTCAGAAAACACTTCAGTGGCCCCCAAAATATCTTCATTTCTTGTGTTAAAAATGGTCAAGGAACTCCAGAGGTGACACTGGTAGTTCTTGGGGAGCTCTTGCTGCAGCAGTGACTGATGGAATATTTCAGAAGCCCTCAGCAGGAATACTACAGAAGCAACCATGAGAGAGAAGCTATCCAGGAACACTGTGTGTGTGGACAGAAAGGTTGACAGTGTCTCAGGCTGCTGGAACAACATCCCCAGTATTCTCTGAAAAAGAGCTGCTTAACAGAAACAACTGGCAAGGATAACCTGCAGGTAGATCAGGCTCCCTTCCAGAGCAGGGAACATCCAACTGAGAGGGGAAAAAAACCAAAACACTTCAGAAGATAAATTCAGGTAGTTCAAAGAGAGGGCAGATGAACATTTTTACAAACCACAGAGCTTTTAGCTCTGGTTGATTTATTAAATGGGTCGTCCTCTTTTTCCTATCACTTCAGGCAACAGTTGAATTATTCAATGAGCTCCAGTTGACTATGTTGTTTCTAAAACACTTGGGCTACCTCTGGGGAAGGAAGACAAGAGGCGAGGGGGAATAAAAACATGTTTAAAAGTTAAAGAATTTAACAGAAGTGTGTCCTATTCACTTATGAGAAGCCTCAGAAGCAGAGAGGAAGTCAAGCATTTCTGCAGGTCTCCTGGCTAAGCAAACTTGTTCCACAGGGACAAGTGGAGATGTGCAGCTCAGCTGCAAAGCTCCCAACATGGGGCAGCCTTGTTGCTCCCATACCAGTCCAAGGGTGATGCCCCTTCTGTTCCCACAAACAGGATTCATGGCTCCAGCCTCAGGAATACCAACCATGTGCTTGGAAACAAACACATGCTTTACCCTCTGAACCTTCCCATCCCTAATAGAACTGTCAGAAGAATTTCTCCTGCAGTCTAGTTGAGAGAAAAGCAGTTTTCAGACAATCCTTCAGAGCTTATTAACTGCAGTATTTTTTTTTTTTTTTTGCCAGCCCAAAGCAAAGTGACTCGAACTGGACAGGGAAAAAACAAGAATGAAGCCAGCCTCCAAGTGAGGCAAATACCAAACCATCAGCCTAAGAAAACAGCACTCCTCTGAGAACACCATTTCTCATGGATCATCAGTTCCAGGACTTAACTTCAGAGTGGCATTTAATTAATGAAAACACTGTGTGCTGGTCATGTGAACAGAGGTTAGTTTTCAGATGTTTTTCAAATTTCAGCAGTAGGAGAAGTGGTTGGTCATGAAGTAGCAGATGAGCTCTTGCAAAACTATTTATCATCTAGCAAAGAAGAGATATTTGCTCCAGAGAAGGTCAGTTGGCTAGAAGAGAGCCTGTTGACAGCAGGGAATCCTACTATTATTTGTGCTTGCTCAGTAATTGGAGCTGGATGCAGGAAAACACAGGAATCCATCAGCCAAGACAAAATCAAATCAGGAAATACCTAAAAGGATTAATATAATCAAAAAAGCAAAGGATCTGACAGCAAATCACTGAAGCCAAAACCAGACACAGTTATTAACTACAATAAAAAAAATTTAAAACCTCAAAACCTGTAGATAATTTATTCACATATGACATATTTTACTACTGCTCCCAAACACTTGCAAATCAGATATGTATATTTCAAAATAAAATGAATTATTTATGGCTTCTTTAGGGTTTTTTTAAGATTACAAGAAATTTACAGGCATATAATCTGTAAAGACACAACCAGAACATTCTCACCTGAGTAAATCAGAGGATTCCACATGCCAGCTGATGCCCAAATATAAAGATTAAAACCAGAATGCAGCATTGACAGCTGGTAAGAACTTTGGAAATGTAAAAATGGTAAAAGTCAGCAAAACAAGAGTCAGAGCCAATAATCGGGGGCCCAGACCTGGGTCCCCAACCCTACCAAGTTTCATGGGCCAAATACCAGTATATTGAATTCTCTCTCTTCACCCTCAGGTGAGTAGGAGAAATACCAGTACATACTCACTGGGTTTATCCTCCTTGAAGAATTCCCATTTCTTTCAAATGTGGTCTTGAACCAAAATATTCCATCCCAATTGATGCATTGTCCTGGGTACCTTACTAATTCCTACATGGCTTTGATTACAGAACAGGCAAAATCCTTTTCCAGTGATCTCTTAATATTTCTTCCTGTGTCTTACTAAAATTTCTCCCCAGCTTCTTCTTTGGTTGCCATTTATCTTTTGTACAGATGAAGTCTGTCCAATCCAGCAAGTCCAGGTTCTCATTACTGCAGAAATAGCACTGATGCAGGAATTTTGAATATGTGGGTTTAGTTGGTGCATGCTCATTGGGATAACTGTGAGTGCAGTGTAAGAATTACTCATTGCAGGGATTTCAAAAGGATACTTTAATAGCTTTTTGTAAAAAAGGACGTTTGAACTTCTGAATCACCTATGTAAAACAATCAAATCTGCCTTTTTTTTTTTGAAACTAAGAACTGTCCTTTTGTTGTATTCCAGTAAAGCTGCTTCATTGTAACCAGGCATATTGCACAATGCCAATTTTCAGCCTCTAGTGTTATTGGGAAATTCTCACTCGAGTAACTTCCATTCAGTCCTAGCCAAGAGCATTAGAATTTGTATAAAGCTGACGTGCTTTACCCAGAGAACAGCACCCAACCAATCCATTCCAAACAATCAATAAAGTTTACTATATAGACCAAAAATTCAATATTGAGGACACATCTCTGAAGTAATTCAGAATATCATCTCTGGGAGAAAACTACTCACTAAAGCCACTTCATTTTAATGTTAATTTTGCATTATTTTTTTTAATAAGCAAACAAGATTATGACAGAAATTATGCAATAGACAAGAAAGGGCTTATCTAAAGTAAATAAAGCCTTCTGTTTGCAACCAGCTGACAGCATTAGGTATTTCTCTCTCCTTCCCTCCCTCTCCTTAAAAACAACTTTTCTAGTTACAACTCAACTTTCAGAAGCGATTTTCAGGTGAGTAATGACTCCCTTCTTGGTGTGGCCATTCTCATGGCACCACTGAGCAGGAAAATTGATAGGACATGGTGCAAATTTGACAGTGAGCAGTTCAGACACCAAATGCTGCTCAAATTTGCACAGATTATTTTATCTTCACTTTTTGGAACACTAGGTACATTATGAAGAGCAATGCAAGCTTGAGGTGCACCAATCAGTAAGTTCAACGCAACTTAGGTAGATTTATAGTTTCTATTCAAACAACTCCACCTTTTCCAGACTTTCAGAAACATCATCACACAACCTTGAGACAGCTTCCTGAAGATGTCTTGCATTAATCAAATGATGCAGCACCAGCAGATACAGGGCTGCCAATGCGTTTTTAGTGACAAAGAGCACAGGGGCAAAATGTTCAGGAGAGTAACCTCTCATCCAAACCTAGACTGACTGCAGGCTGTCTCTACAGACAGGCCTCTCAGTAACTTACGGGCGGTCACATTTTCTCCCAAGAGCCATCAGAGGAAGAACACTGAGGGCAATGCTCTGGGGAGAAGGTGCCTCACATCAGCCTGGGAACAGAGGAAGTGGCCTGTGAGAGCCCCAACAACCAAAGCAGAACTGTCAGCATGTGCTGGCAGGGTCAGCCTGTGCACCTGCAGCTTCCACAGCATCCACAGTTCTGCCTGCTCGACCTCTCACTTAACCAAGGACTCCAGGCTACACCTGTCTACACAAACAGCTGTATATCCATGGACACTCTGACACACACACACTACCAAATAAACCTAGAAAAATGGAAGGACAGAGGTATGAGAGCTTTCAAACAAGAAACACAACCAGAAGTAGTCAGGACAGAAACCTGACATTGTCTCCAAAAGGCAGCTTTAAACAGAAACATTACACATTTATCTACAAATTCCTCCCATTTGTTTTTTTACTATCAGAAACAGGTCAGACATCCCATGTACGTGCAAAAACTCCTACTGCTTGTACTTTGTGGGCAGTGTTGACTACATATGTTTCACTTGCCATGTCTCTTACCACCCACTGAATACACAGGGATCAGCATCTGGACCCCTCTCTGTTGCTGGCAACACAGACACAGCAAAAGGTCCAATCTTCAGCCCTGGAGCCACAGGTGCTTCTGGCAAGGTGCCTGTTCTCATCTCAGCCCACATAGGGCATGTATTATTTACTTTGTCAAAATGTTCAGAGACATTTAACCTACCCAAGGACTGTCCACTTGTCTGCCCACAGGGGAGAGGAATGAAATTAGTCACTATAAGGAAGAAAAAAAATCTCAGTTCCTTTTCCTCTCTGCTCTGTGAGGAACATGTCCAGCTGAAATGATTCCAGCAGAGGCAAATACCCTGAGCCTTTAGCAGTAACTTGAAGGGGAGTGAACAGGGAGCAACTCTCCAGGGTCGAGATCCCTGCATGGGACAAGACATTACAGGGTGTCCCAATATGCCTTTCCTCTTTACATTCTTATCTAAGAAAACTAAATTCAAACCATCAGACTCAGTAGTTTATCATTTCAGATTTTGCACACAGAAGTCTTGAAAATCACAGCACCCACTGGAAAGAGTAAGTTTTGGTTGACTTATTCCAAACTTCAGAGAATAACTGTTTCCTGATATTCTCACAGAGGTAGTCAACAACACACAGAATGCCACATTAGTTCCCCAAAGCCAAGCTAACAGACTTTTCTGTAAAAAACACACTGGAGTAGGGTTCCCCAGGACAAGAGCCACTATGGAACTCTTCTTCAGCCTGATGATGGGCCCCCAAAACTTGCCCTAAGTCTCTGCAGCAAGACGAGCTTTACCCTTAAGTATGTGTGGACTTTTTGACTATTTTCTTCTGTTTAATAAAAACAAGGCATACAAGATAGAAGGTGGAGACAGGGAGGACAAAGCAAAGAGCCTAGGATCCTTTTTTACATTTTTTTTCCTGTAGAAAAATAAACAAACCCAGGGAGCTTTATGGCACAGGAGGTTCTAACTGTTCTCTGTAGACCTTCCAAGCACAAGAAAAGAAAAACAAAGACATTAATCAGGGCAGTAACAATGCCAATACCCAAAATCCAAAAGCCATGGTGCATTTAAGGTGCCTCACTGCTGTATCACCACCACAATACATCATAGCAGATAAGAGATGTGGAATTGGAATTCTCCAAACCTACGGTCATGGAAATCTCGCATCAATTCCAGGAAAGATCATGGGAAAAAAGTCTTAACCTTTCTCCTCCACTTGATTAGCACCTGTCACTTTTAAAGGATGACAAGAATACTCTTTCCATTCCCTTAAAATCTGGAAATTTCACAGGGAGTACTTCCCCAGCAATGATCCTCCTGCACTTGGCTCACTAGTCTGCTGTCATTCCAAATGCTTCTGGAAACATCAGCAGGATCCAGATACCCCAATTAAAAGCTGGCATGTACTCAACTGCACTGCTGAACAACCAAATGTTTGTCCTCCAATTACTGTCCAACAACTCCCTCTGCAAAACTGCCCCTCTGCAACTGGCAATAGTCTATTTGGGAAATTTGCAATAGTTTTAAAGAAATACATCACTTTCCTAAGGAAAACAGTGAGGTTTTTCTAGGCATAGTACAATCAATTTAGTTCTGTTATTCATAAAAGTTCTTAAAAACCTGTCTCCAAGGCTCTCCTAGCATTCCAACTATCTTTTATTAGATAAAAGCAGATCCTAGTAATTTAATTGCTGCCCTTTGATACAACTGCCTCCTGTCTTCAACCCCCACAGTCAGAGCTAGTGAAGGACACACTGCCATTAACTGAAGCCTCTACTTCAATAAAATCCACAGCATGAAAAATGCAGAAATAGGTCACTTGGAACAGGGGGTCACAACCACATAGAATTTGCACTCAATACGTAGATCACGTATGGCAAAATAATGGCACATAAAGATGCTCAGCCTTCACTACAGAGTTCTGCACATCACTGCTCCAACTCATGGTTCATGAGGCTCACACAAAATGCCTGTTTAGGAAAGAGTTCCAAGGTGAACTTTGGAAGAGGCAGGCAAAAGGAAAAAAGTCAACTCCTTTTAGATATTAGGCAATGGAGCTAGCACAGACTGAGCACCCATTACAGAAGAAAAGGCCTATTCTATTTACCTGCTGTTACTTAATTCACTACCAATTTATTTACATGAGAGTCTCCTTAACCAATGACATTCAAGTGGAAGTCATAAGTAGTTTACTTGAAAGGAAAGCAGGCAGCATTGAACTACAACATCTCCTAGAAGCTGAAGTGGATATGCCTTACAATCTTTATTTTTTAAGCTGGTCACTTGAACAGAGGAATTCTGGAAACAAGCAAAATACCATAAAAATCAGTGTTCTGGTTCCTCTTTGCTGCATGAAATAAAACCTCCACTCTTCTAAACCAGCTGACTGGTTTTACCAGCATCATCTGAGCATAGCACCTTATGATGTTTTAATTTATTTTTCAGTGGGCTAATATATCCCTTGAATTTTTCAGCATCTTGGCATGCTTGGTAGATGTTTAAAAGTATTTTTCAGAAGATATGCCAGCCTGGAAAGAGAAAAATCATGTGGGCTCTTATCAGCGTAAATCAATACCTGAAGGGCTGGTGTGGGGGCAGTGGAGCCAATGGTGCCCACGGTAAAGACAAGATGCTTTGGGCACAAACTCAAACACAGAGGTTCTGTCTCAACACCAGACACTGTGAGGTTGACTGAGTACTGGCAGAGATTGCCCTGGGAGGTTGCAGAGGGTTTGTCCTTGGAGACATCCAAAAGCCAGCTCCAAGCAGCCCTTCCTGAGCAGGGAGTTTGACCAGATGACCTCCAGAGGTTCCTTCCAACCTCAGCACTTGCTGATTCTCTTGGTCCAAAATATATCCTACTGTTTTTGAAATTATAAATCTGCATTTCAGTTGCTCTCCAGTCACTCCCCACCTAAAGCAAGTCAACAGGGAAAAACAAACCTCAAAGCCTTTCTGAATTGCCTCCCCCACATTCAAATCTGCAGTGGCCATAAACTCATGCATAATAATGATCAGCTTTACTTGGGGCTAAATAAACAGACTTCACTCAGCACCGCTTTCTAACTGTGGCACAGAAGACCATGAGTTTCCTTTTGCTCATCAGGCAGACAAATAGATATAAAAATAATTCTGGAACTTTTAGAAGAGTTTGTCTTCCAGATCTCTACCCCATCGACAACACATCTGTGCAAATAATTATTATGCCATGATCTTAAGTGATAAAAATTAAAATAAGAAATATCTGTTCCATACAGTTTAAAGCATCTCAGTATTTTCAGGCATGGTCTGAAAGCTACACTCCTCAAAACGCTAGAGGCACCAATGTTGTCCCTCAGATAACCCCGAAGTTGCATCCCCTGTTTTCCTCAGCACCGAGCACAGTATCCAGAAACTGTGACCTGCTTACCTTTATCTCAGTTAAAGTATTGACAATCCCTCCAGAATTCATTCCTTTAAGGGAAGGAGCAAAAGTTCAAAGTTATCTCTAGGAGATGTGCTAAAGCCTGCCCACTCTGTCTCATCTCTCCACTGCCCAGCTGGATGGAATGGCCTGGCAAAGCTGTCCCTGCTCATCTTCAGCCTCCTGTGATCCTGCTAAAGGGATCACTTCAACAAGTTAAAGTATGAAAACCTACCCTTCACAATCTCCCTTTCAAAAAGCTCCTTAAAATCTATCCCTTCATCAGTCATCAATGCAAAAACCTCTCCACTCTCTGCCTATGTGACCTGACTTATTTAAAGAACAGGTTTCTGTCTGGCAAATCAACTCCCTGAAATCAGGCACCTTTAATCACATGGTCCCCACCAGGGGTAAGAGGCATGTTCTCATGTATGTACTTTATACCTGCAATATATTCCTAATACTGCAGCAGATATCTGCTCTCTGTCATTCTCTGTGTTTGTTTAACCTTTACATCATTGTTGTCTAGAATTAATTCCTTGTAATCTCCGACAGACTGTCTCCATGGTACTGACACATGGCCCCACATTACTGTATGCTGACACTCACAGCCACTTCAGGAGAAAAACAGTCCTCACTTGGATGCTAAATCAGAAGCCACAGTATGCTCTAACATGCTTCTCATTGAATTGATCCTTGCTGCTGTCAGCCACAAAAATGCAACTGATACACTGCACACAATCTTCATTCATCACATTTCAATTAAACTTCAATAAGACTGACTTCAAGAGTGCCACCATCATCACCAGATGGCTGAAAGTTCAACTCAGCACCAGCAAACATAACTTGCTGTGCCATCAGCACTCTCCATTTAACAGCCTCCTGCTCCTGTGTGGTAGCAATTCACGGGACCCTGAAGCAAGAAACCCCAAAGGTAACCCAGAGCTGGGATCTAGTCTGACAGTCTGCAGCATTTAAGGCACCTAAAAGGCCTTGTGGAGTGTAAAGACATCACAGAAAGTGAGGAATAGCAGAGCCTGCAGTCTCTCTGCTATGAGGTATTTACATACTCATGTGGATGCTTTTGAGTTCTGGAAAACTTTTAAGGAAGCTACAATTTTCAAAAGTATATTACAAGTGAGGCACTGAGTAGCTCCCAAGCCTTCTTGACAGCCAACAGCTCTCTGCACTCAAAAAATTCAGTGAGCTAAAGGAAGAAACATTTAGCTATTTGAATTAGTGTATTGTCCCTCCAAAATAAGGAGTACTGGGCTATAGAGATTTATCTTCTTTACATCTTATATTACTTCAACAGCCAGCTAAATTTAGAAAAATGGTAATTATTTAGCACATCTTTAAAGCAATAATTTCCCTCCCAATTAATTTCCAGTTCCTCATGTTAATTATCTACTCAAATTTTCCTGACGCACACACTGCAAGAAGTTGAATGTGTTTCCTGTAAATTAAATCACCTTCAGAAATAATGATGATCCTAAAAGAACTTTCTAAGCAAAGAATCATAAGTCCCTTCCACTAAACCTGCCCGTGTGGGAAGAAGGCAGAAGCTGATGTCACCAGACAGTAAACTCTGGAGCCTGAACCCATGTAACCAGCTGCTTTCACTTGTCCTCAGGGTAAATGACCCCAACATAATAACATGTAGTTCCAGCCCAAATAAGAATGAAACTCATCCCTCCCCCCAAAAAACAGGGATCATCACTATTGCTCACACCACCAGCCACTGTGGAGCCCTACTCAGGAGTCTTAATGTCTACTGAGCCTGCAGATAGTCCAGACCTATTTCTGTCAAGTTTAGAGACAAAGCTCCTGTAATTTCTCTAATATATGACTGGAGACTTGGGGAGAGAAGTGGAAAGCAGAGAGACCAAGCACTGCCTTCCTGACACCAGACCAGAAGTACCACCAGGGCAGTGAAACGCACATTACTGCACTCAGGCTCAGGCAGAAACCATGCAGACCTTTCTCCACCCAGAGCCAGGAGAAGATTAGTTCCAACAGCTCCTATTATTTTCTTTTCAGCATTTCTCTCTTCTTGTACTCTGTGGCCTTAAGCTAGAAGGGGCAGTGCTCCAAAAGCCAAGGAACAAAGCAAGAGAGGCACTCTACCTCAGAGGAGGGCACAGAGGTGCCTGTGCAGAGACTTTCCTGTCACAGGACTCACTCCTCACCCAGCTGGCAGAACTCGCCTCGAACCTGCATCTGAAACCTGCCTTCACATTTAATCCAATCCTCTGGCGTGCACCTGAGTGGCTTTTGTCTCATGCTGGAGGCATGAGGGGGCAGGAGATTTGCAGACAAGAGATTACTTCAGCATTGTACAATCAGAAGAAAAAAAACCAAACCTTACTCCTCAAAGCTCTGTCATTTGAGCACAACAAAGGGGAACTTTTAGAACAAAGCATGTCTGAAATCAAATATCTGCTAAAAGCTTACACATTTCAAGCTTGTCTAGATTACTAACTAGGTCTAAGTGGAAATGCACAATCAGACAACAGAAAGAAGTCAGGGTTAGCATACAGTGCAATGATCTTATAAAATATTTAAGCAAATCATGTGACCATTGATAATAAGCACTTTGATTGAACAATAGGCTATGCACATAAACAATGTGGGGCTTTGGGTTTTTTCCTCCAAACCTCTAGCATATGGGCATCTGTGGGGCAGGGAAGAAAAGAAGAGTGTTTAAGAAAGAAAAACCAAGAAATATACATAGGGATACATTCCAAATTTGCATGTTATAGTCCCTGTAAAGTGTATTTGTAATATTATGCACATTCTAGCTCAGTAACAGACACATGTACACACCAAGAGGTTCAGGAAACTTTAGGTTTTTGAAGAAACAACACAAGAGGAAGGATTCTGCTGAGAACAAAGCTCTCATACTTACCTCCAATCAGCACCTTGAGCAGGCTGGTCAAACCCTAATAAATGCATGGTTTAATTATTAATAAAGCCCCCACCCCAGCTAAGGCAGGCAGGCAGTTGTACAAGAGTATAAACACTATAAATTAGTCTTTTTAATTCACCTGCTTAAAAATCAAGAAAAGATAGGTTTTTCAAAAATGAGAAAGCGAGAAGGGGACCAGGTAACAGGACTAAACTTCATTTCTCTTCTGAATCACACACTTCATTTGATCACAGCACCAATTTGTGAAACCATCCATGGACAAGCCTGGGTAGGCTCCTTTCCTGTTCCAAACCCCACACTAGAAAAAGTCCAGGAAAATTAAGCCAGCAGAGATAATTTCTCCTAAGAAACACCCAATCAGAGATGACTATTATCTGCATGCCTTGCTTTACACTAAACAGACTGACATGAGGCAAAAACAAGTTCTACAGGACCTCATACAGCACACCAGCAGTAAAATTCACTTGCTTACCAACCAGAGAAGAGAGGAAGGCTTGCATCCAGGAAATATTCCAGGTATTGTGTGTGACAGGTAAGACTTGGGGGAAAAAAATGTGTTGGAGGTTATAGGCTCTAGCTATGGGTTTATGAAATTCATGTCAACCTAAGGACAGACTGAAGCAGGAAAAGGGGCCATGAACTGCACGCTCAGTTCCAGCATCACTTGGAGCACTGCACTGAACTGCACTGTCTGGACACCCATCCCTCTGTTCAGGGAGCTTTGTCTCCTATCTAGGGGTATTCAAATCTTATCAGAAAAGAGCTAGACAACTGGCTACTGTTAATTTGTGTTAAGTAATGAATTCTACACAAGGAGCAATGCTCAGGCTTTCTAGGAAGGTAACTCACAATAGCTTACTTCAATCTTGGTAAGTCATAAAAATACAAAACCATTTCCTATGTTAAAACATAGCAGATCCTATTTATGCTCAGAGGGAAAATATAAACAATTAAGAATACATCATATCATGCCCTTTGTACTCCTTAGTCTACCTTCATTACCACTGATCAATTTTTCTGGAAAAGGTGAACAGTGGGTTAAAATCCAAACCCTTAAGAAAACTTTAATTAATGTCTTTAAGGCTGAGAGTGACCCTTTGTAAACAAACATTCTTGTACAAATGCAGTAAGTTTGATCATCACCATGACCACCACCAAACACTACATGGTTTCCATGAAGGAGCTGATGTTCTGCAAAAATCCAAAAGATAACCAAGAGTCTCTTTTCACAGTTACTACACCTTGTATGCCAGCAAAACACTGTACCAGCTTAAACAGCTGAGAAGATAAAGAAGATGAGTAACAGAAAACACAAAGTAACTAAAAGCAAATTCTACTCCGGAAATTTGTATTTTTAAGGCATTTAGACCTACAACACTGACACTTATCCATAAGCTGGAGTGGTAGTCAAGTGCACACCCTAACGAAACCTTCAGTGTTCCAGGTGTACCTGCAGCTGTCCTCATCTGCACATCTACACATTAAAAACAAATTAAATCACAAGTTGATATTCTGAAGCACAACTTTCCCACTGCATTTGTGGCTACTGTGTACATTTAGGCTCTTAGAAAAACGTTTCTTAAACTGCTGCCTTTTGGATACAAAGCAAAGACAAAAGCTGTAAGAAAGTTGTGTAAGTTCTGGGATAATCCCAATACTGCTCAATCATACAACTTATCTGAAAAATGCAATCAGTATTGGAAATATAAAATATTAAAGAAATGGTTAAGGCAGATATCTCTACTTCTCACAATTACTACAGGATGGGGCCGCATGGTTTTGCCACTCTTGGGTTTGTAACTATCTGCATCTGAATTAAATCCAGAAGACTTATGAAAAATTCATGTTACACCAGAACAACTTTTTGCTTGAGGTGTCCCCGACCAATACAGCTGAAAGACCTATGCACCCCAGTTTTTACAACAATAAAATAGTTACTTTTCTGTTACTGAAGTTGCACAGGACACCCCTGTCAACAAGGCAAGGAGATAAAACTGTCCTATAAAATAAAAAGAGCAGGGCAAGATTATTCTGCTGAAATCCCAGGAGGTGACCAACATCTTATTTAGGGGAAGATTAATTCAAATTTCATCAACCTATGGAGTGAATAAGGTAGGCAGAAAGGATGCTGGTATCAAAGGGAAATTAATGATGACCTGAATTTGAAACACAGCAACAGCCCACACAGACTGAGACTCACAACGCCTCTGTGCTGCCTGGATTCGTCAGAGAAGGCTGCATTCTGGGACATGTCAATTAAAATTAAGAATGAAATAACTCTGTGCAACGGTGCTGAATGGCATTTAATCTCAAGAGACCACAAGTTCCCATTGAGATTTCAGCTGTGCAGTCAGATTCGCATTCTTAACTCTTTCATTTCCAATGCAATTGATCCACTCACGACACTCTTCCCTTTCCTTCAGTTCTCAGCTAAATCCGAAGACATAATTTTATAGTGTCCTGGACCTACCTGTAGCCAGTATCAGGACTGTACATCTCCAGAGTCAATGAGATATGAGTGCTGCAGAACACCAGCTCTAAATGGCTGTGAGCACGATCAGAACCGAGTCTAGAAATTAAGGAACAAGATAAAAAACTGAAGTGGCAGTGCTCAACCAGGCAACATTTCTGAGAAACTGCACCTCAAGAGCTGCCAGGGCCAGTATTTGAGTTTCTTCTGTCCAATGGAGAAGTCAGCCTTCCGCATCTCACACTCCTCCCCCACACACCGTGTGTCCCAAAGCTGGGACCAGGAGCTCACGTAATGCTCTGGGCACGCAGGGCTGCGCTCCCACCACCACTATGGGATGTACAACAGGGCAGAACCCCAAAACAGAGGCTGTCTATTTAGGGTGTATCACTAAGTGCTCAACAAAGCCACCTTGACTCAGGAGAACATGGGAGCTGCATTTTAAGAGGGAAGAGAAGTACCTTTTCCCAAATTTTTGCTATTTAAAAATCCACAGGAAGTATGAGGAAAAAAAAGTAGTTTAAGTGTTGTGTTTCAGTTCACTTAAAAGGCATTTTTCAAAAACATTTATCTGTAACTTACAACCAGGAGAAAACTAATTCTCCTTGTCCCTTTAAAGGAAAACTATGAATTTTTAGAATAATAAAACAAAACACTTAAGGGAATTTTAAATACAGGAAGGAGGGATAAGAGCATGGGGGAAGAACCCAACAGACTTCGTAAATATTTTTGCGATTCCAGTTGCCAAAACAGTATCCACATAATGTACCTCAGCCAAGTTTCTCTGAACAAGAAAATTCAAAGAGCAACAATTCATGAAATACACCCACACATCTGCAGTGTATTTATGCAAGCACACACAGCACTTCAGCTGCTGTGGACATGACTCTTCCCTTACTATCTTGATTTACATGGCAGATGCTGATTTTACCAGTGTCTGTTTTTGTGGAAGAGCTCTGGAATTCAGCCAAGCCAGGCATGGGTGTTACACATTATCTGCTATGCCTCTTGGTGGAGGCAGCAAAGGAAGAAAATTACATTTTATTTCAATACTGTAAAGTTTGCGCTGGCACTGTTAAGCTGAAATTTTGAAGCGTCAGCTTTGTGGGAAAAAGAAAAACAAAACTGATCCCATGTAAATGAAACAAAGATAATTCTGAGTGGAGTCTCAAAAACCAAGAAGCAGAAAACCTTACTGGATTAACAGTATCACACTAGATTCAGAGAAACTGCAGGCAGATGCTTCAGCTCCTATTTACACATGAAAACCAGTAGTCAGGTTTTCCAAATTATTGAGCAGATTGACACAGCACTTTTAAATTGCTCTCTAATCATATCTGCAGCTGGTGCATACCAGCTTAAAGGTTTGAAAGTCTGTCCCTCAGTCCTGGTTACCTATGTAGCAGTTTTCTCTTTGAGGATTTGGCCCTTGAAGACATAATAGGGAAAATACATTTTCAAATCAAACTTATTAAGAAGGATCACAACTTTTTCAGCAATGAACTGAACAATGTTCTCCCTCTCACTTTGCTTTTTCATACAGCTGATGGAAGATACTTATTTTTGTATGTTAAAATACAAAAGTTGCAACTTGTAAATATAAAGACCCATCATCAGTACATAAAAAATGAATTAGTGCTTTTTTGCACTTCTTGCAGTGAGAGAAGGGTGCAGTGTCACTTTTTGTTTGCTTCAGATTTCCTGAACGTTATCCAAGTCTTTTTTGCCATCTCCTGCATCTAAAATGACTGATGGTTGCTGGTTTTGATGTAATTACAAATGGCTCTTGCCTCAAGAAACAACCCGCTAAAATGAATATTGTACCCTAGAAGCAAAGTATTACCCTTAAAAATTGCCAACGGTGTGCACTAATACATAGCCCTGGTATTACTGTGCTACTAACTGGTGTCATGGCTGTCACTGACAGATGAAAAGCTGAATAGGAAAGAGAAAAGAAATGCGAAGTGATAAGATTGCATCATAAAATACAAGATAAACGTGTCACCATGACCAAGATGCATTCTAACCTCAGGTAGCAAAATAACATGTCTTGGTCGAAAGAATATTGAGGCGAGATGAAATTGCTAAGGACAAACGTGAAATGTTGCTCGTCTAGCACACATGTACTCACATTTACATATGCTAATATGAGGAATACATTTTTAAAACTCTTGTGAACATAGTACAGTCAGAAGTACAGACCACTCCTGTTGGTCAAAGAGGAGAATGAAGAACTGTAAAGTATAATAAGCTTATTAAAACATGTGGGTGGAAAAAAATATATATATTACTGAAAAACAGAAACAGGAGCTGCAGCATCAGGTTCTGACACTCTTAGTGCTGGGACACAATCATCCTGCAGAAGTGAATTAACACCATAACCAGCACACTTCAGAAAGCTGCCAAATATTTTAAAAAGATCTACTGACTTGCCTGGCAGTGCTAGAAGGCAAGGACAGGCTTTCTGCATGACTGATTCATTGAAATCTTATCCAGAAAACAGTGTGGTTAACTTCACCCAACCACGAGCATCAGGAGGCACCTCTGCCACTGCCCAGCATGCTGCCTTCCTTCCTGGGGAGGAAACCAAAACTTTGCTTCCCTCCTATTTGCAAACCAGCCAGTGGGTTCATCTGGAACAGCATATAAAGGATGCAAAGCACTTCTGAAGCCCTAATCATAGCACTGAGTGCTTCAAGGCACATGTAAGCCAAGCCATCGTGCACATCTTGAATTCCTCAATGTCCATTACTTAGAAATGGCTATTCTGGATGCCCCAGTAAGGCAAGAAGGTCACACCAGGAAGGTGCCTGGAAGTAAACGATGTCCATGGGAGAACATCAGCATGAGCTGGTGCAGAATCACAGCAGTTGCTCAACAGAATTTATGCCAATATAAGAGACAGTGGTGCCACAAAAGAACTTCCAGATACCATTTCAATATAAAGAATTGGTTTGGTTTACCAGTGATTAACAATGATTCAGGGAGGTGCTGATGGAGAAATCTAGCCACCCACATCATCTGCTCCGTAAATAAGTAATTTCATCCATTCAAAGCAATTTGTTTTACATTGCTGCAGTGCAGTACTGTGTGAAACCCCATTTGCAGTCTTACATACAGGTTTCTTTAACAAGCCTTTCTTCAGAGCTATCTGGAATTAACATACTTTCAAAGTATTGAACTCCTTAAACAAGTGACTTTATCTTATTCAAATTTGGAGCTCTCATCTCTGCAGAACTCTGGTACAGACACTGGTCTGTGTCTTTGTTAAAGCATCAGACACCCAAACAGCCAAGGCCCACTCACTGCTGTGCCCAGGAACCAAAAGGGCCTTTATGCCCTTAACACCAAATTCACCTGAGAATCATATCAAAAGAGAGGGATGCAAATATCTTCAGATGCAAAACTTAGTAAAATAATTCCCAAAAGTTTACAATTCAAACAGCAGAATAATCCTGGTCACATACAGAATATATGTTTATATCTCAGGGCTCTACCATCCATAAATTATACCACATCTCTTTCATCAGCTCCTTAGTCAATTACAAGCTTGTACTTTGAAAGGACTTCTGAACATTCCAGATGATTCTTCTGTTCTCTTACATTACAAACATCCAGAGTAATGCTACTTAAATTAAATCATCTTCTCATCTCCACATACGTATTTTTATACCCACACACATATATATAAACACACACAAAAATACAGCCTCTGCAGTATAAAAATAAGCCCTGACTCTGGTTTCATTACTTTCAGGAAATCTCTCTGAACATTACAATAGTCTTGCTGAGAAAATTTTACTGAAAATAAAAGTATAGAGCTGTGTCAAGTGATTTAGTTTGTAGAAACAGAAATTCCAAGGCTGAAAAATTCTCCAAGTTTACTTAAAACACTTTCTTTTTTGAACACTGAGGAGCTGTGATGCTAAGGATAGATGTGTGGGATTAGACAAAAGGGAAAACTCGGGCATTTCAATCTCCTGCTGTAAGCAGGTGCGAGCCTGACTCATCAAAGAGGCAGAGAACATCACTGAAAAGTTACAAATTTTCACATTACTGCAGTATACAGGAAGCACTGAGTTCATGGCGTTTCCACCCCTTAATACAACAGAAAGGATTCTGCCCAGCCATTTGTAGATACAAAAGATTATGCTGCCCTAAAAAAGCAAGTGTTGCTCATGTGGCTTATCTCATGTATAGTCACAATTGCTCATTCTTAGGTATAAAGGCAAATTAAAAAACGGTCCCAAAGCCTGGCTGCAACTTAATGAGAGACAGAAGACACAGAGGACACAGTGAAATTTAAAACTATCAATGTTTGAGTTTCAGCTTTTCTTTTATCCAAGAATTTGAAATATGCTCTCTAGTCTCAGGATTTATTTCAGGGACTCCATTTACTCTTCAAACCTCCACTGGAAAAATAAAACTGAAGAAAACCTACTAGTAAAATCCTGTTTCACTTCTCACACGCTACTGAAAAAACAGTGGTTTTAAAAAAACCTGAAGAATACAATCTTGTTATTGCTCCGGACTGTCCTTGGGAAGATCTGACCAAACCAAATGCATACAGAGTTCCCAGGCCAAGGCACTGGAGATTTTGTACTGTATTGTCACCTTGTTCCACCAGCAAGAGCCCTCACATCAGCTCCTGCCCACACACTCCTCTTCATCCCTTGCCCTTTTCTTTCTCCCAGTAACTTCATACAGAGCCACTTCTCCACCCTGTTTCATGCCCAGGAGGAAGGTGCGACCCTTCCAAGGGCCTCAAAAGGCCTGGTTCAGGAGGCCATTCCTCTTTTCATGAAGCTTTAGGGTTTGCTTCAGATTTTCAGCAGGATCAGTTTACTGGTTGTGTCCCCAGAATGGTCCCCAAACGTGTGTGCGTTACCTCGTTGCACACTTGGAAAGACTGTCAGTAGAAGCAAAGAACAGAACTTTCTGAACCCCAAAGCTGAACCTCCCATCTCACACTGCAATATACACAAATATTTCCACAAGGAGAACAAGTAGTGGTGCAGTCTGAAGTAGGATCTTTTTAGAAGTTTCCCTGCATTACAGTTACAGAATTTTGGTAGCACAGAGGAAAAACTTCGAGCAACTGAGGAACAGAGGCAGGAACAGGTAAAGACACACTGAGAATATGCTAAAACCCTTATATTCAGTGAAATGTCTTGTTATTTTAACACTCAAATGCAAGGACAGAACTTTATCCCTGATCCCACTCCTACTGAATCAAAACCTTAATTTAGTGGCAGAAATAAACTTCTGTGAGAAAAGTGTTTGCAATTAAATGTTTGTGAACAGCCTTTTTACAAACAACCAGTCCATCCACATTCAAATGTGATTGTTTAATATGCTTTTTTCTCCATTTTACCTTCAATAATCACTATTTCTACATTTGGAAAAACCTTGAGTGCACATATCTGTTAAAAAAAAAAAAAAAAAAAAAAGCAACCCAAACCCAACCAAAACCACCAAAACATATTTTTATGTTTTTCTTTTCAGTAACTGCAATTTAACTTAAGCAAAAATTGCAGCCAGTCTGATAGTCCATGTACAACAGCTCCAGACCTTTGGGACAGGTGGTTGAACAGTAAGGCCCCGGGAAGGGCAGTTGCTGGAATGCTTTGCTTGCTATGTCCATTGCTGTTACAAAGCTGTGCACACACAGAGACAGTCACAAAATGGCCATTATAGGCCCTCACACCTCAACAGCACTTCTAAAGGAACACAGCTCCTGCTGAGGCATTTCCAGAAACAGAACGGTTCCATTTCCACATCCTACACAGGTGTCCTCCTGCAGCTCCAGGGCTTCCTCGTTACACTGAAGGACTCAGCTGTGCAAGTTCCTCTACCAGAGGTAAAGGCACATTCTCACATCTGAGCTGACATTCCATACCTGAATTGAGCAGTAACCGCCCGAAGAGTTCCAAAATCCACCCTCCTGTAGAGCATTGCTGCCTCTGTGGCAGAGCTCACACGACTGAGCCTCCACTCAGCTGCTCCTGTACATAGTTCAACACCTCAGTGAGTCCCACAACACAGTCCCCCTTCACCCAGCTCTGCTGCAGAGGTCACTACTGCTGGCTAAGGGATTGCCTGGGGGAGCAAGGACGACTCATTACTGGAGACTGCTACATCTCTCCACTCCAAGGTAGTACAGCATATTAGACCTGTTTCAGGCCTGTCATACCCTCTGTAGGGTGAATCCCTACAGAGATCCATGCCAAACCGTACACTTCCTTCTTATTTGGTTTTTCTAACATGAGTTGCCCAACTGTTTGGAAAATGATAATACTACTGCATGCTGCATTGCCATGAACGTTTCTTCCACAAGCTTTCCATCGCTGGTACAGACTCACAGCAGGGATATCACTAATGCATTAACTGCTTTTTCATCTTGCCAGATGTACAATTTCATACTCTCTCACATCAGTATTACCCTCTAGCTAAACACTTCAGGAACAAAGTGATGAGGAAGGACAGCCTTACTGAGGTCAGTGCCTGAATTCCAAATGCTAATAAAGTATTTTCCAAAGCAAGAATAACACAGAATTGAAAAGTTTTCAGCAAAACTCACTTTAAGTGACTCTTTTCCCCTTCACAGCGTCATGGCCCTGAGGCAAGCCAGCACTTTAGGTTTCAGATCCAGATCAAAGCTGTATGTGTTACTCCATGAACATATATTTTCACAGCTCCAGACTTCAAGATGTTTCTCAATTTCATGAACTCTTTACTTACTTGCAAGGCCATTGCAGACTGCAGATGCTCAGCACAAATTTCAGCAGCCTTCATCTCTCACAAGCAGGAAGGGGAATGGCCAAGGGAATATGCAAGAGGGTGACACACACCCTCCATGTTCACAGCCACATTTATGGTTTTCAGCATTTGGTTCCTCTACCAGTGCTCTCAAGCACAATGCTGCTTTTGTGGCCCAGAACTTCAGGAAGCATAACTATTCCCAGCAAAATCACGATTAGAAGTTACTCTTCATTCTTTTCAATTACTATTTCTCAGCTGTCTTTATCTGAACACAAACAGGCCTTCAAGTTAATGTGGCAGAAGTCCATTCTAGTATCTCTCCTATCTTTATCTGTATGGATTCTATAGACTTGTCATCCACCTCAAAATAATTTCTTCATTTGGTTTAGTTTTACTTAATTATGATCATTACAACCAAAGAACTACTTTCTAGAGGCCCTACAATGCACAATATAATTATCTGACAACTCATAGCTTAAAACTACCACCTTTCATTAAGCAAAGCATTCTCTAATAAACTGCTGTGCCACCAGACTGACCAGTTATTCTGTAAAAAGACCTCAGAATGAATCCAAAAGCATTACTCCAACAGAAAAGATAAAACAGCATTATATCTGTCTGATCCTCAGCTATGACAGACAGCGTGAAAATTAAAACCATGAGATTTTTTTGATATGGAAGAAGAATTTACAAGCTAACTGAAAAGCATGACCTAAAGTGATTAACTACAACCTTCCACTCTCAAGCTTTTTTACCTATCAAAACAGAAAACCAAGAAGACACGAACATAGCTATGTTGCACAGGTCAAAAGACATTAAATACACTTTTTTTTTTACTGTTAGCATTCTGCTCCCTACCTCCAGCTTTTTCTTTTCTGTATTAAAAAACCCCACACAAAACCAAAATCCCTTGGAGCTGTTAACTATATCTATCTATCTAAAACTCAACAATCCATTGCACATAATTTGACAGGTACAGTAGCTATGGGTCAGGCAATACAAACAGCAGCACACACAAATCAAATCCCTTCCTAAGAAGCCCACAGGTAGCATGACACACAGACAAGCACCCAAACAAACCAGCATTCGGCCACCTCCAGCAGGCAGGACCGTGATTCCAGGGAATCCTACAGACAAAGAAATGCTCACTCGAGGGCCCAGATGAAAGGGCTACTTTCCCCTCAAGAGAATCAGCATCGTATTTGCATCATGAAATGATTCAGCCTTCTGTTACTGAGATGGGCGAGTGGAACAGAGAGTATTAAACCAAGCCAGATAAACTCTAACAATTCCAGTGCAATGAGCCTAAACAAATTCAGGGATGTATTATCAGTGCGTTTTCTTATTCTAAAGTATTGTGTTTTAAATTATAAAGGCAGAGGAGAAAAAGGAGGATTAAGACACAACCTCATCCTAGCTGGAGAAGCAGCTCTACCCTGCCACCAGCTGAATTTATTTGGTTTCCTGAAGCTTGCAAGGTAGGAAAAGGAGGTTACCCAGGAAAAATACCTATGAATTAGTCTACATGATCTCCATTTACTTAAATCTAGTCTGCAACAGCTTTGCCCTGGAATACCCAATGACACTTGAAAGTAAAGAATAATACTTGAAATATTTTTGCACCGAGTTGTAAGTTCGTTACAATGACTAAGATGACAGCCAAGAGAACTTTATGCTTAAGATAACATTTAGAGTGAAAAACCACCGTTATTTCTGTGGTATGTCCAACAACAAAATCAAAGAAAAACCCAGGGCACACAGTATGAGAAAAGCAAACATTTAACAAAAGCACAATAGCAAAGCCTTCTCTTTTAAAAGCACTATTTCTAGCTGTTCATGTCAAAGAGCTCCCTAGATTTATTGAGCAGGACGAGAAGGTCAAAGAACACAATGGCTCGCCTTTTTGGGTGTTTCACCAGTTAACAGAGACAAAAGCAGATTCTCTCTCGAATGCTCTGCTAGAAAGAGCAGCTCAAGCTCTTGCTCTTAGTTCTCAGCTAAAAATGAAAACACAAGTAAACAACCCCTTCCAGCGCTGACAGCTTTCTCCACGCCACCAGGACCCCCGCACACGGGGCCGCAGAGCCCGGAGAGCCCGAGGGGAAGGACACAAGTTTCGCACTAACCTGTTTGAGTTCCGCAGGCATTTATGCGAGGTGCCGGTCGCGCTGTCCCCAGCACAGAACACCTCCGGCTGCCCGCAGATCCTCCGCGGACCCAGCCTGCTGCTCTGACAGCCTCTGGAGCCTCCTCCCTCGGCGAAGCTCGCTCCTTTTGTACCCGGGCCGGCACCCTCGGCGCCCCAGAGCCCCTCCGCAGCCTCCCTACGGACTGAGCCCATCCAGGGAAAAGCCCCGCTCCACCGGGAGGACCGGCACCGCCGCGGCTCCGGCAGGGGACGCGTCCGCGTTCCTCTCACATGGCTCTGCGGCCGCTGCCCCGGCAGGCTCCGTGCGGGGGGCGGCCCTGACGGGCAGCCACAGCCGGAGCGGGCTGGGGCGGGCCACGCCCGGCGCGGCGGGGGAGCGGGCAGAGCTGCGGGGAGCAGCCTCAGCCGTGCCCGGCGCCGCCGCGCGGTCCCTCTGCTGCCGGGGACTGCACCGAGCGGCTGCGCGCCAGGAGCCCCGGGGGTTCCCCCGCTTCCCGGCCCGCCCCCCCGGATCTCTCCTGATGGATTACAGAGACAAAGAGGGAAACCGCCTGTTTCCAGTGTCTCTCAGAGCAGTAACCTGCCGGCTCCGGCGGCAGAGAGCCCTTCCCACAGCGCCTGCCGGGAAAGCGCAGCTGCCTCCGGAATACAGGGCGGTCTGCAAGAAAACACAAGAAAGGAAACCTCCTCGCTTGCTTACTTTTTGCACTTCACTTCGAGATTAATGGCATCCTTAATGCACCAACACCAGAGAACGATAATCTTCCATCACCGTCTCCTCCCTTTTGCATCTTACACAGGTGCACTGAGGCTTAGAGCTAAAAAGTACAACTGGCCTCATTTTTAAAAGCTATTCACCTGCCCACAAACCTGTCCCACATTCATTAGAAGATTGTCTGGATAAATTACTCATTACCAAAATGAATACCAGGTGTGCTATGCCTTGCATCCACCACATTCTGCAACAAAAAGTGGGTCTTCACATGGTGCAACACGGTTTTCACATCCTTTTCTAGTAAATAGAAGTACCTAGTTTTTAACATTCTCTCTTTGAACAAGGCTGCGAACCTTTATGAAATACCTGGGAAGGAGAGCTTTCCCGTACTTCTCATTCGAGGATCTGATCCTTTTTTCTATCTTTTCCACAAAACTGCAGGAAGTGATGTATTAAATATTTTAAGACGGCAGCTCTTGAAAGAAAGAGATGTAGGTTGGTAGGTGTAAATGAACCTCAACTAAACCTGAAGCTTTTTCCCCCCAGAGCCTCAAATGGGCAAGAGCAGATGCTCAGTCAGCACTGAACCAGAGCCCTGCCCGTCCATGGAAGCTGTTGGGCAGATTTGGGAGGGATTGAGGCCCCCAGTGCTGAACAGCCAGCCAAGGGGCAATGGTGTTTCTCCCTCTTCCTACGAGGTTCCTGCAGCAAACCAAGGCAATAGATAAATACAACACTGTAATAGCTGGTGGCTGAACAATGGTAATTAGGGACTGAAAGATACTGGAATCAAATTAGAGACTATTACTGGAAAACAGGCATAGTCAGAGACAGGGAGTCCAACTATACACCAGGAAGAAAGGTACCATTGAATCCTCTGTAATTACCAGAATAGGCATTTTTGCACAAAAGATTCTTTTCATCCCAGCTTCAGGTTCCCTGAAAATTTTAAAACATCCTTCTAGTGTCGCCATAACTAACAGTTAACTTGTATCAGTCTTACCAGAGGAACCAGAAAAAGTGCCATGTCCTATACAGGCATTTAAGAGTGGAAGAAATGTTTTAGGCCTATTTAATCCTAATTTCAGCCTTCCTACTACTGCCAGTGTCAACATTCCAGATGTATACTAGAGCTAAGGCTTTGTATTTTAGGGGCAGAGAACAGGGCAGAACTACATTACCTAGATCATCCTGGTTTGTTTAAAAGTAAATACTGTAAAGTTTGACAGGGGCAATGGTAGATGTTACACAAGGTTTAGCTGAAGTGATTTGCTTCACTGGAGGGAAAAGATGTATTCTATCTACAGGGGAATAATTTAGAGGCAACTGTAGTGGCTATTAATAAAATACAAAAAATGCCAAAGCAAAAGGAATGAGCCTTGTATGAGTCTCCTGTACTTTTGTACAGCACTCTCCCACCCCTTCTCCTTGTCCAACTTTTCTTCAGTTAACAAACTAAAATAGCTCCACTTTTGTTGAGGTCATGCTGGCACAGAACAGCACCATTCAATTTAGCCATGCACCTGGCTATGTGCCAGACCTTTATATACTGCCAAAGAAGAAAACAGTGTAAAGCCTATATCCATAGGGCACTGAAGGAGCTACTCTTGCATGCAAAGCGACAAAACTGAAAACCTTCCTGGATGGACTTGCTAATTCTTACCCATGTAAGAAGTCTCTCATGTTGTAAACCCACAGATATTTGTGCAAGCCATGCAAGATTAGTGCTGCTGAATTTTGAAGTCCCACCTGCTGGACTCAGGTTGTTATTTAAAAACCTGCTTTTCCTTTAAATTATAAAATGGATGCCTTCTGGTTGTAAAGTAAATTTTGAAAATGTTTTGACTCAAAGCTAAAATTTTTTTTTTAAGGGAAATTACATCTCAAGTCCCCTCAGCCTCTTGCAATATTTTACCAGCTCATATAATTCTGAATGCTGAGATTTGGCACTGTGAAGTCAAAGAACTAATTACCTAAAAAAGAGTTATGGATTAGATCCCTAAGGTTATACTGAACTTCCAAATCTGGCAACAAACACTCTATCCATTAGTATCAGACTGCTGACTACATCACAACCTTCCCTTCTTTTTTTTAATAAACCTTACATTCTTAAGCTGTCACTTTTTTTTTTTCCCAGCTGAAGAAGTAGGGTGAAAACCTTCTTTCTTCTCGCTGAGAAATTAAAAATTTATAAATAGGAAGGGATTTAATTCTTTGGAAGATGGAATAGTATAGTATCTCAGCCAAGCTCTCTTATTTTCTTTCATTACCCTTAAAAATTCCACATCACTAGTGCTGCTCTATAGATTGATCTGCTCTCAGAGGTAGTAAAAAGGAAATGGTTTACAGCCCTGCCTGGGATCATAACATATGGCTTCAGTGATATGTAACTTCCATAAACCCAACAGAGCAAGAAGGCACGAGATGAATCAAGAATCCCAGCTAACCACATAGACAAAAGCACCACCATCACCCATGGCAATTCTCTGAATTAGAGAGCCTGTATTCATATAGGGGCTTCCATGCCAAGGGTATTTTATTGTCCTTCTGTGGATTTCATGCAGCAAACAAACAAGGTAAGTGGGAGAACTAAAGCACAACACACTGGGATGTGTCAGAGTGCCCTACAGTAGCGATTTTAATCCAGACAAATGAAAATAGAACATTCTGTCTCTGAGATACATTTTGAAATCTTCTCCTGTTAGCATTACCATCATTTTTAAATGTATTTGAAAAGTTACAGGAGCACTTTCAAAGCATCTGTACTTGCTCCAGAATGGCTGTGTGACTCCAGTAGGACACATCCACCCAAGTATTTCTAACATTGCCACTGACATGGTTTTGGCAATCTTGCTCCCATACTGCAAGGTTAGAAATGGAGACAAAGACAGGCTACCTCAATCAGGGAGCTGTTGTATATAAATGGAGGATGATTTTAGGTGTCTTCTTTATTTAAGAAACCAGTATTAAAAACATGTCTAAAGGATCACAAGGCTGAAGAACAATACAGCAAAGAGGAAGCAGACACTTTCTACAGGTTGACACCATTAGGCACTTCAGTAAGTTCAGGGGATTTTAATTTGTATACCAACACAGCTTCCATCTTGCTACATCTAATATCAGTCAACTCCATTTCATCTAAGTTGTCATATGACAGGATGAGAACAAGGACAGTCTGGTGACAGCACTGCTTACCTTAGAAACAAAGGACAGAGGAAGGTACATGTCACTGCATATAGGTCGCAGTTGAATGAATGACCTATGTTTCTTCCCAGCAGCTTCCTTTAGGTAAGAATCAACTACATTTTAAAGGGATAAAAAACCTCATCTGGTTTATGAAAAAAAAAAAAAATTAAATTACCATGACATTTGTAACAGAGTGACAACAGCAAGGAAAACAGATCAAGTTAAGGTTGGTACTGTGACCATAATTTCATGCTGTAGTTACTGGAAAGCAAAAGAAAGACTCAAATGCAGGAAAGAAAGAACCAGTATTAACCATTTTTGATTTCTTCGATTTTGTTTTGGTTTGTGGATTTTCCAGACGATTTGTGCTGTATTTCATGCTGCATATTACAAACATTTGCTCAGAAGGTACCAGCTTAACATGTCATTCTCTCATCCAGAAGGCAAAAATGTGGCTTGCTATGATGTACTGGACTGATAACTGTCTGAACAATCTACCCATTTTTATGGTAATTACTGTCCTCTTCAAAACAAAACCTGAAGTTGTTTTGCAGTCCCTTCTGAAGAGAGAATTAAGGTCTCTGTGTAGGAAATTTATTCCAGAGCAGGTTTCTTGTATTTTAAATAGTTACATATGAAAATAAGACTGCAAAAAGAAAGAAGAGCTAATCGAGATGGGTTGGAAACACAGACACTATAGTTCTTTTCAATCTTTAACTACTGCATTCTAAAAATGCCACTGTGCCAGCATTTTAGATTAAGTCCTTAAAATGAACTCTGATGGTATTTTACAGCACTTCCCAGTCACCACAACTACAGATAAAAAATATTCTCTTCAGCTAGTAATTTAGTAGCTTAAAAAAGAAGCAGCTGTTGGGGTTTAGTTTGTTTTTTGTTTGGTTGGTTTGTGGTTTGGTTTTTTTGGTTTTTTGTTTTCTTTTTTTAAAATAATATCTAAATAAAGAGTAAACTGTGCATTTATTTAAATCAAAGGCTTTAATTATAGTTGGCACACAGCCACAAGCTGCCCATGGCCATCTTTGGCCATTCTGTTCTCAGTCACACTGATGACTTCACTGAATCACTCCACATTTGTGACAAAGCAAGCAGGAACATAATTTGAACCATTAACAAATGGCCTAAACTAGCAAAAGACTCAGTAATTTATCAATGTCATCATAACCCAATATCCATTTTGGGCTCTTTCAGCATTAGTGCACAAGAGCTGACAGACAGTGCAGACAGCTGAAAGGGAACCAGAGAAAAGTTTTGAGTTTAAAAGCCAGGTTGAAGCCTGCGACTCCGAAGCCCAAAATGCTCAGGGGAAGAGGAAATTGCCAGCTTGGCTGCTTGGTGGTTTTAAAGTTTCTGCAAAACCTTTCTGCAGCCACACGTGGCAAGAGGCTCCCCAAGGCTGACCAGCTCCTGGGCAATGCCTGGCAGGGACAAAGCTCTGCCTCGCTGCACCCCGACGGATCAAGGCCTGTATTAGAAACAAAGTCTTTAATCAAACTGGGAGATAAAGTGCAAAAAGGTTTTGTCATGGTTTAAAATCTTTCCTCCTGAACATCCCAACTCAACTAATACGGTCATATGCTTGGGAACTAAAATGTTGGACAACTAAAAATCTTAAAAAGCCAGGACAATTAATCATGTTCTGCTGTCTGAACTGAGAAACAAACAGCAGGACATGAAAAATAAATCACAACTTTAATGTAAGATGATTCATGTTAATTATCAAGAAGCAAATGTGGTAAATGTGACTAGAAAGTCTTTAATGTTTACACTTAAAGGTTCCTGTTTTAAGACATTTTTAATAATTACTTGCTGTTATACTTGCTGATGTTGTAATACTCAGAGACATCATGCAAAGAACAACCTAGACACCTGTTTACATAATAAGGAACACACTGCAATCAGAATTTAATTTTAAGGTGTTTCTCTTATATATTCTAGAATAAAACGTAGTTCTATTAGTAAAGCAATGTAAAACCATGGAAACAGTGAATCTGTCAATCAATTTAAATATTTTTAATTTAAACCTGGCACAGCTCCAGGCCAGAAAGACTAACAGTTGTGAAAAATCATTCTTTCACAAGTCTTGGCAAACAAAGTAAGAAAATCCTTGCTTTTCAGTTGCTTCTAAAATCTCATTCAGTAAAAGTTTACACAAAACAAAAGGAGTTGAAACTATCAAGGCAAATGAAACTGCAAACATATTTGAGATGCTCAGGGCAAACACGGCCATTGCTTTGCACTATTACAATCATTAGTGCAAGGCAGTTGCTGTCCTACAGACAAACATTAGATGGCACTTTGGAATTCAGCAGTTCCCACAGAGAGCTGCACAGCACATACTTAACAGATGAAGTGTGAGACGTGAAGGTGAGGTACTTTTGATGACAGAGAGAAAAATTACATTTCTGCAAAGATGTGCTTTTTGGAGCTGGAAGTGTATTTTCAACCTGCACATGTAAAACTATAAAATAGTATGTAATTAATTTTTGAAAAAAACCCAAATCATATAAAGAATAAAGTAATTATTTCTCCAGATAGAGGGTCAGTTTCTCATTTGCTGGGTTCTCCCCCTTTCTTTTTTCATTGAATCATTTGGAATCTATGTTTTAAACTAGACTCGCTGACAAAGTTTTATACAAACACTTCTCAGATAACACACAAGATTTTGAGTGGATTCTGCTGCATGCCAGCAGTTCTGAGCCCCAAATAACTGTCATAAGTGGGGTTTAAGTGGTTTGCTTATCAAATAAATCCTTTCTGGAAAGAACTGCACAGCTTCTGATTCAGCTGGTCAAAGCTTCTTAGTTGTTGCTGAAATTGATACTATTATTCTCATTCACTTGTATCCGTGTTTTTACCATCTAAGGCCTTAAATGAAGACTGAAAAATAATCATAGGAGTGAGACTATTCAAGAAATAGGAGAACAAGGAAATGTAAATTCTTGCTGGAATACTACCTGAGTCCATTTTCAGAGCCTCTCATATGATATATACCATGATGCCTATTGCAAAAACTCCTTATTGTTGTTGTTGTTAGGCTTCTGCTATGGAATTCCTCCTGCAATACATTAAGCAGGTTGTAGGATTTCCTTTGGAATTTGGGTCATCCCAGCAGAAAGGCAAACAGCAGGAGCTCTTCAGTAGTGCCACATGTCATGCTGTTACTTTGAGGAGTCTCTATCTGATAGGTGCAGTAATTCCAGGAGAGCTCCTGCTCTGGCCCAGGCCTGCAGGTGTGGGCTGGCAGCAGCTCTGCCCCAAGCCAGCTGCAGTGCTTTGGGCCCCAGAACACCAGCTTCTGCTTCAGCTTCCACTCTTGCTGAGCTATCAGCCAAAGGTCCTGGCTCTCACTCTAAACCAGGAGCTGATGCTTTCACAGAGATGGGAAAATGTCCATAAAAAAGGCGTTCAAAGCTCCAACCTCCAAGCTAAATGCAATTATTATCATGTCCAACACAGCAGAAGCCAGGGACAGGGGCAGATGGGAACATGTCTCCCTGAAAAGTAGCTGAGTAATGGCTCCTGGTGCAGTTCCTAACTGCTGGGATCCCTAGGTACTGCAAGTCTCTCTCAGCTCACACTGAATTCTGATCTAAGAATTCATCCTCCCATGGGAATCATATTCCCAAATTTCCCTCCTCCTTCCCCCCCAGAACCTTGGAATAGTTGCACATATGCAGAAGCTGAAACCTGACCCAGGTCACTCCTGGAAGCTCAGTAACTGGACTCACACTGAATTTGCAGGATCAGTCTAAGGGCAGAGCAAGTGCCCCTATAACTGCCAGGAACCTGCGGGCCAAAGGAACACGAGCCAAATTACAGAGCGAGCGAGGGGAGCTGGGCAGGGCCAGCAGCAGCCGCAAATGGGGCGTGAGGTGACTGACACCAAACCCTGCTGCACCCCTCACACAGAACATAGATTTCTATGGGTTCCACTGGGTTTATAAAGGAATTAGGATTATCTCAGCAAGTTCTTTCAATACTTTGCTACCTATCAATACTGGCAGAAGGAGAACATCCATGGGTTAACTACCAATGAGTTTTTTTCTCGGTATTTGGCATTGTAGCAGTACTGTAACACCAGGGAGCTGTCATGAACCGACAGCATTGTAGTCTGTACCTGACCTTACCTGTAAGGCAAAAAAAAAAGGAATTTTCCATGCTGTCAGTCCCTTAATATGAGCACAAATATGTTATATAACACTGGACGCCAAGAGGCACTACAAACTCCAACTAATTACATAAAACTTTACCCACAAAGATGGAACTGCATTCTGTATGAGATGGAGAAGAGAGAAAACGCAAGGTGAAGCTCAAAATCCATTTTTGCTTCTTTGGATATATTTAAACATATATACAGTATTAAAGCACCCATTGTGTACAATATTAATGCACCCATGTTCTTACTATCAAAGCACTGGAAACAGCCTCTATAGTCTAGCAGACTGCACTACATCAGTGTAGAGTAGAGAATCTTAAATAAAAGTAATGAAATACAGACAGAAGCATTATTGTTGCCCAGGCTGATTCAGAAAGGGTAACTTAATGGTATTTTCTTAGAAAAGCAATTTGAGCTAATCTTGTATTTTTTAAAATTTTTTTAAATGTATTTTTTAAAAATTCTCACCATGTGTTCTGATGTGCTTACAGTTCACCTTTTATTTGAAAATGACCCTTAATTCCCTAAATGTCATTTTTGGCAGAAGTCACAGGTACCTCAGATTAACATAAAGACTGAAGAATACCGGTGCTTAATAATGGCTTAAAAATACCTGCCTAAAAAATAAAAAAAAAGTCAAATGTGTTTGTTTTCAAACAAGTGTTATTTCTATGGAACATAAGCTGATATATAAATGATCCAAACTGTAGCTATGAAAATATTCTGTAGCTTTTTTCCATAAGCTAATTTTCCTTGAACAGCGATAATCATATTTGCAAAGTGAAGAAAAAAATTAATTTTATTAACTTGGTTGATTTTTTTATGTAAGAACACCCCAACAAACCCACCACTGGAAACTTAAAAGAATCAAAATAAGAATCAAATTTAATAAATTTTTAATTATTGGATGATTTTGTCAGTGTGAAGACTTCTCAGATCAACCCACGTTCCTTCGTACAGGCAAAGGAGAGCGAATATATCTGATAAGTAAAACCCTGCACCAGCATGTAAGGGACTGCTTTCTGTTATTTGTACCATGTAAGATTTGGCAACTCCCACAGCTTTCCTACCTGTAAGAAGGGGGATAATACCTTTTTCTGACAGAAACCCCTCTCAAATCCCTGCAAGGCACTACAGAATCTCTGAAGTATTGTTACACTGCTTTTGTTGGCAGCAGACGTTTATTGAATGCTGTACTTTATTATGGTTATGCAATATTAACAGGAATGGCAGTTGTCACCACATACCAATGGGAAACAATCTTTAAGTGCAAACCCTGTTCAGCTCCCCAGATGATCAGACTTGACAGAGCTTCTCTGAAACCCATGGAGCCATGCCAGTTCAAACCAAGTCAGGATATAGCCTTGTGTTTAGTATCACATGCCTGATGTGACTTTAATAAAGAGTGTGTGTGTGTGTATATACATGAGAATATTCTTTACTAGTAGTAAATTCAGTTCTGTGGTGGTAATACTGCATCTCTGTGTCAGCCCACCACAGCCCACACCCCACATGGGCACGTCTGTATCTCCTCCCTGCCCAATTTCAGTCCCCACTGTGAAGAACAGTAGAAGGCTGATTTGAAAAGAAGTTAAATAAAACCAAGTAGATTAAACTAAATACGTCATACATGAAGAGCAGTAAGATTTCTCAGGCTCGTAATAAACATTATCAATGAGATACTTAAACATGTAGAAGACACATGATGGGAGCTACTCACCAGTGACACTGGACTGTGCCTGCCCTGGTAAACTGATCAAAATGCAAAGACTGCCAAGACTCCAATGGTCTGAAATACTGTAGTAACCAATGTACATGATTTACCTCAAAAGTTAGAGAAACAAACACAAATACACATTAACAGGCCACTCTTCTGGTTTTTGTACAACCAGAGTTTCACTTCCAAAAGCCACCAGCAGTCCCCAGCCATGTGGCTCCCACCACGCAAGGCCAGACAGTCAAGGGCATCTTTAAAAATGGCAGGGAGTTTTATAAGATTTTATTAAACAGATAAAAGACCTGTGACCAGAGTTTCATTAAATGTTAGATTTTCCAGACTAATGTCAAGGTTTTTACTGTGTAACTAATGACCTTTTGTCTAGAGGGTTCTTAGTCTGAAAGAGCACTTTATTTGACAACTTCAAAACTGCAGTTAACATATGTATAAAGCTGCATATATTCCAGAACTTCCAGAGTTGAAACACCCTAAATTCATATCACTGGCTGCACACTCAGCAACAAACTCTAATTGGAGCTACACTAGAAGCCTGGGGAAGCTACACAGGGCAGAAGTTACATTTACCCATCATTCAAGTGCATTAAGCACAAAGAGCACTTTTGTCCCCATTCACCAGGGCCTGTGTGGGTTAAAGCTGACTGTCCCCATGGCAGGAGCTGCTCACAGCCCCCTGCAGGCACAGACATGGCTACAAACCTCTGCAGAGCCTGCAGGCACTGCCTTCTGCAGTGGGCTATGAAAACACAAATGCTTTGGCCACTACCTGAATAACAGACTCTCACTAATATTAATGGGAGACATTTCAACAACAGTTAGGACCTCTCATTGTGAGGACAGTATTTCCCACAAACCCCTCCTCAGAGAAAGTTTCCTGTTAAAGAATAATCTCAGCTATTTCTAACTAATATCTGAACAATGCATTAATTATTTGTTTAGATTGTTCAAGTAATCTCCCATTAAAACATGTTTAAGGTAATTTTTAGAAAAAAATATCCACACAATGCAAAATCAAGAAGCCCATGCACACATTTTTTGGCAGTTACAGTACATCCCTGACCTCACTTGCAGACCCAATATTTCTCATCAAGGGCCAAAAGACACAATGGCATAGACACTCAAGAAAAAGTCAGCAAGTGCAGAGTTCACATGTTCCATTCCAATATTTGAAATTCACACTGAACAGGCAGAACTCACAAGCAACTGGCTAACTGGGCTGTCTAGGACAAGGAGTTATTGTTATGGAACAAGTTGAAAGCTGGAATTAAAAAAAAAAAGAAATTAAAATAAGTGTTCCAGAATTAATTAATTAGAATCAATATTTTTGTAAGACCTTGGTTTTGCTTTTGAGGACTTCAGAAAACTGTTATACTCCTGGCACTTTGCCCATATATATAATACTTTTCCTTGACTAAAATGAAAAGGGAAAAAAAAGGCCTACTTTTCTATTCCAAGAAGGGAGTAAGTGTGGGATTGTTTATGAAAAAAAAAAAAAAAATGCTGAGAGGGACTCTATTAACAAAGCCCTGCCTATACACACTTCCCTAACAAATCCCTTTGGCAGAATCCACTTTGACAAACAACATGGAAAACTCATGCCTACTTGTGAAGATCATTAAAGACTATTTGTCACTCATAAAATGGAGCTAACCCTCATTTCTTTTGTCCAAATTCTACTCAGAATAACTAGATTATGTATAATCACCATGCAAGTTCCAAGCTGCTACTTGAGTTGCTTTGCAATGCTCCTTGTACCAAAAAGTTGGATGGGGTGATCTGCAGTGCTCAGCCAGTGCTCACTGAACCAGCCTCAGAGAGGTGGATTTCATACAGGGTGTGAGCAATCCCCACAGACAGCAGAGCACAGAGAGCCTTCTGCTTTGTGTACTCTGCACAGTGAAATGCAACATAGAGCACTGGAGAGGCAAAGATGATATAATCTGCAAGAGACTCAATGTACAGCTTTCATCCTTCATTGAAACACTAATTCCAGTAAGTCAGGGAGGAATTTGGCCCTTGGTATATTTTATGAAAATTCAGACAACTAACCTTACATTAATTCTTAATTGTGCATATTTAGCTATTTAACCATTTTATTTCATATACAAGGTACTCTAAAAACCTCAGTGCTAATTATCAATGAATTAAAGCTCCCCTTGCTCAGTGGCAGTGAGCTAAGCATATGCAGATTCAGTCTGGGTCACTTACAGGGGCTGTTTCTCCACAAGAGTCACGTAGACCCCAGTAACTTAAAACTCTTTTATTAAGTTTTCTTGGAAGTGGTTAGACCTTAAGCCATTACACTGCAGAAAACTCATGCTTCATCAGTTTTGTGGATAAGGAATTTCATTCTGAAGCTATTAATCAGGCACTTTGCACAAAGTCATTCAGAAAAAGTGAAGGTGAACTTGTCCTTTTCCTATAAAAAAAAAAAGTAAGCACATCTCCCCTCTCCCAGACCAGCTGCTCACCAGAGGATAACCACCTACAGCTCCTACAAGACACGGTCAGATTTTTAGCCTAACCAGTGCAGGCTCCTCCTTTCACACGAAATCCCAAATTTAAGCATCTACATGTACAAAAACATGGCAGCTGTTAATAGAAAACCAGTGCTAACATAATATAAGGTAAAGTCTGCCTTAATACAGTTCAATGCAAACATAATTGTAAAACAGTCTGGTATAACTGGGAAACAACTTTTAGAATCCCCATAGCCCAGAGTTTCCTTCTGAAGAGAACAATGTTTTCTTAGGAAACAGACCTTCACAAATGGTACTATTGCTTCTGCATGACTTACCTTGTGTTGTCAGAGGGGTTTGAGAGCTGAAGTAATTTAGAGACGTAAGTAATTTATCATTGCACATTTAAACAGTTAGAGAATGTATATCAAGCAAAACAATATATGGAAATCTAAAGCTAGCCACAAAGCAAGTTTGCATCATTAAAATAGTCTATCAATTCACTGCACATGAGAAACAAATTATTAAGTCCTCCCTACACAAACACTAAGGCTTTGCAGGAGGGAAATCCCTGCTTTTCATGCTGTTCCCTCTATTCAAAGTCCAACTATTTCTAATGGAAATTTTGTTTGCTATAGAGATTATGATTCAGCCTTCTTTCTCAAGCACCAGCACATCACCAGACTTACAGCAAGTGCACAGATTTAGAGGAGGGTGTGAAGTTTAAGGTTTTTACTCAAGCATGCACATACTTTTAAAAGTATCCCATGAGCTAAGAGGCAGAGCAGCTTCCAAGCCAAGGCTCTGAAGGCTGAGCTCCCAGCACACACACTGCACCCCAGCTCCAGGCTATCAGAGGACAAGGCACGCAATAATGAAATGCTGACAACACCCACGATGCACTCGCTTTTGGAATGGGACACTGTGCTAGGGGTGGGCTCTAGTGACAGTGAAAGGAGCAGGCTGTGGAATGGGACTCTGTGCTAGGGATGGACTCTAGTGACAGTGAAAGGAGCAGGCTGTGGAATGGGACACTGTGCTAGGGGTGGACTCTAGTGACAGTGAAGGGAGCAGGCTGTGGAATGGGACATTGTGCTAGGGGTGGACTCTAGTGACAGTGAAGGGAGCAGGCTGTGGAATGGGACATTGTGCTAGGGGTGGACTCTAGTGACAGTGAAGGGAGCAGGCTGTTACCTGCAGTACGAGCTGCTGCCAGGCGGTTGCCAGTGGCTGACCATTGCCAATGTTGCAAATGCTCATTCGGTCTGTGGGCTGATTGGCGCGCTCGAGTTGCAAGGAGACATTGCGGCGCTCTTCCTCAAGTGCGCGGGTGAGCCGCTCGAAACGAGCTTCTTGCTCTTTAACAGATGCTAAAATGCTGGCAGCAGACCTGATATCATAGTCATCCATGACTGCTTTCAAATGCTTCCTGCCTGTTAACTGACCAGGGCAAATGGAAAGGGTTAGGTAAAGGGTGGGGAGGGCACGGGTCAGAGGTTAAAGATAAAAATGCACATAGTTAGTCACCTTGCTAAAATACTGATCACTCTGAGAAGCAAACTGCAGTGCTCTTTGAGAAGCATCCACCTTTCCATCCATTGATCCGATTTTAAATTAAAAGTAATTAATCTAAGCCTTCCTTGTTCAAAAAAAGAAAAAAATATGTTCATCTTTGGGAGAATTTCTATCTAATTCCTTGATCTTTCTGCTAAAACTGCTCTGACAAGGGTTTTCATCCCTCTTGCACAGCTAATTTCACTGCGCAAATAAAAATGTACTTAAATATATTTTTTAAAATATGGCTTTAGAGGGAATGAGGAACAGTCTCACTACAGACACCTGGAATTTTTGTCTTTAACAGAATAAGTGAAAAGTTTAACATTTTTAAGGACAGAAACGTCATGGGAGAAGAAAACAGTTGTGTCCATTTTTTCCACACCCCCCCAAACTTAACAGACAGTAACTGAAAATAGTTTTCATTTTTAAATTATAGCAGCACACTGTAAGATGGAAAACATTTTTAAATGCAGACTGTGCAATTGCAGTTGAAATGCTTGATGATTTCAGCCAATGAAACAGGCTTTCATGCAGCCGTTTGCTAATAACGCAAATGAAAAAATCAAACATCTTCCATGGAAAACATACAGGACTGCTTGTTTTTCAATGCAGAAGAAGGAACTCAGAAACCAGCTGGATGGGTTAGAGCTTCTGCCTTATGTCTTCTCTAGCAGGGTTATAAAATAACCTGTTTAAATTTCTATCTCCACCTGTATGGTGCATGCAGTAAAACTCCCCATTGATTCCACAGATCTGTGACCTGAACACCATTTAAAACATTTTACTATGAGTATGAAATCAGCAATATAAGCATAAATTATGGCCTCAACAGAATCCTTCGTTAAAGTTAAACAAGTAACCCCTTTACTAGTAAACTACTTAAAGCACCTCTGAGACGAGCAGAGGCAGAATTGTCTCGGGCTCCTGTAATTCAAGAACTGTTCATGTTCTGTGCTCAGAGCTGTTCCTTGATTTGCTGCCAAAGATTCTTTGTTTTCCATCTATCAGCAAGGATTTCCATGAGCACAGATAGTTCCCTGCTTCCTGATGCTTTGCAATTCATCGTTCAGTGCCTTTAGACAATGCACACTCTTGACGGATGCATTTTCCATGACTGTTACATTTATCAGGTCTCTCTCCTGTGCAGATTCTTTGGTAACTCATCATAACATGGCCATAATACTGTTATGTTCCCAAAGAGGAGTATTAGTAGTGATTAAGCAGGGTGTTTTTACAGAGTTTGTTGGAAACTCCTAAGTAGGTTCAAGGTCTCCTTTCTTTTGTCAAATATGGTTGAAATGACCCAACAGGCTGGAAAGACACTGGGACAGAAGTAACAGACCCAAACCCAATGACATACACCCCGATTTCATGGGGAATAACCTGCCAGTAGCTCTTTGTTCATTGTTAACACTTAGAGAGTAGCTGTTGATAGGAATTGGGGTAATATAAAATCACGTTGGGAGCAGTGTAAGGAATACTATGTGTTTATCTCATAATGTTTACTTATAACCATGACTTGAGCTTTTCATGTTTGCAGACCAGTAGGCAGAAATTACTTTTCTCATTTATGCATTGATTTAACTTCTATTGAAATTCTGAAAGAAAACCAAAAACCACCAAAGGGTTTTCCAGATGTCAGAGACTAGTCAAATACGACCAAGCTGCCAACTTCTGAGACTTTCCAACAGATTATTAAAAGTCTATAAAATCTTCAGAGAGTACATTGGTTTCTGCAAAGGAGAATCACATATCCTCTAAAAGGATAATACGATTCATGGGAAGTTACAGGAAGGCTCACCTGCCCCATCTCAGCATGATTTAGCCCTGGCACAGCTAGACATGAACTGAGCCACACTTTCTGGACCTCAGCTGGCTTGTGTGTAGCCAAGTTCCATGTTTCTGCTTTTGTGCTTCCCTGCTTTTGCACAGATGGAGAAAGCTCTGTTTGTTGTCTGTACTCCCAGGAGGGCCCGCATGCTCACAGACTCCTTGGAGTGTGAAAGAAGCGAGACTGCACAGAGCTGGGCACAAGTCAGATTTTGGAAGAAACATATCTGGGGGTGGGATTTCTAACTATATCTCCCTAAAGACAACTCCTGAGTTACTGATCATCACTGCCCTCATGCTAGAGCAGATCAACAGCCTGGCTGCCACAGATCCAAATACACCTCGTGAGGGGATTCCAGCCCCAAGAAGAGAGTCTGGATCAGTCACGGGTTAATGAATGGAGACAGGCTCCTTCGAGGTGCTGCAGAGCAGGAATTCTGGTCTCCTCAGTCCCTCCCCACAGGGGCCAAGATTTCAGGAACTGTCTACAGCTAAAACTGCTCTTTCTCACATGCAGTCATGATATGATACAGAAGTCATCTTTTGGGGGTCCCACAGGCTGGATATTTCTGTGGACTGATTTCAAAAAGTGAATCCAGTAGCGATGTAGAAAGAAGATGACAAGATGTTATCGACAGTAACTAAACTTAAAACAAACAAGTTTCTTGTAGAACATATAATGCAAGTTTCTATTCTATGGAAACACATTACCAACAGTGCAAGAAAAAACAAGAAGTCCCTCTTAAGAAGCAGCAACAGCTTTAATAATAAAAATCAAGCTGCTGACTGAGCTGGTATATAACTTCCAAGTCACATTTTGAGAATGTGACAAAGATCTCATTCAGAAAATCCTTTAAGAGATATAAGCCCTTGATGCCACATAAGAGAACCTAGAAAATTTGGGTTCTGTAAATGGTAAATTTAGCAACTCTAGCAAATCTCTAGAGAGATCTCCCTGCAGAAAGTCTAGTGTTAACCTCCTTATAACCATAAATATTGTGCTTCTTTCCTCTTTGCAAAGAAACACGCAGGCAGAAAATAAACTGTATAAATTTTCAGATGTACAATTAGTGACCATAAAAATCCTAATTGCTATGCAGAAACAGCAGTAGGACCAATAACTGCCTTTTAAGAACTGTTGGACAAAGACAGACTTCTGCATTTCAAACGTTTTATTAGCAGATAAATACTTGCTTGCTGTTGATTGCACCCCTAATTATTTACCCAGGGTTTCAACAATTTACATTATCAGCAGTCTAGACTGGAGGAGAAAAATAAAAGTACTGACTCATGAGTCAGTTACTCAGGCTGCCACTTGCAATTTGCTACCAATTGTAAATAAATTAAAGTGCATTGAAAAGGGTATCAATAAATGAAAATATTAGAGCAGCCAGGTAAAAATTATTCCTTAGGCTGCGCTTCTAAACACAGCAAACAGTTGCCTACAGACTATCAAAGGCTACGCTGACAGCAGCAAATCTCTCTCCTGCCTACGTGACTCTAAATACTATAGTGCTGCACTAGAGTTAGAGCAAAGTAAGAGGAGGTGTTTATTCTGACTGTTCAAATAATGCATCCAAAGGCCCCTTCTCAGTCAATACAACCTGAGTGCTCACCAAGGATGAAAATCACCCCAGTGCAAAGGGCCAAAACAGGGGTCCTGCTCACTGCTAATACCCCAGCTCACACTGGAGTCTGAGACTCTTGGAAACACTGCAGAGACTCCAAGGGTGTTGGTGCTCCACGAAAAAGGTTAGTGAACTCTGCATGCTAATTTTGCTATTATAGGATGTAGCTGATAGTCAAGAGTTTTTAAAGAGTCCTTCAGATTAAGAGGGGTCAAGTGCTGTGAGATTTGGGCACCTAAATCCTAACAGTCATGGAGAACCTCAAATCCCCTGCACTTCAAAGCCCTGTGCATTCCTAAGGAGATCAGGACTGGGAGCGAGCAGCGTTTGCAGAGTGCGGTGTCCATCCACCAGCGACACAACACAGGCTTCTCTCAGCTGCAGAGGAAGAGGCTCCCAGGGATTTCTCACATCCAACAGTCTGGATGCTCAGCTCAGCTGCCCCACTACTGCTCTGTCCAAGGCCAGTCCAAGCCTATCAGTCCTGCTGGCAAGAGATGTTTCTATGAGCATCAAGAAGCTGGTTCACAGAGCTGCTCAGCAGCTGTAGGAGCAAACATGAAGGCCTGAGAGTCTGCATGGAGCCAGCAGCTCTGTGCTTCTCCAAGGAAGAAAACCACCAGAACAAAAGCAAAAATGGGGCTTAAACAATCTGGAACTGAAGCATAACACATGCTAATGACATTCTCAGCCTCGAGCGCCACGAGAGATGAGTAGCATAACATGATTGTTGCCCTTCATGCAACACCAGAAAGCATGCAGAGAAAACTGAGCCATACACACCTAGTGAGGTACTGAAGTCTGAGGGTTAGAGCTGCTGGGACATCACCCACTCAGACAAGAACAGGACAGACAAAGCAGGAGAGCAGCCTCAAGAAGAACCAGCTACAAGAGAGAGGAAAGGGAGATCGAGTTAGTTAATAAGGTATTACAGCCTCTTCTATATATAGTCAGCTCCCAGGTTCTTTTCACTGTGTTGTAGAAATTATTTATTACACTGTTTTCCTCCTAACTTGTAGTAAAAGAATAATATTCAGAAAAGCCAATCCTGAGACTCCTAAGGAATAAAACACCACCCTGATTAATCTGACTTGTTACCAGTGATCAATACTTGCATGTTCTTGTGAGATTTACTGTTAATGTCCTAAATCAGGGAAAACTCTAGACTGGAACAAGTATGATGGAATGCTGCAAAGCTGGATATTGTAGCCAGGCAATTTAAAACACAGAAACATAACATGATGCTCTCAGAAATGAGGGCTGTTATTCAGGTACACAACGTTAGGCCTCTGTCAGATGTACAAGCCCCACATGGCTCAAGATCATTTCACAGATGTCTGTTAGAGTGGGGACATTCATTTCTAAAAGATGCACACAGCACAAATAGCTTGTTTTCCCTGTCAGTAAGTGTACCCATCTGATCCTGTATGAAACCAAAGTGAAGAAGCTTCTGGGATATCAGGTCATCAGGTCATCTCTGTAGCTCAGTAAATCCCTGATTTATTTTGTCTTAAAACATTTATCACTGGAACATCTCTGGGTCAGCAGCTGCCAATTTAGTCCCTGTTTTTGCTGGAGAATGTACAGAACAAAACCCATTTGGCAAAGGCATGGTTCTGTGAGACAGCACTGCCAGTCTTAAGCTACTACCACATCAAAAATGCTGCAACCACATGGCACAAAATGCAGAGCCAGTTCAAACTCACACTGCTGGTTCAAATGTTTTAGAACATTTTCAGAGAGGAATGTTGCCCTGGCAGATTTTGTACTTGACCAGGTATTGTCTGCCTTCCTGAAGCCAGCATAAACACAATTTCTTGTGTTTCAGCCAAATTACCAGAAATATGATCCTTTCTTTGCATGGATCCAACCTCAAAGGGCACAGAACCACCATGCCAGAAATCTCATGTTTTCTTAAACTAACAGAAGTAAATTCTATGCTCAAAACTTATATAGATTTAACAAAACTGTGCATAGACATGCCCAAAGATGAAAGTCAGGAGGCAGAGTGAGAGAAAGACTAATTCTCAAGTAAATTACCAGAAAGAGTAAATTAAATATAATTAAGTGTCTAGAAATAAAAGAGTAACACTTTGGACGTATCTATGTAAAATACATGTAACACATTTCAAATAAACTGCTTCTCAGGCCTTATGCTGAAATCTGTCTTGAGGCTGGGTCCTCTTGCTGCTGTGGTTGACTGAGTTCTAATTTGACCCTTACGTGACAACCTGCACCAATGAATAGCAATGAGGAATTCACAAAGAAAGCTATTTCAATATAGTTCTCTGGTAGGCACAGACAGACACACTGTGCTGGTGTCAAAAGAAACAACAAAAAAGCTGGTCAGGGTTTTTTTGTTCCTTTGGACAGAGGCAGTCTGTGAAACAAGGTTTAAACTAGGGACTGAACAAGGGCAGAGGAAATGGTAACAGAAGAACTCCTTGGGAAGGAGCTTTGCATCTTAAGGACATTGCGATGAATACTGCAGTTCCCCACCATTACTGCAGAAAAAAATGTCAATGTGCAATATTTGAGCTTTATTTTAGTAGGAAATTTCATCTGATCATCCAGCAGGAATAATTCTGTATAAATACATAAATAAATAAATCTTGCAAATAAATTAGCAGAATATCACACTATGAACTGGGTTTAGCAACATCAACAAAAGCATTGAAACGTGTGCTTGTAAAGGCAATATAGTTTCAACACTTAACTCACTAGAGAACTGGCTCTGGCCAGTAGCACCACAGTATCTCCAATCTTACCAAAATGGTTCCCAGTGCATTTAAAAAGAAATAATTTAATTAAACTTTCAGTTAAAAGCACTAAAATAATACTGTAGTACCTCAGAAAAGATACAGCTCTCCGCAAAAAAAAAGAATGTAGAATTTTCTTATATCCAATTCAATCTCTATATATTAATCACTGCATGTTTAATTGATACCAGTGTTCTTTCTACAGCTCCCCTTTGATAAAGATTCCTCACTTCAGCACTTTGCTGCTAGAGTTTCTCAGGTTTTCCTTCCAAAATTTCATGCAGTGCTATAGGGGCTTGCTGATACAGTGTGTCTACACAGATTTAATTATACTGTAGCTCTCTTTCCCCAGCAAGGTAAATTTCAACTCCTATATTGTACTTCCAAATGGAAAGGAAAATAAATTATGGAAATACAGAACATCTTTCTCACAAGTGCATATATATAAATAGCATAAATAATTCAGTTTAATGCTCTAAATTTCACATTGAAATATTTTTACAAGGGCAATTTTTAAAGTAAATGCTTTAGCCTACGATTACTTTTACCCGCAGAAAAAAAAAATCCACTTCTTCCTAAAACGTGTCATTTATAGACCAGAACAGCAAAGAGCACCTTTCTGAAGCAGAGCTCTTGCTCCCTGGGACCTAAGGACTTGTCTACACTGAGTAAGCTGAACTCTTCCATCAGAGCACTCATGCCACTCTTCCTTCAGAGATCAGTGTTTGTGTTAATTAAGCACAAAACAGCACAGCAAAATGGCAGCATATTACTTCACACCTACTAAGTGTCCACACTAAGGTTTAATGGGGTATGTGATAGTCTATAAATTCACACTCTGCACTCCAAATTCTCCGTGTAAACAAACACTCCCCAAACATTTCCAAATGAGTGTCTAGGTGGAATAGTTCTTGTAAAAATCTTGTAAATACCAAAGACTGAACAAGTCAGAGATGGTTTCTTATGGAAAAAAACTGGAGTATTTTGATTATTTCAGCAAGTCTATGTGTTTAACACTATACCTTATAATGATCACGCCTATGTTTACATATAGCCAGAAGCTTTTCAATCTCCCTTCATAGTTTTTGTTTTTCTATAGAAATAAAATGCAACTTTAAAGTCAAAACTGGAATGAACAAGATGATGCTTTGCAATCTCTCTTGGAATATGAATAGTAAATTTGCTGCATCTCAAGCCTCTGACACCTTTTCTTCTGCCTTGGAACTCGCCAGACACGATTGCTACCAGCAGCCTGATTAGTTCATAGGCCGATCACTTGAACACCCCAGAACACATGTCCTTGCATACTAAAGCTGCTGTGTGCCATCGATTTTTCAAAGGTCTCCCCTGCTGAAATCAATAAGGAGCTCCGCTTAAAAATGGATTGCACTTTGTGGTCCCTTTCTGAGTTGTGGATATCCAGGCTTCCAAGTATTCTCACCGCTGCCTTTAGCAGCTCCATGTCCCCCACTTCCAGTGACCTCAATCTGATCCTAACCCACAAACAGACCCTTCAGCCACTGATCACTCCCAGCAGAGACAGACAATAAACAATCCCACCATTTCACTGGAATAGTGTCTTCCAAGCAGCAAAGGAAAACCCCAGCAGCCTATGTGACTGTTAAACAGCACCAGGCCTTCAATTAATCACAGAGGCTGTAACATTTTCAACAGAAATTACTTCCTTACTGTAGAGCCCTCCTTGCAAGCAGAGCCACCCAAAATCAATACATCTGTTCTCAGAACAGGGCTGTTTCATTGAGAAAGAGAAAAAAAATAATATCAAAAGCAGCACAGTTCATAACTCCAGTCCATCCTTCTTCCTCTTGTATTTTAAAGCTTGGCTTAATTAATAAACAATCCAATCTGGGTGCAAATAAGCCAAACACATAAACACATGGTTATAACCTCATGCAGTTCCTTCCACAGAACACTTACATGATTTCAATAAACAATACACAAGAATCCTCATTCTTCTTGTCTCTTAGGTGTTTAGGTTTTTAGTAAAAGGGATTCCATTTTAAGAGAAAGGCATATGACTGAAACTGGCTCCGTGTGGGGAACTACAGCTGAGAACAGCCCTGTATTTACGAGCATTAAATCTCTACAAAACACAGGAGCAAGAGTCAGTGGGCCAGCAGCAGTTCCCAAAGCCAGGCCAGTTTGTCGTGGGTGAAACAGAATAACTGAAATATTACAGCAAGGCTGGAAAATCCTGCAGAGGCTCATAATAACTCTTTCATAAAAGATACTATTGTGCTATCATCAAGCAGATAAATAACAAAATGGCAAGCAACAAAGCTGAGGTCAGCTCTGCAGTCAGGCAGCCCAACAGCTTCACCCATTCCAAATAACCCTGGAAGGCACCAGGCCGAGTGTTTAGGCAGCATATTAAGAGCCATTAGGTAGAAAATTGTCCTTTCACTACACATTTTGAGAGGAAAAAATCCAACAGTGACCCCACAGAACAGTGAGTGTTTAGCTCAGCAACAGATGTGTCAAATGACTTATCCCAACCATGAGGAGTTAATTGACGCTATAAATAGCACTCTGCAGAAAAAAAAAAATCCACTTAATTCTAGTATCCAAAGAACAGAGTCTAGCTCTGCTTATCAGTAAAATTTTTTTCCTTTAAAGAAGTGGGGTTGGATGTTTTACATGTAGATTAACATAGAGAGATAATTTGATTTCAGGCTATTGAGAGATTTCCTTCCTTTTACGTTTCAGAAGAACAGGGCTGCATGCAGCTAAATGAGATCCATAGATTACAGTAGAATAAAGGCCAATAAAAGTGCACAGCTACATTTCTGGGTAATAATGAATGCTTTTTAATTCTAGGGCTTCAGTCTTGGGGTTTATGAGGGCATTTCCAATTACTACTTTTAAGATTAATGCAAGTAAGTGCATCAAATAGAAACAGATTTTTAACCCATCTGAATCAAATATTTAGTATCTCCCAGAGCATTTTATACCAATAAATAAACTGGCACTGCTAGGAAAAAAATTCACAGGTCTGAAGTGTTCAGCATGAGCCTCTTCCCTGGGGTTTTCACCTGCTTTCAGGAGAAACCAAAACCAAAACCAAAACCAAAACCCTTCAGCTGTTTTACAAAACATGGGTCTTGTTTACCTCTCACAGCCACATCTAGTGGATTGTGTGGCTGCTTCATTGCTCCACCAGGGAACTGAAAACATCCGTATAAACAGGAAAGAACATAATGTCAATGCTCATGTTTAATTCTTGAAGCTACTAAATCAAAATAATTTCATTAGCTGCTTACCAACCAATCTTACTGTGTTACTCTCCCATATTTCAATCTCTCATTAAAAACAATCAGATTTCCACCTTATGTTGCTTTAGACCAGGAACAGTACCAATGAAGAGATTAAAGCAATACAAAGACAGAAGAAACAGAATAAGGCCCACTAGCTTTAATTCTCTCCAGTAACATCTGTGTCATTCTAAATCCAGGATTTTTTTTTTCTACCAAGCTGTGTTTGGAAGCCTGAGGCACTAAGTAAATCTACTCTGTTCAGACCAAAACTATTGATCTGCTTTCTGCAACGGCATGTGCAGAGCACACCCTTCACTGTTTCAGCATCTGTAAATTTAAAATGCAATCCAAGTTCATTTTACCCTTGTAAGTTTAGGATGCAATCCAAGTTTGTGCTGATTAACACCACAGCTTTTTAGTATTACAAGGCAAACATGCATTTGAGAACTAATAAATAATTTCTGAGCAAAATAGAAGTATTTAACTCATCTGCTGTCTTGAATAATCTTTCAGTTCATGCATAAACATAAAGACAGGAAAAACAGATACATTTTAATGAAAGACTTGGAAAAAGTCATCATTCCATATGATGGATTTTAGTGTGTAACATCTCTCAACAGAACAGTCTTTGTTACACAGTGCAAAATGATGCTGCTCCAGAGGTGGTGCCTGGTTGATGGGCAGAAGCATTGCCACAAGAACTGCCAGTTCAACTCCCCTGTTTCCAGGTGCAAAGTGTTGCTGAACTTTCAAGGCAGAAATCCTTATCCCTGAGAAGCATTTCCTATTCTATCAGCCAAGCATATTGGCTTTTGTGGGGTTAAACTGACAGCCAAAGTAGCCCTCAGAGAATAATATTCAGGACATGCCTGGTTCATATCCCTGGGTAAATCAAGATGCCATAGTAACCCCATTGATTAGCCCAGACTCAGGCGTTCTCTACTCCTTTAGATCTTCCCTCGCACGCAACAGAAACACTTGGCTGTGCTTACACTGCCACGAGTTACAGCCATACACTGATCTAAACTGCAACTATCAATTTTCATGACTATGATTTATACCTTTTATTACAAGAGATTTTTAGTCACTGTTTTGTGGCTCAATCAAAATTCAACATTTGGGCTGCCAGCAGAGCACAGGGATGAGGTGTCCAGGCTGCTCTGCAGGAGGGAGAGCCTGGCACAGCTCACCCCAGCCTTGGGCTGCCAACACACCAACACCATACCAGACCTCCAGGGACCCCCCTTCTCCCCATCCCTCCCTCCCTGCATGGAAAACCTGCTCTGAATCTGACCTGCTCATAAACCTCCATTCTGACTGGTCACCTGTCACATTTCAATGACATATTCTGTACTAAGGTTGACCCTGACCTGAAAATCAGCAGGAATTGGGGGAAATACTGGATTTAGGGCATAAGTATCAATTGTCTTTTGGAGAAACAATTTTCTTCCAGATAGCTATAGACTCTGATCTCACCCCTTCCAAGCCTATCCTACATTTTTATCTTTGATTAAATCTTAATGCTTTTTGTAGTTTATATCCCCTATCAAGAATATTTCCTATTTCCAGGAACAAACTTATCACTAGTGTCTAATTACAGTTATTTGGAAGCAGAAATATTTCTTCCAAATCACTGAAGATCTGCTCCAAGAAACAACTTGCTATTCAAACATCCCTTTTTAATAACCCTCCTGCTGATAACTGCTGAGTGGGAAAAATAAAAATTTTGCTTTAACTTTCTAACCACTTCAAATGTTTCAAGCAAATTCCCCCTATTATATTAAAATTAAAATCCTGCACTGTATAAATAAGAATACATTTCAGCTATAATAAACACTTCAAACTCATTTCATTAAGACTATGAAAGTAACAGAGGTAAGTCCCAAACAATTCAGACAGTAAATACAATGTCAACTCTGCTGAGAATCTTTCCTACAAACAGCTTTGAAACTTTAAATGGGCTATTTATTTTCAATAAAACTTTTTGGTTTGACATATATAAAAGGAAACATATTTAATCTAAAAACAACCAAATGAAAATGAAAAACTTTATAAAAATCAGTAACATGATATGTGTTATTCATGATTATTTTTGAGGAATGCTTGGCTAAACCTATAATCCACCTACACTGAGAAAAATAAAGCAGTACACAGAAGGGAGCAATATTTCAGGAAAATAAACAAGAATACTTTAATATTTAATCCCATTATTCACTTTCAAGTCCACAGATTTAAAACAGATACACCAAAGTATTGAAGTGAATTCAGAGCAGCTGAAAGTGCTTATGGTCATGCTCTAAGTGGCCAGAGGATGGGCCTTTGATTCCAGAAAGGCCAACATGTAGCTGCCAGGGAGGGCATGGAGAGAGGAAGAGACATCCTGACAGTCTGACCCTTACTGCCTGTAGGAAGAAGTCCCACAGTTGAAAGACATCTCCTGCTCTGTCAGTGGTAGTATGAAGCTAAATCAGTATTTCCATGGCAATAGGAAAAGGGAGAGATGGATCAGAGAAGGCACAAAATGGAAAACTGTCATTGCTGTTTGCCTCAGCTGCACTTGAGTTTTACCTCTGCCACTGCCTCGGCTCTGGACACAAAGAATGATGGCACAGGGTCCTGTACCAGTTCCAGTTTTAAGAGATATTGTAGGGGTATTCCCTTCTCCTCCTCAACCATTCTACCACTAAATTTTAGCTGGCCTTCAATAGTATGCAAACGAAGGAATTTCTGAGAGGAGTAAAGACAGTTTAATAAAAGGATTTTTAATTTGACTTTTAACGTGATTTAAGAACACACATAAAAAACTAGTAACAAGACACTTGAGACACAGCTGCAGAAACACAGTACCTTTTATAATCTTTCTTTCTTGTAGTGGCTTTTAAGATGAAAATTCTCCCTTGGTTTGATAATAACTCTGTAAGAGAAACAAAAAAAAATAGCAAATATTTTTATTCTATCTGAGGAAAGTAGGAAGAGGGGCTTATTTTTGAATAACTGGTAACATTTAGATAATACTGTGAAAGTCTTTTACTTGTATCTCTTCTTGGTTTCCCTTCCTGAGTCAAGCTGGTTTACAAAAAAGCATTAGCTCTGGCATCTATTCCACCATCACCTGAAATCCCAAGAAAATTCCACAGAACTGGAGTATTGACAGTAAACTCCATTAAAAGACCCTCTTGATTTCTGTCCCAGTGCCACTCATATGTGCATGTATCACACATTCCTAAACTTAAATTTAATCCAATATATATTTAATCCCCCATTAATTCCTAGATTTAAAAGCAAAAAAAGCTTCCCTCATAAGCAAACACCAGAGCATTTTCAGTCATCCAGGTCTAAATGCCATCTAGTGGCTCTAAAAATGTCAACTGTGGCTCCACAGATACACCTCATCCTGTTTGACATTTTTTCTTCTAACAGCAGAAAATAAGAGAAATTTGAGCAGGGAGTTCACCAGAAAGAACTCAATGTTTTTCAACATCTCATTTTTTGTTAGAAGCATTCCCATTACAGCATTCTTATCCTAGCAATTTCCCAAAGTTAATCAGCAGGATCCTTTGTCTTGGACTCCCCTCCCCTACTCTCTTTCTGAGAGCAAGAGCATTTCAAGCAGTTCATTCCTGCAGATCACCCTGGGTTTCTCTCAGGTGAAGTTTACCCAAAAAGCAGAAATGCCACTGCCCTTCCACTGACACATGGCTCCATCTCTAGACCTTTTCCTCACTGCTCCTCCTTAGTCTGGAAGGTTCAAGGATGCCAAATAAACATGTGACTGGGAAGTAAGGGAAAGCACTTCAATCCTACAGACTCACTGTAACCACAGAGGTGCTAAAATAAAATTCTACATCTCTGATGTAAGAAGAGGGGTTCTTTGAAGCCTAATTTTCTTAGCTTTTGTCTCATAACAAGAATATGACTATCTCCTCTAAGTAAGCTAATTTAATTTATTTTATTAATATATTCTCCGTTTTTAAACCAGAAATAAATAATGATTTACATTTAGTATCACCAGGAATAGACAAAAACTACTGGAAAAAATACTTCCCTTGATTTTTCTTTCCTCCTTTTCCACCTGTATTTTTGTTGTTGTTGATTCAGAGTCAAGAAGACAAGCTGCCTAAGGCTTGGGATGTCCTGGGTAAGACCCAGTCCCACTATGGCATTCATTTACAGCTGTGGGCTATTGAATTTTTTTTTATCATATAATCTCAGGAGAAAGTGCATTTGCCTACTTCACAAGACCTCAAAAATATGTATATAAAATATCAGAGCTATTATATACACCCACACTATTTCTCGTGGTCTTCTAGTGATAATCACACCTGTGTAGCCTGAAATTTAGTGTTAATTACCAAGAAAAAACTCCTTGTCTTTTCAACACAAATCTATGTGTTTCATTTTGCTCTTTGAGCAGGGTATTTGTCAAAGCAGTGCCAGTCCCTAATGTGCTGTGTGGGTTATGGCAAACACCTGGATCAGGTAACGAATGCCCTGTTCACACGGGCACAGTCCAAGTGCCAGCAGGAAGCCAAGTGTTGGTTTCTGTCAGCTGATGCCAGCTCAGAGTTTCAGCCCCAAATGCTGGGAAGCCTGGAGCTTGCTGAGGCTCATGGCTATCCTGCAAAGTCCCCTTTTCAGTCCTTGGTTGCTGCCCATTTAATAACACAACCTGTGGTGTAGGGGAGAGGGTGGAGAACCCACCAGCTTGGACATTTAATAAAACACCTGTGTTTAATTACAAAAATGCTGCTTCATTCCAGTAATATACTTTTATTGCTGATTTTAATCAAGTATCTTACAGCTCTCAAATGGGAAAAGGTGGAGAAAAACCTGTAATGCCTTTTCAGATTGCTTGTTATCTCTCACTTGTAACTAATTACACCAGTTGCACTGTTAAAGACTGAGCGGTTTTATGTTTGCCCGCCAACAAATGACTAAAAAAAAGAAATGAGACAATTAGTCTCTAGCTATAGTAACTAATTAAGATAAATATTTTCAGAACAAAGAACTAACGGAACATCAAGGCACTGACACTGCAAAAATGTCTGGGAAAGTAAAGCATCTATCAGCAAAGCATTTCTTGCCAGTCAGCAAATTTCACAATTGCATCCCAACCACACTTTATTCTTGTCCTACTCCAGTGAACATAATTAGTTATTAAAGCTTTTCTGACATGGTGAGAATGTGAGCAGCTCATTGGACTACAGGAAGACTTAGGGACAAATTTTGATTCTGCACCATTGAAAATGTGTGCACTGCCAACAGATGAGTACTTTTACACAAACAGCATGATGGAAAGTACTGTAGCAACCTGTCCTACCATTCCTTTTCCCTAATGTCTTATTTTGTATCATCAGCTATGCCTGGACTGGGCTGGTAATCCACTCCTCACACATTCTTGGTCCCTTACTCAAAAGGCTTCTGAGCATGCATCCAAGCTCTTGACAACCCTGGCTTTCAGTCAGTGTGAGAGCAGCCCTCAGTCCCTCACCTCTGCACAGAACTGGTGATATTAGCACTGCCAAGTGTGAGGCAAGCGTGCAGTGTAGCCCAAAATAAATGAGACAAAACCATCGCGTGGATGGACAAGCAGAGTGCTTTTCAATTCAGTTGCAAAGCTACTATAAGCACATATTGCTAAATCTTGCCCAGGGCATGAATGGAAAGCCTTTATCTTTGGCTCTCTCTGTCACTCAAACAACCTTCTCTCTGGCATTTCTGGCATTAAAATAACTAATAAGGAATTTGGATGATATAATTTATTTGGTAGCAGAAAAATTACCTGCAGACTCATGGCTTCAGCCCTCACTGCACACTTAAAAACTCAAAGTAGCCTCAAGGAACTAATGTTTCTGCCACTTACAGCAGTGGATTGCAGTCAGCACAACTTCACTTGCCAACAGTCACCCCAATGGAAAAGAAACCAGTGGAAAAGAGCTCACTTACTCCCAGATTAATTTGTCTGTCCATGTTTTGTTTTCATTGATTGCAAGAAGCTGATACCCTCCAATTGTATGTTTTCCTTGGCAAGAGCTCTGTCACAGATAAATCACCAGAATTCTGGGCAGAGCTGAATAGAGCTCTCTGAACTGTATTTTGCATCTGCTGTGATTTACTTAACCAAGAGACAAGGAGGTGAAAAGAAAAAATCTTCTTCCTTCACCTTACATCTTCATGTGCTAAACTGCTATTTTATTTCACAAAGAAATGTAGGGTATTCTGATTGACAGCACAGTTCTGCTTTTATGTAAGGTATCAGATGGCAAACATGAGGTAGCTACATTCCACACACTCAGTGTGTGGGTATATGCTCTGTCACAACTTGCATCAAAACATATGAAACAGTCATGGGAAATGAGGTTTCTCCTCTTAAAGATGCAATACAAACATAATGAACAGCAGCCACCCTGCACAGTCATTACAAAGCTTTCCAGGACAAGAGGTGGACTTCAAGCTGTTTGATATTTTAATATTTACACTCAATTATCTCTAGAAATTTATTTAAAACATCATTATTTTTGTGTTACTTAGGAGCTCTGAGTTCCCTTAGAAACTCCTACTCATTCTTAATTATAGTGTAAATCAGCATGTTAACACCAAGCGAGCAACCACTAACTAAAGCAGCTGATACAAATGTAGACAAAGTTCAGACAGAAGTAGTGGCAAAATGCCCAGAAAGTTCCAAACCCCCTCTGAACAGCTCCGTCAACGTGGAGAGATACACAGACCTTTCAAAAGAGATGCAATGGGTAATAGCAGTTACTGCCAATAAATTTTATATAAATATTACAAAAGCAGTAAAGAGCCCATGCATCAGTACACAGATATGTCACAGATAAGAACTGTGGCTTTTTAAAATGTCAGGACTGAAAATGTACAACAGCCTATAAAATGTCACTCAAGTCATTACATGCTACCAGTGAAGTAAATAATTTATTAAAGAAACAAGGGCCAAACTAACTCTGCCAAACCAGCTGCACCTATTTCCTCTACTGTGTTACTGTGTTGATAAAGACATGACATATTAAAAGAAAATCTATGAAATACAGAACTACAAAAGCCAATGTACAGTGATTCACTTCACTGTGCTCTGATACAAACAAAATTAAAGCAAATCCTTTCTTCTGAAGGAAATGTCACAGACTTCTGTGCATTTGGTAAATTAATATTTATGAGAAGACCAGAAAGTTTAGTGTTTTTAATACAGGACTAAGATTTCCTCCTGAACATCAAACAGAGAAGCTTCACTCAAACAGCAGTTTCTTGATTGCAACAAACCTAAATGACAGTATTTCCAAGATTTGTTTTCCACCATGTCACTCCGATTAGCAACTGTGTAGAACTGGGACATTTGCAAAATCCACCAAGTAGCCATGAATTATACATTCCTAACTCTTTAAAGTTAACACATAATAATCTTCTTATCAAGAGCCTGCTGACAGCTGCTAGTACTATGTTCCTAATAATTCTCATTACAAACAGACATCTAGGAATGGAAAAAAAAAGGTATACACAGTCTAGTACCACACAGATGCACATATATATTTAATAAGTGAGACTTTACCAATAGCAGTGTTCCAAGAACTTACATAGCAATAAAACTATAACTGAACATCTCTTATTGTAAAATGTAAATTAAAATTTTACAGTGAAATATGTGTAAGAATTCATCACACCCAATTAAATTAAAATGCAGCACTTGATCACTTTTTATGAAAATTTTGAAAGGAATTTTGTTATATTACATGCTAATATGGAGTTTCATTTAATTTAGATGATGAATTATCTAATTTTGTTTTCTAGTATACTAAGCGTATCTGAATTGAACTTGATAGCATTCACGGGGTAACCAAAGTCACCTTTTATGTATTACAGGAAGAGGATAAATTAATTAATTTTAATAGGAGGCAAAGGTGATCTTCCAAAATTATATAATGAAATTTAATCTTGGAAAAAGAAGGATGAAAAAAAATTAATCCTGGTTTTAGTAATAATACATCAGTGCCAATAAAGTTCACAGGAACTGTGGGAAACTGGTTGCAGACGTTTGTATTTTCCAGGGTAGAAATTCCTCTCTCAAGCAAGCCAGACCCAGTCCTGTAACCTGTAAGGTTAAGAGAGTGGACTTTGCAAAGCAAGCTGGAATTTTTACAAGAATCTTTGTTCACAATTTTAATTTAAAAAGGAAAGCTGCAATGTGCCATCAATATCCTAGAGCACTCATGGAGCAGAGATTAGCTGGTGTAGCCCAGCAGAGCTCAGTCCCAGTTTCGCTGGGGTGACAATAACCAGCAGTGCTGTGCAGGCAGCACTGTCAGATGGTCCTGTGCTGCTCTGACAGTGCTCTGGCACGTTCCTGATGCTGCACTGACTGCCCATGGGCCAGCAGCTTCTGCCCTGGCAATTACACTGGCAAGGGTTCAACTTCGAGCAAAAGCACCTACCAGATATTTTGTCAAGCTAGGAAATCTCTTCCTGAAAATATGCACTTGAAAAATGTCCAGTTCTTTCTGTGCCCAAATGGAAGAAGAAAATCAGCCTGAGTGAAAGCTTAACTAACAATATTTAGTGAATAAAATTGTAGGGTAGCCTAGCTTAAGAACTCTGTTTTCCTGATAAATTTACATTACTGCAGATAAATCTGAATATTTTAATAGTCTAAACTGACCTCTAGAATACTTCATGCAGTCATTACTACACCAGCACCTCATCCTGTAACTGGCCTAAGACCTTCTGCCACAGACAGATTACCATCACATGCTAATACAAGAAAGGAACAAAAGAAATACAAGTAAAATTGAAGAAATCACAGAGACAATGACAATTTTCTGAAGGTCAAGAGCTGTGAGTGAGAAATCTCCAGAATCTCAGAAGTAATCCTTATAACCTAAGTGATGCCTTCTGCTTGTCCTTAAGAAAGACACAATTGAATGAGGCCTCAGTCACATGTCTTACAGTTCTTCACATGAAGCAGGATTTTAAATTTTTTTTTTTAAAAATAAGGACTTAGGAAAGTAGCTTGAAACAAGGGGAGTCCTGTAGCAAACCTGCATAATCCACAGCACTCTCATGGCTGGTAGGAGCTGCACACATCTTTCAGAAAACTGGCAGGGCAGATGTATGTGTATGCAGGTAAACTTAATGAACATTCCCAAACTAAAAAAAAATACATACAAACAGTTAGGAAACCCAATGGTACAAGAAGTCAGATCATTTCAGATGTGCTGGCATTCTTTAAACTTTATGTTCCACAGAAGCCCTGATTTGACTAATGAGGTTTTGGCAGTAGAAATTGCAAGGATGCAAAACCTGTACCTGGATGACAGTGAAAGAGCACAGCACATCTGTCTGACTTACACAACAATTATGTATATTATGTTTAATTGTATAACAATGTTCCCATTTGTCTTTGTTTAAAAATAATTTAATAAGTTCTGTTTATTAAGGGTGAACTGAAGAGAAGTTCACATGAAGAAAAAAAGTAGGGTCTCTACTCAGTCATGCACACGGAACAGTGTGAGATTAGCACAGATTAGGATCACTAGTACAAATTGCTTCAATAAAGCAAAGGGAAAATTAAAGGTAAATTACTGTAGTAATCTAAACTGAAAAAAAATTGCCAAGGAAAGATTAAATAGCATCCAAACTCGTTGAATATAAAACAGATGGGTAGGAAGAATATCTAGGGATAGAAGAAATCAATCATTTGCAGTTGATAGAGATGAGAGCTAAGTAACCTTTCTCAGCCAACTGGGAATTCACACAAAAAGCTAGGATAGCTTAATGAAGAAGGAAATACAAAGAATATTTCTATTCCAATTCCCAGAACTCTTACAAGATTCATTCTAATGCATTCAGGCTACTGGGCAGTCATAGCACTTGGGCTATTTAAAGAGACACCAGCTTACTAAAACACTAAGCTACAGTCTCTCAATGCCCAGGACAAACCAGAGCAGCTAAAACATGCACTGTTAGTTTCCAGAAGTATGTGTTCCCACACTGGCATAAAAGTTCTGTAGGTATCGATAATCTTACATTAATTGAAGCATGGTAAATATATACATTTATTAACAGAGTTTGTTTCTTAGTGTTTTCAATGCATATGTTTAACTATGGTAGAGTTCTAACAGTTTGTTGGGTTTAATCTGGTCTTTAAACACTAAAAGAGTTCAGCCTCTTCTTTTAAGAGGATTAAAACATGAAAGCAGCAGGAACTCAGTTATCCAGGCACTTCTGAAGCAAAATTATTTGCTTTGCCACAGTTTCCTTTTTTATGGTGACTGCTGTCATCTTTTTCATGTATTACTGTAGGTTTAGGATATAGAAAATTTATTACAAATCTACTGTGAAGAAGTTGAATCAATTATTTAAACCTATATAAAAATATATTAACTCCTTGTTTTGTATTTATCTTTAAGGCCAATTAAGGGAGACTACATGAAAACATATTCCTAAAACTCTGACATTTGGCTAATTTCAAGCAACTTCTTGTTTATCTAAGAAATACTGTGAGGATGTGCTACAGAAAACCTAAGCAAGAAAGAGTGTTGGGATTTTGAGACAGACAAGCCAGTATTTAAAATAGAAAGAAAAAAAGGAAATAAGAAAAAAGAAAAAAGGTGGAGGAGTAAACTCAGATCACTAAAAATCTGGCAATTTACAATAAACTGCCTAATTTATTTCAGGGGCAGATTGACCTCAGAGTCCCAAACACTGCATTTTGCTACCAATGGAGACACAACAAGAAACCAAAGGTTTCTGAAAGGCCAAATTAGCCAGTGTAGTACTGGGGAGAAGAGCCCATGCCAGAAAGCCTGGCAGTGACCCACGCTGCCACCAAATACGTTTGTGGGCGGGAAGAACACAGAAACACTGGCAAGGAAAGGCACTCAGGAGACCCACATTTGCACTGTAAACACAACAGCAGTGCCACGGCTGAACTGGCACTGGCAGCATGTGCCAATGTGTGACCCTGGAGAACTGTCTCAGCTCCTGGCAGGAGAGCTCCATCACTGTATTTATCCCTCTCGCTCGATGAGCTTCATGTGGCTGCTGTGGTAACTTGCCAGGACAGAAATCTGAATGTATGAAGTAGCAATGGACTAATTAATATTAATTAATAATTTTGATATGTGATTTAGTGACTGCAGAGAACCGTCTCCATGGCTAGGCAGAGGGAAAACAAGCAGGAAAAACAACACAGGCCAGCAAAGAAACAAGAAAAATAAGGTGAACAGTGAAGAAAGCACACACTGAGCGTATCCTATGGAGCTACTGCTGGTCAGGAAAGGGAACAGGTAATTACTAGGAGAGAAATAAACAGGAAAACAACTCATATACATTTGCTCCATGCTACAGTTCCTGTTCCTCGTGTTGACAGAAGGATTGATACACACTCCTGGTAAGAACAGTAAGTGTGGAACTGCATTGCTTTTAAAACTTATGTATTTATCAGTATAGATTTGATACACCTGTTGAATCAGTTTTTCAGTACCATATAACCTTTCCCCTTTTGCTAACAAAAACCACAGAAACGAGAACAAATGAGATCAGAGAAGTACCTGTGGCATAGCATTTGGAGGTGTAGATGCACAGTGTCACACTGGGATCTCCCTGGGCTCAGATGTAATTGAGATCTCCTACCTTGCAGAACCTTTCAGCTGAGCACTCTGCTCACTGCAGCTCATGCTCAGGGAGTGGAGCAGCAGAATGAGGACTAACATAACATGGGAAACCACAAAGCAGTAAAAAGCTGACAGATCTAATTTTAGTTCTGCCAGCCTGGACAGTGTCCTCACAGCAAGCACCAAGTGTGATAAAACTGATAAACAGGACTGACCGCCAAAAACACAGAAGCAGTAGCTCCATCACACAACTCTTATTTGCATCTTAAATATTTATAATCTGCAGATTTAAGAGACAGAATCTGGCTGCACATCTGTTTTTTTAATCTGAAGGGCTGCCACTGGATGGGAGCAGCCAAGCAACTGCAGATCCTGCACCCTCCCGTGGGGCTGTGCTGGCTCCAGCACCTCAGGGCTGGGGCACACCATCAATGTTCAGCTGCCAGACTTCTCCCCTCTCATTTTATTATTCCTCTTGAATGATTCAGCGATGTCTTTCGTTTCTGTGGCACCAAAAATGCAGCTAAGGATTGATGATGCCAAAAATACTGGCCTCAAAAAACCCTCAGCTTGACTAGTTATTAGAGAAGGGAAATATATTTCATACAAGTACCTTGGAAACCAACAAGATATTTTGATTTTAAATCAGAAAGTGTCACAGGCATTAGGCGCTTCTCATATCTCAAAACATACAGAAATGAAACGGATCCTATGAATACAGTATCAGATATGACACCACATCAGACTTGCAAAACTGCATAAAAAATATACTTGTCTAGAGACTTGCTAGAAGAATTGAAATGGACTAACAAATAATAATATACTTTATATCAAAAAACCGTAATCACCCCGAGTAGTCTAAAGAAAAAAGCTTCTATATATTAAGCTGCTCACATAATGCTAATACGTCTCCATGATAACGTAAAATAAGCTGCTATTCCCTCTAGGTCTCATGTAAGTCCAACTGTTCTGGTCCCTTAGAAAGGGAGATGGACTTTTCCATGTGTCCTTAAGCCATCCAGACACTAAAAGAGAGCATGAAGCAAATATACTTTCCACTGAAACCCTGTTATTAACCTACTTTCATTAACAATACTGGAATTTTAATAACATAAAGTGAATTTTATGGCTTTAAATAAGATTTTTTCATCCACCAAAGTGCCCATAAATTTCTTTTAATTTTAGTAAATCCATTAGCATATATTTTCCTAGAGTTGGTATATGCATGGCCTTATTATTAAAAACTCTAGCAGGCTCTCTCACTGTTAACCACACTCAGTCCTACATGAAGGCAACAGGAAATTAGACTATGGAAGAACTACGTAATTTCACTCTAGATGTTAATTAAAAGAAATCACTAAACCCACAGAAGTTTAAATCAATAAGAGAATAAAATTCCCAAACTAGGTGAGATCTAAATCCAAGGCTAAGGCCACAATAAATCTTAACATTACTCGGCTGTGTTCACTGGTGCCGAGACCTACACATTGTAGCCCCTTTGCTCCTGAAAGTCACAATCCAGAATTCTTCTAATGAAAAGTTGTTTAGGAATATGACTGAGCTTTCATTAGGTCTATGAGATTTACAGTTTTGAAGGGCAGATTTTAATTGTATGTGTGTCAATCATAAACCCATCCAATTGTCATGGAAACACACAATCATGAGAAGACAAATTATTAACTTGGCAGCTGAAACAAAAGTTTTATTGCTGGAATTGACTGAAACTCTCTGGTTTGCATATATTAAGCTGAATGGAATTAACAGTAATGGCCATGCTGCTGGACACAAGTGCTCTGTCAAGACTTTAGATGGATTTGGTACTTATAATCTTTGCAGAAAACATGCATTATTCTGACTGTATTTAAGCTAGAGATATCAGGAGAATGCTTGGTCCTTAATAAATGTAATCACATAATCATGCAAAAGGAAATTACTTTGACTGACTGACTGTGAGCTCAATTTCAGGAGCTGGCTGTTGAAATGAGTATATATAATTAATTATATTAATTTACATGCATATGTAACCTGGATACAATAGAGATACCATGAACAGAGAACTCCAGTATTTCTTTTTACATCTTCATTTCTCAGCTGCACCCAACTCCACACTTGTGAAACACTAAGAAGAGGAATTTGAAGAATGTGCAGTAACATTCAGACATGTCTAAAGGGTGGCTTTTGCCCCTCTCCCAAAATGTTAAGGAAAGGAGAAAGAAAATTGTATATTAGAGAAAAATTTGGCAGGGCCAAACAGCATCTCCAGATTCCAGCTTTATCGAACTGAAAGCAGGAGTTATATTAGCCCCTTTTAATCCCTTTCTGAAATCAGTCAGTCACACCAGACACAAAACAACCAAGTGATCCGACATCTTGTAACATTCCAAACTGACAATTCAAAAATTAACTCACTGAATTATCTGTCACAGTCCTCTCCATAACCTGCATAGGCTACTGTCAGCAAAGTCAACTCTGAAGTTTCAAATCTCTAAGAAAACTCAAAATACTGCCTGATGTAAAAAAAAAAACTTAAAAGGATGCTGAATATGCAGAAAGTAGAATACATTTTTATAATTCCATTCATCAGTAGCAAGTTAATGAAACACCACTGTTAACATCATAATGCAAATATTTTACATTTATAGAGAATATTTTCCATTTATAGAGATTTTCAACTTGAAACTTCAGTATATTTTCCAAGGGAAGTAATGTTAACACCAGTGATTGCTACTGGAGACCCACCACGATGTATCCAAGGAAAATGTACTGCAAAACCTGGGATTAAAAGGAATTTTTTACTTTTATAATCCTATTCCAATTCTTTGATCACTATGCTGACTCCTACGAATGGGGAAGCTCAAAAGGAACCAAAAAAATTCCATTAAATCCAAACCTATAGATAACAGTACATATTTCCACGTGCAGTTATGATTTCCTGTACACACAAACCAGTGTGTTCAAACATCTTTTGAAGTAATTTTCAGAGTATCTGCAAAGATTTATTAACTTTAGTGCTCATTAGCTGTAGTCTGGGTGCATGTGAGTGCCCAGAGACTGCAGTGGTGTCTGAGCAGCCAAACTGCAGCTGGAGGTTTTAACTTCTACATTTCCAGCATAACTATGGCAGATCAACACACAGGCTCACACACATTAATGGGTACATTCCAAATTACAAGGGTGCTGCTGAAATCTTATGTCATTTTATGAGAGGAACAGATTTTTTTCATATAGTTTCTATGCACCTTTAAACTTGGCTGTTTCACTTCACTGTATGTAATATTCTTTTTAATTTATAGAAACTCCAATGATTTTTTTTCTTATTACAGAAATTAAAAAGATCATGCCAGAGCACTTGCTGTAAACTTAGATACCTCTAATTAGCTATAAAAGACTTAGACTGCAGAAAGTACTCAGGCTTAATCTGGAAAATGGGGAATGGAAGAAAAGGATGAAGAATTTGTTTATCTGAATCATCTAACACAGCAGCATGTAACTACATGAAATACTTTANTCCTTCAGCTTTTCTTGGTTTGAGGTTTGGCTGAGTTTTTTTCAATAGTGTCAGAGCAGTTTCCTTCCTATCCTGGAAACACAGTGAGGAAATAGAGCAAATGGATGAACAATAGTGTAGTGTGTTGCTCCCCACAATTAAAGCAGGCACAGTATTTCCCATGTGTTGATGGGCCACCAGTCCTTCATACCAGAATTTACAGTAAGTCTCAATAAAAATGATCCCTTCTCTATGTGTGTCCCCACCGTGCCCACAAAGGTTTAATGGGAACAGCAGCAGGGATGGACAACAACCCACATCCATCACCAATGCAGTTGCTAAAGTGGCATCAGATACAGTCGGATTTGGGAGAACACTGGAATAAAAATAAAAGCAACCAAGACTGTCAAGTTGTATCTGAAACTATGAGACTCTTTCAAACCACAGCTAAACAGAAAAAATAAACCAATTTTAGAGGTATGGAAATACTTATTCAAGATTTAGAGAAAAATATCCCTAAGTGAATATTCATTCATGTTATATTTCCATTTCATTAAAGACTTAGCACTTACATCAAATTCAGTAATCTGGGTGCAGCGTTCATCTTGAATTGTATCTAGTACCTAGTGACCCAGTCATAGCCCTGAAATTTTATTCCCTTGCAATAGCTCTAAGTTTTTACATTTATTGTAAAATTGTGTAACCTTCACATTATTCCTTCTCAATGTTAAATTGCTCTTCTGAGTCCAATCGGGAAAAAAAATCAGATCATTACAAAAATCCTCTTTATCCAGAAACACATGAACAAAACTAAAAATTTCACTCTATGTGTTGTGTTTTCAACTCAGATTATTATACTGATTTATTCAGAATCGCTCATCATCAGCTGCTCTTGGACTTAAACTTCTCCACCCTTTACTAACACACAAACCGCCCAGGACAACAGGTACTAGTGAAGATTCTTGTTACACAGAGAACTATTCCCCCTTGTACTTCAAATTCATAAATAAATGTATAGGCTGTGTCAAAATTTCCTTTGAAGAACAAAGCTATGACAGCTAACATGTTGTATCAAATAATGAGAAAGGAATGGATGCAGGATTGCACCCTGTACTCACACCCTTAGTCCCTGCTGGAGCTGGGAACACTGGCCATGAGTGCTACTGCCCTGAAGCCACAGTTTGGGGGGAGTGAAATTTCATGCCACAATATCTAAAAATATGTAGAAGCTGGAACAAATTCAACATCAGCACAAGTCTACTGAAGTGTAAGTCTGGCCTTAAATATTCCAGCTATTCCAGCACTGTGGACTCCTACCCCTGAGAGTGCCAAGGAAAAGCACAGAGATGAACTTAGAGTAGTGCTCTGCAGGATAGAGTTACAGCCAGAAGGAATGCGGGCTGCCATCCTGGATAAGGAATCCTGATGCTCTACTACAGCAGGAGCATCCACAGTACAGCCTGAGTAGCACAGAAGTGCACAGGAAGAGTTCTCTGAACTCCTTGCAACATGGTGCAACACAGTTGTTTGCTCTTAGATCTCTGAACATGAAATCTTTCAGGCAAGAGATCTCTTTCTCCTACATTTTACTGTGATGTAATCTAAAACTATTTTTTATTTTTCTTTAATTTTTACAAGCTAAGACACTCATATTTACAGTCTCTTGCACTTCCAGTGGGTCTCCTAAAGCTGTCTATTTTGTCTGCAAACAACTTCTGATAATTTGTTCTGGATGGTCTTCAGGACATTGGTGCACTGTACCTGTTTCTTCAATACATGTAACGATTTATGTCCATCTTCAGTAGTGTTCAAGATGTAGTTGTCCAAAAAGCTAAAAACTGTGTTTGAGAACTTCTGTTCCACTTTGCTTGTCATTTAAAACTTTGCTTGCTATTTATTCTGACTCTTTAAAATTCAGATACTTGAGAAATTTCATGCAGAAGTCCTTGCAAAATCTTGTTTGATAGACAGTACTTTGAAGATAAAACCCACCAAAATATTTCTTAACCACTAGAATTGTCTAATAGTGAATTTTTGCTGCTACAGAAAGAGGCAGCAAATGCCTGAAGCAGAATTTCACTTGTTTGGATTGTTTACTAGAGAGATTTAATTGACACACCAGCAGGTTATTTTGCTGATCTCCCTGCCTGTACTCTGGTTCTACTCACAGATGAATCAATGATGTTGAAATCTTGTTACCTGCCTCTGCGACTTCAAAACATCTGACTGTGCAAATTATTATTTTTATCTCTTTTTATTTGGTAGGCTAGCTGTGTTATGCCCAAAAATGTCCTAAAGAGATATTATCTCCTCTTTTAGCAATTCAGTACACCTTATAATTAAGAATTATTTATGAATATTCCTGTATCTGTCAAGCCATTAACCCCACACAATACAAATGAAATTACATCTCCCTGGAGCCCTGCTAAGATAAAGTAGGATCAAGATTAAAAACCCTTGCAGATGATCTTAAGGCTTCTTTTTATGGTGGTCACTTCTCACTTTGGGAGCAAACTCCCAGGAGGAATGTTACCTGCAAGAGCAAGCAACCTTACCTGAATGACTGGGAAAATGCCAGGGTTTTTCTGGGGCTGGTGCCTGAATTTGCTCCAGCTCTGGAGTTACCCAGAGGTGTCTGGCAGCAGCAGGTCAGGGGTGGAGACTCTGGCTGCCCTGGATAACACGTGCCCTCTCCTGGCAAATCCAAGCAATATGCTGGGCTAGCTGGTGACTGCCTAGATAAAATAAAACTAATCCCTCTGCTAGCAATATCAGTGCATGTTACTAGAGGATTTTTATTACTACTTTTCTAGTAAACATTCGTGTACCATGAACTGTTCTTAATGCTGTAGGAAATACACTGACTATGAACACTTCAAATAATCTGGTATTTTTCAAATAGGTTTGACCTTAGACTAAATATTTTATAACTCAGCTATAAAATGTCCATCAGATAACCAAAGTAGAGGTGGGAAAAAACAGAATACTATAAACCTGTCTTTGTTTTAATATGTTTAATTAATTATGGGCCTTAGTCCACAGGGTTCCTATGCCTATCCTGGTGAAGAACCAAAGTAAGATTTTCTATTATTTAATCCAGTATTCATTTAGCTCAGCTGTAGGACTGTCTCCAAACAACTCATGCTACTCTCTTTCCCTACAAAATTCACCGCTCATGAGCAGACAGACAAGCAAAAGCAGGTTAAGACAGAAGGGATGCAGTTTAATACTAAACAGCACAGGTTTAATCGATTAGTGCCTTCCACTGAGCAGCCCTGTAAATCTGGGTAGAGCTGCTTTGAATCTACCCTCCTTTGAGAAATGGACTTAAGGAGTGTCAGCAGAACTTGAATTATGTGTTTTAACATTCTAATTACACCAGGTTTAGAGTAACTGCCTCCAAATGGGACTCTCTATGTATGCAATTTAATTCCTCTTTATATTTTCATGCTATTTCTACTTCCTTAAGTATGCAGGCAAACAATTGTTCCAAAAGAATGTTTACAGAAATACTGAATGAAAATTAAAAACATATTTGGAAAGGTAAGTTTTGATTCATTATGAAATTACATATGATGCATGAGTTTTATGGCTCACATACCTCATCAAGTCCATATCAGCTTGAATTCAGAATTTTTAAAAAAAAGAGATTATGATTATGCAACAGAAATAGATGCTAAGAAATGAGAACTTGATACAGGTAAAGAAGTGCTAGCTGATATTAAATGTCTATCACTGCTAAGGGATATTTAGGGCAAAGAGATCAAACTCACTTGTGAAATACTGGACTTTGAGACAATTATATGAAGACACCACATAGAAATACAGGAATGAAAGTCCTTAAAGAACAGATTCTTTCTGTCTCCTGAACATCCTGTGGGATAAAATGCTTTTCAGTGCTGAAAATGGTTCAAGTCTGTTAAAATCCAACTATGAATTCTTATCAATACCCAGAACCAGTACCTTTGGCTTGAGTCAGGATGTAATGCCTTGGCAGAACAACCTGTGTTGGGACTAACCAGGAAGGAGTGTCTTTGAGGTTTGTAAGATTTCTTTGAAGATTAAAGCAGAGACTTTAGCAGAGATACAAGCCACGATTTCTAAAGAATTCTAAAACTGAAAGTGCAAAGGAAATGGCAAAATATGAAACACACCTTTTAAGTGTAGCAGGAAAAAAATTATTTATTTCTCCACTGGTTTAACTGCTTTGCAATATTTTAAGACTATACTTTCTTCCTTCAGGTGCAGGAACTCTAAAGACATGACTTCTACCTACTGTAGTTCCTTAATAGATCTTACACAACCTCCAGCACACTGTAGTCCCTCCTATTTCCCTTCTCCTGTGTCCTTTCTGCACTTTCCCAAGGACAAGGCACATTTCCTCATATGGAATTACAGCAAGTAAACATAAATGGGAAACAAATCCCCTCCTGCAGAGGGACGTGTTGCTCTGAGATCGGCAGGACGAGAACGGGTTCCTGGCGGATGCTGGGCAGTGCTCACTCAGCTCACAGTGAGTACCCGTGGCAACGACAGCAATGCTTCACTAGGAGCATCTCAAGTGGTGCTGCTTTTTCCAGCCAGCACAATTCTAGTTCTCTGTCTGGTCTTTCCTCCCTTTACTTTCCACAGAGAACCAGAACTAACATTCAGTAACGTTTCAATTGAAGATTTCTCGTTCCAGACTGTTCTCTGGTTCTGTACCACACATCCATTTACCCAAAACTCTGGGGGGATTACAATCCTTTCCCCAGTTTATTTTCCCCCAAGGAAAAATGAAAATGACGAGTTATTTCTTGCCTTATCTGTTCCCCATTGGTGAAGAGCTCTATGGCTGAAATGCTCCTCAGAGCCAAAAGCCTGGGCATGATTGAACTTTAAAAAAGCCAAACACCATTTGGCTTGATTTACAGACCCAGGAGACCAAATCAATCACAAAAGAGTAAAGTAAAATTAATTTGCCATTCAGAGCTGTCTATAAAATGCGCCACCTAGCCTGAAAAGTATAAAAATTTAGTATTAAGTAGATTGCATAATTGCTTCTGCTGGGCAAAATGGCTTCAAATTCCACCTTCATAGTCATCATGTACCCAGAACATCCCTCGAACCATCCGGGCAAGGCAAAATCTAAGAATTTTTCCCCCATGCCACTTCACTGAGTTCTATGGGCTTGGATGAGCACTGAATATGGAACATCTCAAGCTATACCAGCCTGATGGTATCTCTGTAACTGGACTGAGTCTCTCTGGCATCTGTTTGGGAGGCACAGCATAAGCCAAGTTCATCAGTTCAAACATCATAAAGAGATGGTGCAGATGCACTTCAGAGCAGATATTGCAGACTTTATTTTCCATTTGAGAACTTTGCATCTTTTAGGTAATACACATTCATAAATATAGAACATTAGCATAACAGCTTAAGAGATGCAATCTGGGATATTTTAAGCTTCATAAGAGTCTGCAGTTTTATGACAGCATTAAAATGCTCTTTGAGTCAGCTGCAGGTTAACACACGGTGCCCCATTTTCATTTCTGTGATAGCTGGATGTTAAGTTCATGTGGCACATGCAGCAGAAGGGAAGCAGCCAAGGATGAGTAACCACTGGCAGCCACCAGGCAGAACTGCAGGCCTGGCAAACCTCCCATCAGTGGAGCTGCTCGGCAAGGGTGGGCTGTGAGCTCTGCCCCAGGTATCCAGCTCTCAGCCACTCAAACAACACATTCACTTCCACAACTAAACTGTCTCATAAATTCTTGTCATTCAATATTGTAATTGTATTTCTGTGGCTTAGATTGTGGCAACTGGGAATGAAGCAAAGAGGAAGTGAAGGCTAATTGTGAAAGGTTAAACTCCCTTTTATACCGAAATCATTTTGTTATGAATAAGGGATCCAGAAAAGAAGGACAGCTATTGATGAGCCAGTGACAGAATAAAAACTTCATCAATTGCTGAGGTTATTTAGTCTGTCAGTACTGAAAGATTTGAAAGCTTCTAATTTAGTTTTTCACAAAAGAAGCTCCCTGCTGTTAACAACTTCACAATGAATTTTCAGCATTCAACTTCAAATCAGAATCAGTACTGAAGCTTAATATGTCTCTCTTAGGTACTAAGTCAAACACAAAGCTCAGTTTGTGGGCAGAAAGCACTACCAGCTATTTACAGGTTAGGCAATTTCTTTGGATAGATAATAAATCGATCTACATACCTCAATCCAGCAACTGAAGTCCGATTACAGAAATATCTTAAATATTAGTTAATGTACTCAGTGGAGTTCTGCTCCAAACAGCAGCTACATCAATCTAAATAAAGTATCCAGTATATAGATATTATTTTAGGTGCCTTTTGCTTCTGTTTTAGTAGGTGTAATGGTAACAGTGGTCACAATGATATTTAAACAGAAAAAAATACAACTTGGTTTCTGCAGTGACACCAAATGCAATCAATCTGCTAACACCTGACACCCGGTAAGCTCACAGTATCCATAAAAAGTATTACTATGTATATGTGTTAGAAACATCCATATTCTCGGCTCCTTTCTCTCCTGTAAAGCAGGAGAGTGGAATTGCTCTCCTGAGACTCATAAACAGATTTTGATTTCATCCAGGAAAACTTTCATCTTTCTCTTAGCAACAAAATAAAGTTTTCCCACCTCAACTTCTTTGCAGCTTCAATAAACCAGTATGATCCATGGCTTTGTGGATAGCACAGCAAGTTTACATCACTAGACACAAAACTACCCCAACCCTGCAGCAAATAAGATTTTCCAAGAGCTGTTTACAGCTTGTAAGACAAAAGAAATGAAGATACATTTATATTAAACAAGTGTAACTTTCCCTTTTTTCTTATGGGTTCCATAAAAGATACTAAATTTCCCTCCATATATCCTACCCTTATGTATAACGGCACTTTCATAAGCCCTGACTCCAAGAGAGTAACTTCTGCTGGCCAAAGAAATCAGCCCTGCCCATGGTCTGGGAGATTTGCCAAAGAAAAACAAGCTCCATGGTAGAGGACATCAGGAATGAGAGATTCTTTATGCTGCCCTGAGTACAGAGACTAATCCACTTCTTTTGGTAGGAAGTGTGCAGGTAGGGGATGAGCAAACAGTAGTTCCAGACTCTTCCACTCCTGCTTTTCTAAGTATAATCAGGGAGCCATCCATTTTGACCTGCTTTCCTTTTGGTTTTAATGTCATGCACTGCAAACACCAGCATTATGCTTACTAGGACAAATATATTGTCCTGTGCTAGAAATCCTCTCTAATAGTGTGGGGGATGCTGGCAGTAAGGGCAGTAAGTCAGTTGGCTGCTGTTATCATCAATCAAGCATGAAGGCTCTGCTATTCTGCAGCCCGAATTCTTTATCTAACTGGTTAGTCATACAGGCCAACTGTATTACAGTATTGCTTCCCAACTCCCATCACACAACTCCTCCACTGGGAGCACTGAAGACCCAGCTGATGAGCTCAGTGTTGCATGACACAGAGGAAAGGGAGGAAGCACGGCAGCAGAGGACAGAGGAAGAGATACAATCAATCACCTTATCCCTACAGATCTTCATGCCAAACGGAAGTGAGTGAAAGCTTGAAAATCAATTCAAAAGTAAATAAAGCACAAGAGGCCAGCAAGGCAAGGACCAGAAAGCTATTTTAAAGTTCAGAGTGAATTAAACATGCAAAGAAATTCGGCATAGCAAGGAAATAATCATACTGGCAGAATTAGCATGTCTTTTTCTGTTTTTTAGACAACTAAGAAAGGCATTTCAGAAGAAGAGTATCAGTAACATAATTAAGTTGCATTTGCTTTTTGCTGTGCTCAGGGAAGTTTTCTATTTCAATAGCCCTCATAAGAAAAAGAAACAGACCCCTTAAAAACATTCCCTTGTTATTTTCTCTTTCACATTCTGTACTGTTCCCCATAGAGACCTTATGTCAAAGGTGGCCTCTTTTGACTTTGTAGGAAAGTAACTATTCAGCTATTTCTCCCATCCAAGAAAAAGAATAACACCTTGCTCAAGAATCTCATTTCTGCATTGTAATCTATTTCACTTTTCTCAAACACCCCTATACATGCCCACGTGCCTGCCTGCCAAGAAAGCATTAATTCAGGTATTTGACAAGGAGCTATCATATTTTAGCCCCCAATCGCTCTTCTTTCTGCCTCCTTGACCTACACAAACCTACTTTATATGCTCATGCAGTTTCTCTTGCATTTTGCTTTTTTTGCTGGAAGTCACACGTGGATACAAAAACCTTTGAACATTACTAATTCCAACTGTATCACAGCCAACAACTTAATCTAAAAGGATAAGCATTTACCATAATGATCTCCACACTGTACAGCAGACAGACACTAAAAAAAGATGCTTTACCCATAAACATCTACCTTTGGATAAATGTCTTTCATCTTACAGTTTCACCAAGCAAAATTTTTTTGATTTAGAAAATTATCTTAAAAGCTTAGTTACCAATCCAGAGATGTGTTTCTGTTTCCCTTTTTTCCCAGCACCACTTTCCTGTTTTAGAGCTTTCACATACTCTGGAAGTCCCTGTCACTGGTCCATAAACAGCTGTACCCTAAGTGACTCTCACACAGCTTTTGTCCCCAGTGCAGCATAGAGAGAGCCAGATAATATACACTACACCAAGTGTTTCTTCTGCTGTTTAAAATATTCCATTCTCACCATACCTGCTGGTTTCAATATTCAGAAGTTAAAGCACTGCTGAGCAGGCACCCAGTGGGATTTCAGCACAGAACGTAAAGAAGAATTACTTAGAAAAAAATAATCCTGCAATGATGGAGTCCTGCAGTCAGAAAATGTTTCAGTTGCAAAGCCCTCTGCCCACCAAATGCTGGAGATATGAGAGAAACAAGAAAAAACACAGACATGCCTGCCCCGCCATGCTCATTAGATAAACCTACAAAATACACATTCACAGAGTTGCCTACACTATGTGGCAGATAAATAAAAACGGATCTAAGTACAATCACAATCCAAGATAAATTAAAAAAGCACATTGTGTATGTGGATATTCTCTAGGAGATTGCTCTGCTGTCCTCTATCAGATATTGATACATATAAAAACAATTGCAAAACAGAAAGAGGAATATTTTGTATTTTATATTCTTTATAACAGAAGCAGACTTTTTAAAATTTAGTATGCATCCACAGAGACTTAACCACTGCTAGATTCTTCTCTAGTTAGTTTCTTGGGAGAGGACTGACTTAATTTTCCTCATTTGTACTGTGCCAAGCACAGTATGGTCTTAGTCCCAAGTGGGGCCTGCAGGCACTGTCACAACAGAGTCACCAAACAAGCAGCATGATGTGCTTAATGCAAAATTCCTCGGTTTTAGTGGGCAGTTTGAAAGATGTGAGGATAAAACACCACACCAGTGGTAAGCATGCCTTGATTGTACTTTTAAAACAAAGCTGCTTACTGCTGGTTTTTATTGCTTATTCCTCCATTCTCTCTCTTGCTTCCGTTACTACCTCTACCTGGGGAGATAGTTTACATTTATTATTTGTTCCAAGGGATGCTTAGCTTTCCCTAAGAACAGCATTAAAGGAGAACTATGTACAGCAGTAGGACAAAGGGTTAAAATTACCCTTTTTCTTTTTTTTTTTGCCAACATTGCTGAATAGAAAGGCTGAAACATTTATTTTTCAGCCACTAATGACAGGATAAGTGTCAGACGTAACTCAAAAGACTTCTACTAGAGCTCTCTGCAGCTTAAATTTATTCATATTTGATTCCACCCTCAGAAAGCCAGTTCTCTTCTGTCTTCCATTGTTTATATTAGATATAGTGAGTCATGGAAATAAAGTGACATGAAACCACATTTACGCTAAAGAAATCATCCCACATCTTTTCAGATTCTCTTTTCTGCTATTTCTGTACAATGCCTCCTATTGAGTCTGTGAGATTGATTACCCAAGCAAAGGCTAAGCATTTATTCTTGACTCCAGTTATTTAGCTGCTCACATTCTCATCCTAGCAGGCCAATTTAGAGGAAACAGCTGCATTATCCATCAGTTCCAGAATCAGAATGAGCATATACAGGACTGTCTCTCTGACCTGTGCCTTACAAACAACAAAGTGACAGTAATGCTAAGCAACAATAATGATCTGAAAGTACCATTAGCTTTGCTCTGTGTGTGTGAGCTGTGGTACCCTCCAAGAGCTGGCTCTCCCTGCATGTAACAGGGCAAAGGCAACCAAAGGCCTGACTTAAGCACCTCTGACACCATGAATGCAGGGCAGTACATCCTCCTAAAACTGAATTGGTGTATTTAAGGTACTAGGTTGGCCACAGACTATCAGAAAGAACATATCCTGTAAGAGTGAACATGCTATAGCCCTCAGCCTGCTCAATATGCAATGGGAAGAACCCCAACTTACACCCAGAGGAACTATTCTACCAACTATTACTGTTACATTTCAAGACTAAACATTTTTAAGTCAGCATTGTATGTCAGGCACAGAGAGTGTGAGGGCTCAGTGTGTGGAGATGAGGTTTTTCTCACTGTTTAGCTCCAGCTAAAAGGGTTACAGTTTATGGTTTATGACTGAGTGAAACCTGACAAAGCTTCAAACCACTCACATATGCCCAGTCTTACAAGGATGTCATAAAAGGTTTAAAGACATTGCTTTGAAGAAGGGTTGGACCAGATGACCTCCAAACGTCCCTTCCAACATATATTATTCAGAGACTTTAAGACAAAACACATTCTGGTCTCTAAAGCCTTCAGAAAGGATCCACACCTTGAGGCTTTATTCCTCTGAATTTTCAGGAGGTTAAATGCTGACAGAAATTGGGCATTAGCAATTCCTTTGAAGCCAATGCAAAATACGGCCCCTCACCCCTTCAGCACATTTTGGTTTAGAGATTTTCGTGGGACTGCTATGATGAAGACAGAGTTTTGTGTAAAAACTCTGGTGTAACTTCTTTGACTTTCTCCCTCCCGTGTCAGCATACATTCCCACACAGGCTCCATCCTGCATCAGACATGCTTCTTCACACTACTGACCCTGCTTACAAACACTTCCTTTTACAACTACCCAGTGGAATCAGAGCCCAGGAACAGGAGAGGCACTCTTAAAGGCTGACTCCATGTTCTTAGCCACCTACAAAGCCAAGAGTTACTAATCATGGGATAATCTCAAAGCTATATATCTTCACAGAAAGGAGCTGGTACACCCTGCTAGTTACAGCTTTATCAGGAGGCTGGGAACATTTTTACTCAGAACTAGCACAAATACTGATCTCTTCAAATGCAGCAGACAGAAAGAGCTCCCTCTGCTTTTCAATATGTAGCATGTGCTGTTGAGAAACTTTATTTTAAAGGCAGATATGTAAAGGCAAAATGAGATTAACAAGCAGTTTCAGCATTGTTAATTCCACACGCAGCTGCATAAAGTCCAAGCTGATCATTCCAAATTAACTTACCTTTCTGCAAGAGTGACTCTGAATACAATACATCATGCTGGAAGAGTTCTTCCTGTACCTTTTAATTGATAGGCCAATATATAATTAAATGAAATCTGTTTACAAGTCTCAAAGTATTTTCAAAGTACTGCTGCAATTACAGTGCTCAAATACACATTCTATTTTCATTTCCACTGCCACCCTTTCATCACATTTCTGTATGGAAATTTCTCCCAGAATGAGTCCTGCTCCATTCTAGCCACAGCACAATCCCCTCACAGCTACTGCTGCCTGCAGCAGCAAAGGATGGATGTCAAGACCAAAAGAGAGATGGGAGATGGCTACTCAGAATAATTCCAGCACTAAGAGGCAACAAATGCTCTCTGTCTCTGGACCTAATCACTGAGACAAAGGATACGTTGCACACTTCTCTGACAAACTGCACCGAAGATGCTGCTGCTGTGGAAACTCCACAGGCTCTCACTTAGGGGTTGCTGATTTGCTCAGAACAGGACTTTATGTGGGGGTGGGACCAGCCTTGCTTTTTAGGAGAAGCCAAGAATTCTTAACAGGTTCCCTCCTATATCTTTGAAGACCTTTGTTCTTTATTTGTTACAGAACACCTTAGAGAACAACTTGATTCATTACTTATAATTGTTCTATCTGTTGTGACACAAGAAATAAAATTTGAAAATAAATCAAAAAGTTCCATTTTGCTGCTGCTTCTGTCAGTATTCCAGGAGAAACAGAAAAAATACCATGTAGGTTCTTGCAGCTAAATTCCTCTGAATCACAGAGGAACAAGAGACTTTGTATTAGATGATGCAAACTTTTATCAGTGGCAATGTTACCAATTGCCTTCATAGCTTCATTCTTATTTCTATACCTTAAGTTCTCTTTTTTATAAAATGAGAGCACCATCCTTAGAGGTCTAGCTCAACTGTGTAAAAGTTTACTCTGATTTCTACTGAGGCTAATTATTTTCTAAAATATGGTACTTACTATTTTCCTGAAAGAATGAAGAGTAAACAAACCATGAACACTAATAAAAATCTGTGTATGCAGCAGACCCCAAAAGTAATTTGCTCCTGAGTGTGCTACAAAATCAAAGTCTTCTGACCATCCTGTGAAATGGTAATGTGCATAGAATCCCAGAAACTGCTGACTTGGAAGGGATCCAACCAGCTCAGCAGGTTAGATTTACTGATTTAATAATAATGCAACCAATGGACAAACAAAATGTTTCTGTTTGTGTTGTTTCCAGGAAAGGCAACACAGGAAGTAATTGCCAATGATCTCATTACTCATGTTTAGCTACAATCCTCCAGATATAGCTCTCAACAATGTTCAGGGAGAGTAAACAACCATTTTCTTTGGTCATTATGTATCAGTGAGGGAAAATCCTGTACACCTAAAGCGAGTTCTAGAACAGGTTTTCAAAGCCCATTTTTTGAATCAATAAAGAAAATGCCAAAAAACTCCCAAACCTAAAACCAGTAAAACAACAAAATATGGATCTGGGAAAAATGTCAAGTGCTTTCTTTGTATTTTCAGTGCATATTTAACGCTATGCAGAACTTCCTCTGCAGCTGAGATACACTGTGACATCTTTGAAGAGATAATCATGGGAACTGAGATTTTATTAAGTCTGTTTAAGAAGTATTGTAATGGAACAAGAAAATTTAAAGGTTAAAGGTTGAACTTTGTTCTTAACTCTTATGTGAAATGAAGATGTTTGCTCTTGCTGTTGATTTCACCTCCTAGTTCATGAAAGGTGAAGGCTGAACATGTATTGCTCTTGTTTTGATTTGGCTGTGGGTCTTGATGCCACAGATGTATCACAGATGTACCACAGGTGTAACACTGGGTTACTGAACTCCTGTATCAATCCACCCTCCCTCCCTGGGATGGATGGGAGCTATTCTAACAGCACCTCACTGCACAGTGTTCCCTGAATGCTTCACTATTTCACAGCCTTCAGTCTGCACAACCTGGAGTGACTTCAGGCTTTCAGGCAATTCTTCAGTCCTCCCAAACACAATCACTTCCATTTCCACTTGCCTATTTCAGTCCTACACAAACAGAGGGATTCATAGCCTGTGACCACCTGACCAGTAGATAAAGCAACATGGTCCATGAAGAGGGTTTTGTTATACCACAATACAGATACAATTACCAGCATTAACAGTGTTATTTATGCCACAACACTTGTGCTTGAGTGTACATTAACTACAGAATTTTCTTGTTTGATTTGTTCTTTTCCAGTTTTATCATTTTCTATTAAAATTGGATTTTCTTTTGGACATTCATAAAGTTATGATGTAGGACAGGTGAAAAAGCAGTACATCAAATGGAGGTGAAATTTGGAATTTCTTTTTAAATCACCCCAGAGGAAACTGAGTAAGCCCAACAGAGATCCCATGAGATCTGAGTGATCAGTAGACTCAGCCAAGATCAGTTCTACAATCTATGGGAGAGAGATCAATTCATCAGGAAAACACGTGGCATTTCTAAGCCACGGCCTTCCTGTGACAGCCCTCTCAAGCATTTGCCTTTAAGACTGCAGAATCATGAAACTCATGAGGAATGAAAGTAAGGACACCTACAGAGTCTGCACATGACAACAGGAGGGAGCAGCCAATTAGCGTATTGGTGCAGTGATCTAATTACAGCTAAGCCTGCAGAGGCTATAAAGGATGCTCCATCATGTCACTAAGGACTTATGGGGATAGGAAGAAGGTAGCCTGGTAAAACTCCTGAGAGGCAAGAGCTGGGATGTACTGAGACAATACAAAAACACAAGAGAAACTGTACCCACACATTGCTTGAAAAGCCTGATTCTCAGTAGAAGAGATTCCCTTTGCCCTTCTTTTCTCTCTCCTCAGCACTTCTGAGTGTCCTACAGCTTTGTAATCCCTTGGGAGCCCTGTGCTACACAGCTCCCTCTGCCATCCCTAAGGCAGATGGTATTCCCTTCACACACTCATCAAAACCATGTCAGCAGGGAAATGCTTCTGAGGGACAAGCAGCCCTTCCAGCTTTTCTTGGAGCTAGCAACCGACTGTGCAGCAAGAATATACTCTTTTCATAAAGAGAAAAAACTCTGGTACTGATCTGACCAGGGCTGGATTTGTTCCTTGGTGCATCATTACTGCTGGACATAGGCAACTATTTCAAAGAGGCATAAAAACAATTATGTGCTTGGTATGCAAGTCCCAGAAACATCTATTGCTATCATTTTTTTCACAGGTCAGCTTTTACTGTAACAAGGCCCTGAGTTAGAGGAAGGGGAAAAAAGAGAAAAAAAATCAGTAGGAATCACTGAAAATATACTACAGCCACACGAAGTACGAGATTTCACTGGTAGCAATGTCACACCAATCAAACAACAAACCACTGCCTACTAAATCCCATCTGTAGTCAACACAATGGTCACTGTTCTGCTTAAATTTAATTCTATGAAATCACTCATTTTCATGTGTGAGCTTCAGAATAAGTATCTGACCCAGAACACAGTGAAGGTGTCTGTGCATACAGGTAGGACTCTGCAATCAGTAGCAGTGAATCACCAGGTACTTGAAAAGAGAGAACTATGGCCAGAAGAAGAAAATAAAGACCACAGATTTGTAGGGATTATCTTTTTCTTGCTAAACCCATTCAATTTTTCAGCAGATCTGTGTCAACTTCCCCCAAGTTCTAGGTCTTCAATCTAAAATATCACTGTGGAACCCCCACAACTCTTCAGGGATGATCCCTTCAAAGAATGAAACACTTACTGCTCAGTCACTTATTGCAAATAACCCATTCATAAGAATACGAATAATGCATTGCCAGATGGAAGAACATCTCTCATCTGTCACATTCTAAAACTGAGGCACAAGGACAATATGAAGAATTACAAGTACATTTCTAGGCTACAGTCAGTGACAATGAAAGCACTGGTATAATATTCCAATATATTATGCCTGCAGGTATGATCCTGCAGTTTTGAGGGGCAAGGTAGACGACTGATGTATGTGTAGGAGCGAAGGAGTCAACTATAGGTTGATGAGAGTGATAAAAAAGCAGAGACCTGTGTTTCCATTTTTAGTAAGACACTGGCAGGAAATGCTAATCAAAAGCTTTGAACTCTCCTTTCTTCAAATGTTTTCTTCTCTTAAAACTGAGTTTTACATCTACCACTGAGATACTAATGAAGAGCACTTCTAAACAGAGAGATAGGGAAGGATCCTTCACATTCCCTCTGCACTCACATCACAGTTTTCTGGAGGGCAGCCTCTGCCCATCCTCAAAAGCCACCTGGAAGCCACACAACCATAACTATGCAAGGCTCTGTGCAATGCTAAGCTTGCCTATAAAGATCCCAGCCAGGAAGCAGTGCCACCCAGCTGGCTTTGCCATGAACCAATGCACAGACGTGCCCCAGGAAGGCAGTGCAGCAAGCGCTGTGCTTCTAATGTTACAGATTATCACCATGCACAAAACAAGCTACAAATAAAAGCCATGTTAATTTTGACTCCCATGCTTGTTTCAGTAGAACATCAGTATCTGACTAATTTCAAGCTCTACTGGAAATGCTGGAAAATCACAAGCTGTTCTGACAAGGAGAACAAAGCAGAGGCTTGGCCCTGTAGAGAGGTTCTGAATATGCATGTTCCAAGGGACTCTGCATGGACATAAGGGGTCAACATATGGAGAACCCTTCTTTAAAATTATGTCCAAAATGGCATGGAGGAAAAGTCTGAAAGTTAAAAAATATGGGAAGTAAGATAACTTCAGTGAATGAAAATGTTCTTAAACTTGTAAGATTATTTTCATTCCAGAGGATCCAAGTATGAACAACTTGTGATCTACAAAAAGCAAGAATGTAAACACTGTCTTGTTAAATGATTGCAGCAACTTAATACTTCAGGAAGCATTATGTGGTCTGGAGATCAGTATTCTACAGTATTCAATCACTTAAAAAGCAGGTAAGAACAATTTTTTTTGTATTCAAATGAGTGTATGACTGAATGAAATAATTCTTACGTCTATATATATGAATAAGAGTTGCAAATTTACCCTGTACTAGAAAAATAATGCCTCATTCTGTGAAATAGCTTCTTCTAAATGCAAGTAAGGTAATAATCAGCAATTCATATGAAATGCAAGCTATCTTACAGCCAGTGAACCTACAGCAGACTTTGAAACAGAAGATATATTAAGCCTAATATCACAAACAAATCCCAGCATAGATAATTATATAGCAACAATGTCATACAGTCTAAGCTGGTCAGACCCCAATGACTGCCAGTGGGCACTGAACTTTAATTTTCAGCATCAAAGCACCAACACTGGTTCAACTGAGTTAAATGAGTTATTCTCGTAGCTGGAACTAGCAGTAGTCTCTTCTTTGATAGTCAGATCAACCAACTGAGAAATCACACAACAGGTTTCACCAGCATGTTACAACTCCAGTACCTCCAACTGGAAAGAGCATCCTTGTTTCCTGCCCTAAGCTACAGAGCAGTCCTGCTGTTAAACAGCTTCTGTGTTTTTCCCAAAGCTGGTTGCACTTCAGCTGTAAATCAATTACTGCATACGTTATATATTACAGAGACCTTTTAAAAAAAAGGATAAAAGTAAAAATTTCAGGAATTGATTCAGTATCCCAGTCAATTCCTGACAATAAAATATTGATTTGCCCAATTAATTCTTACTATGAAATTAGTAGGTTCCTGCAATGTTAGTAATGTAATCTACTGGCAGCAGCCTGGTAAATTCTACACCACCTATTGGTTAGAAAGCAAAAGTAAGGTTTCTAACATACCTGCATTTTATACGGTGATTAAACTTTAATTACAATTATTTTTTTACAGTAGTCCTGAAAGGTTGGATTTTTCTAAACCAAGAATTCTCACATCATTGGTCTCAGTAAATTATAGGATAAGCACCTTAAGTGATTATGCATTCATGCAAATGTCCATACGATTTTTTAAGATATTGGTGCAATTCATTAGACTAACAATTTGAATCCCTTTAAAATGTAGTGAATGACATACTTTAGATTTTGAGATGGGAATTTGTTTGTGTAACTGATTATTTTAACCTGAATGTACTAATTTAGACACAATATAGACACTACGTATCTCTCATGTTCATAAACAGGCCAGTGAGACAATCTTGCACAATAGTATATTTTACTAAATTATCAAACAATTGGGTATTTACATAAGACCAAAACTAGGATACAAATCTTTAAAACTTTTGCAGGATTACTCATCTTAAACCAAATACTGCAGTCAGAAATCAAGAGAGGTGACTACCAGAAAATACATGTTCACAACTACCATTTATCAAAAATTTCTTAAGTCACCCGGATTTGCATTAAACTTTTCACTTCCCAGATTACATGCATAATTTTATCTTAGGAACTGCAGGAAAGCAACAACAAAAAACTGAGAATAAATACGGAGTTAATCCAAATACTTAAAGGGACGATCACTGCTCACCTCATGAGTTGTCTACCAATGGTAATATCCTAAGAGGTTAAATCTGTGTACCTGGCTGCAGAATTGGTAGGAGTTTCCTAAAATTGTGGTTATTATTTCAGCAGAAATAGAGGGCATCAAACATAGAAGTCATAAATGCAGCTCAGCACTTTGCAGCAGAGATCCCACACCACCAGATCTGCACCTCATCCATCCACAGATGACTACACATAAGGTCTCAACAACCCCATCATAAGGATCATACAGGACTTGGACCTCTGGTGGACTTTGGCTGAAAAAAAGAAAATAATCAAGCCCACACCCACCCATGACAAAACCAATAATACATTTTTAGTAATGTTGCCTGTTATCAGTACAGTTAGTGTAACAACTGGACCACAGCTGCAGGGAACAAAGAATCCACTAAGTGCTGTAGGCAGGGTCAAGAATGGGTAGCAGCCCTTACAAATTAGAGGACACATTAATTTTGTTCTGAACAGCTCTTTACATATGTTAGAAACCTGTACCTAATAGCTGCAATGTACTGGTAGCAGCAGTTCTTTTAGTTGTGCATTTGTTTCAGATGTAGCACAGCAGAAAGAAAAGATCATTTGAAAGAACAGAGTTTCAGCAGGCAGTTCTCACAGCCATCCCATTCAGCAGCATCTCATCCTGCAGGACTGTGTATAGAGATCACAATCCACACCCAGCCACAGGCGGAACAAGAGGAATGCAGGAGCTTTCTGAGGCAAATGCTGGTTTGGAAAACCTGCATCTTCATTTTTCATTACACCATCACTACATATGTACATAAATAGTATACACATGTTTCTGTGTACCTGCTGGAATTAAACAAAAAAATTAAATAAAAATCTCCAAGTGCAATCGACAGCAGAATATCACAGGCCTCATACCAACCATATTTAACAATTACATTTAGAAATTGATGAAAAAACCTCAGCAGAGCCACATCTTAGTAGCTATAGCAACCTGCTTAGCTTCCCAGAAGAATCAAATAAGATAACCTGCCCTAAAATAGATGCAAAATAGCTGTCACTGCACATGTGTGGTTTCAGAGACAGAACACAACCATAAAAATTAATTTTTTTCAAATCACAATGCTCCCTTTTACAGAAATCGAAAAGCTACCCTACAGGCAGTGGGTGAAAATTGAGTTTAATTCCTTTACTCTCAGTGTTTTAAAAGTTAAATCATTTATCTCAAAGCTTAATTGTGCCTTTTAACAAATTAGACTTCACTGGAAATCATTATCTGTCTCCCTCCTTCTTGTTACAATTCAAAGGCAGCATCTGTTAAACAGCAAAAATGAACCATTTTCCCCTCATTACACAAAGAGTAAAAAGTCATCCCAAGTTCACATTACTTTAGAAGGTAATTTCTGTTCATCAGAACAATTTAGTATGTGTTCATTCCTTCGCATCCAGTTTTGCAGGCTAATTTCCTCAAATATTTAGACTTTATTTGGTTTGTAACCACTAACCACATGTTTCTCTAAGTTAGCATTCCATGCCAGTACTGTTAAAAATATTCTCTGGGTTGTATCTGTTACCTTGTGTGATCATATATTCCTCATAAGGCATTACAGCAAGACAAACAGAACCCGGCAGTTCCCAGAGGCCTCGTGGGCCGCTGGGCCGATCCCCGCTCTGGAGTGCAGGAGAAGCCGGGCTTCAGGCACTCCCGTTCGGCACGAGCAGGGCAGGCAGCTGCCCCTGCGCTCCGGGGAAGGGCTGTCCCAGAGCTGATGCTCCAGGGGAAGGCTCCCAGCCTCGGTCACATCCTCCTGGCTGATGAGGCGGAGACGCTGCCCAGCGCTGCCCCAGCGGCTCTCCCAGCCGTGCCTGCCTGTGCCACCGCTCCTTCCACCGCTTCCCAACTGTCCCAGTGCAATGCCAGGGAGGAGAACAGCGCCTGGCACGGCAGCAGGGACCACCTCTGGAGTGCAGCTGCTCTTTACGAACCAGAGCAAAGCCATCCTGCCCCTTGCCTGTCCCTCTGCACCTCGGCTGCCCGTACCCTTCACAGAACCCCACTCCGTAGAGTGCTGCTCCAACAGCTTTCTGGGAACAATGCTGCTCCAGTTTGGATTAAACCTCCCTGTGCTACAATTAAGACTGCAGAAAGAGAAGGCACAGACATTAATTTTGCACTGCAAGGGACCAAGTCAAGGCAATTAACAATAAAGTACTAATGCTGTAAGCCAGTGTTTAATTTGTGGTCTTATTCACAGCAGAAAAATGAGCTATAAACAAGTCAACTGGAAGCAAAAATGTCAGTGGAATTTGAGCCTAATAAAAATCTCACAGAACAGCAAGAACAAGACAATTTAGGAGAAGTATAATGAAGAGAAGCGTTCTATTTTTTAAACAAAAACCGTAAAAGCATAAACAGTGGCTTCTTGTGATGGGCTCTTCCCTCTTTCTGCTTGTGTTCATAGACAAGCAGAACAGATTCTGCAGACAAAGCTTTGTTAAGAGTTTGATAACCTGTCTTTATACCTATCTTTGTACAAGTTTATAAACACTACAGTGTTAAGAATAAAAAGAATTAGTAGAACTGAGCACAAGTTACACAGAATGCTCTACCTATTCTAGGAAGCACATGGATTAATTTTTTGTTTTCAGAGGGAGACATCTTTCCTATCTCCTAGGAAAAAAGCATGTTTACCCTAAGGACACCCAGAAGTCAAATCTGAGATTTCCGTGCCTTTAAAAGAAATAATATCACTCACTCCACATATTCAATTTACTGCTCTGCATTTCAAAATTAGCAGTATTTAGGTTAGAAAAATAATTTTAAAAATTTCTTTATTTCTTTTCCATATGAATTTAGATTTGCTCTATCTTTGACATTCAGGGTACAATCCCACAATAAGGAAATACAAAATAACGTAGTGCAGATTGCTTCATCCCTTTGGAAACAAAGTTCAAAGAATAGTCAAGCAAAAACTGGAAGTAAATGATAATAAGCCATTTCACCCCACTGGTAAAAGTTTGGGCTTAGTTACCCAGCAGTTTGGATTCCAGTGTGTAGCTTTCCTCTTACTAAAGCAGCATCCATCACTACACTTTAGGCTTCAAAGTATTGAAGGATAATCCCCAACAGGCAGAAAAGGAGTTACTGTAACAACATAATCCACGTACAGACTTTGCAATTTACGTCCAGGAGCTCCCATCCCATCTTGGATTTTATGAAATACCTTCATTTGGTTCATCCAATTGAAAGAACCACATGAATGTTTGTTGTTCATTTGGACAGCTCATTTTATCATGCTGGACAAACACTACGAGAGGGATTTATCAGCATGGAGGAAACAGTAAACAAAGTCCAATTACTTGCAACTAATGCTCCCTATGCCTGAATATCTGTATCCCAGCTATTCCAGTTAGGTCAGCTGGATGTTGAAAACAAAAGTTTGATAGGGCAGATTGGCAGCATTGTCACAGTCAAATTGGTGGTTAATGCTAACCTTAAATTAGACAAAGGCCCTTTCAAAATCACTGTGGATTTTTAATTAAAATATTAATTTATTTGGACTCAAAGTACCCATAAAATCCCCGTTGTTGGCATTACATTTGTGGAACTAGTAGAAACCTTCTGGGAGCCTGGTCTTAGCAGAGAAGCAGTTCCAACCCTTGCAAAATTCCAGTTGTAGCAAACAGATTGGGGTTTAATGCTGAATAACTCTCTGACAGCAAGATTCCAGAAACTCCACGGTTTATAATGGACCATTATCTTCTGAGGATGTATTATTGCTATGATCCGCTGGCATCAGCCAGTGTTTTTTGATAGAAATCTGGTACTCTCAAAAGAGGTCTTTCCCTGCCTGGCTGTGTTGTGCCTGGAACAGAGGAGTATCTGGAAAGCCCGAGGGAGTTGTGCAGCCCCTGATTTACCCCCGAGGAGCAGGGGCTGAGCACTCTGAAGCACACACCCAGCAGCTCCGAGCTTCCATCCGCACCGTTTGTGTGCTGTGCACACACTGCTCACACACGGGAAATCCAGTGGGCTCCAACACAGCACTGGGCATCAGCAAAGAAGGGCAAGCACGTCTCTAAGAGCACTGGACATATCTGGGATTTCCAGCTGTCAGGAATTCCACAAACACGGAGGCAAAACTCTCTTTAAGAATGGCTAACCACAAGTTTAATTAGATATTTGTTGAAAGTGAATAATGCTGATAGCTGCAGCATTTGAGCATTTTCATGCAACAGTCAGCAAAAACTGTCCTATTTTCATAACGCAGAAAGAAAAATAGAGTCCATTTTATTACCAAGGTTAATATACACTTTCTGTTATACGTAACAGGAAGATGCAGATCAAAAGATAAAGAGGTGGTATATGACTAAAAAGAGGGATTTTTTTTTTTCTTTTTTTCAGGAGCTGGAGGTGGTACATGTTACCCAAGACTTATATAAGGAGTTCCATGTGACTCTGTGGCTGTTGCAGAAAAAACCCTGCAACCAAATCTGGTTTGAGATAACTTCAAACATTAGCTCTGTATTTGGAACTTTTCAACTACACGTCAAATAAAACAGACTTAATTTCATTGGCATTGAGCGAACACAGGAAGCAACTTCATTTCCCACTCAGATTCTAAACTGTATCTTTGGCAATTTTTGAAGTTCCCTTCTCTTTAAGACAAGCATTAGAATTCAGTGACCTGCACTCTGGGAAAACTGTGGGTGAGTTTCCACTTAAACACACGAATCATTTCAAAGCATTTGTAGTTTTACTTTCCACTTCAGTATTCCCAAGGGCATGAGAAAAGGGGATTTTAAGACAAAACTATGCATCCATAATGCTAAATGGTTTCAGCATCTTAAACTGTAGTAATGTTTCAGCTGAAATAAAGATGCACAACTATAAATATTAAAAGTCTTTAAAGACCATTGAGCAATCTTCAAAGATCCTTGTCCCTAGAATTTGTATGGACTTCCATAAGTCATGATTTGGCTCTTCAGTCTTTTGTAAGCAGCTTTACAGGAAAANTACTATTAAAGTCTTTAAGTCTCAGGAGCATTGGCACAAAAAGGATTAATCTCGATCAAATAAGATTTTTTCCATCCCTCACTTAACACCTCTCAATCAATGTCAGCAGCATTGCAAATGATCTAATTTCACATCAGTCACTCCAGCTATTATTCAAAGATTTTTTTCATAAATACTTCCTCAAGTGGAAATGTGGGCAAGGTAGTCTTTGGGATTTATTTTTTTTAATGTCAAAAACCAAATGATATCAAGCATTCACACTCATGATCAATTTTAGCATCCCCAATACACAGATGAGAAAAAAACCACGAAACATTTATTCCTGATCTCCCTTCTTTCCCTTTCTTTTACTTCTCCTAAGTGCTGCAACAGTTGTCTTTATGAAAGCGTTGGGAATCTTCAATACTGACAAATGGCCATGGACTTGAACCTCAAAACCACTTTTGGAAGGTTCAGCATCTCACTCTTTAGCCCCTCTCTAAGCTGCTGGAATACATGTCAAAAGCAATATTCCAGATCAGCTGCCAAATGATAAGCAGAGCTACATTAATCTGTTCTGGTTTCCCTAATTCAGGCAAAATGCAGTCTGAGGTCATGACGTATTTTCAGCTGGGAGAAAAAACAAGACCAACCTAGAATTCCTAGAAGACTGATTGACCTCCCAGAGTCTGGCTCCAACCAAGCACCAGTCAATAGGGGTTTAAAAAAGAAATATGAACCTGCAAAACTAACTCAATGTATCTTTGGAAAACTACTGCTGAAATAAAGTTTATGTTGTCCTAAGTAAATGTACTGTTTCCATGGAGCAGATAATTCTGAATTTATTGTTTCCTTTACAGTTAATGGGTTTATGACAAAGTCTCAATTACATGTGTAAATAAAATTAGCATCTTTTGCAGATCCAGATACTAATGACAGGTGTACAAGAACAGGCAGTCATGCACTTGATGTGACATATTTTTACAAGTTGGGGAAATTTTAAGACCATTCTTCCTAAATATAGAGCACAACCAACCAAGTACAAGGACATTTTTAACGTATTTTTTATATGGAGCACTTCATCTGATTGAAATCTTCACAATTTAACAAGGAGGCTATTTTCTGCAAAAATTAATCTATTTATCAGTTAAATATGATAAGATTTATAGAAACCTCTTGTAAGAAACTTGAGAGATAACCAGGCCCTGTAATTTTACAAGAATATATTTTAACATATTCTACGGCTAGAGACAGATTATCTTATGCTTCATGTTAAAAATAGATTTGTTTGATATTAATCTTTCAGCTGTGTTACAGCACTGATCATGCTGCTGACCTTGCCATTATTACAATAAAATGTCAGTCCTTGGACTTTCTCCCTGCTGAGAGTCCAACTGTGTACGCTGGTTTGTTCAAAACATTGCTGAGAGGAAAAAACCACACTTCACCCCCCACAAGATAATAGATAAATGTAATCCAGAGAAGTCACTCAATTGTCTCAACAGCATTTCTTCTAGGGACATATTGTGTAGAATTAAATTTTTAGGTAATTAACATCAGGCATTGGTTGTACCTTCAGCAATTCCTACAAGTTTTTCTCCTTACAACAGGCAAGAACTTGGCACAGTCTTCTCTTCCTGCTCAGTACAGCCCCTCTCTTAGACATGCAGATGCATCTTCATAATTAATCAGTTTACGTTGTTAAATGCATTTTTAAAATTATAATAAGACTTTAATTTTTCTCACCAAAACGAACAGTTTAAAATATTCAAGTTTAGATCAAAAGACCAACTGCAAATTCTCCAGTCACTTGAGGAATATTATCTATCTTCATAGAACTTCTCATTTCAAATGCTATTGAAAGCATTTTTAAATGGTTTGACAGATCCTGTCAACCTTAACATCTACCCTGTTGTTACAGACAGGAGAAGTTTTCAGGATTCTGTCCAGAAGCCACTGCTTTTGGACCCATCAACAACTGAAAGTCAGAGAATTAGTCAAGAAAATGATTCCACAGTGCAGCAGAACTACACAGGGCTGGGTTTAACGTGAAATCTTCTGCAGATCTGACAAGTCTACATGTGCTAATCAAGTCCTCTCCTTAGCAATATCAAAACACAGAAAGGATGTTTACACCATGCTTATTGTATTTTCTCATTTCAGCTCCTTAGAGGAAAGAGTTAATACTTTTTTTTAAGACAACAGTTTCTTAAAAGAAGGATGGGCTTGTATTTTTCAGATAATTTACTGAATATGTGCTATTACTATGTGAAAGTAAATCTTCTCTGTAGTGACTGGCCAAATAAATCTTAACAGTTGAATTTGCAAATCAGGTTCTTGATGTCAACAACTTTATCATGTCATGCTAAGCCAGGAGCAATGACTATTAGCCACTTCTGCTGTCACCTACTTGAGTATAGCTAGAGAACTTGCCTAAAACCATCAGGCAAGATTTACACTCAGCAGTCAAGAAAAAAAAGGACCTAATGTATCACAGCTGTCATCAGGTAAATGAGGAGAATCCAGCATGTTTTGAACAACAACAAAAAAAAACCCAACCAAAACAAAACAAAACAAAGAAACATTTCCTTTTGAATCACAGGAATACAATTTGTAATCTTAAAAATTTTCAGTAAAGTGACTAACAAATGTTGATAAAGTAGCTTTGAATTCTGAATTGGTGAGGTGATTTGCTGAAAGCTTACTATTTCTCTCCAAATTAATATAGTTAAACACAGCTTCTGGCTCTCAGCTGTGCTAAAATGAATGAGTTCCAATGGGGTGCTGTCATTCCACCACTGAAATTAGGCAGCCCACCTCTGGTAATACAGACCATTGTGATATTCATGACAGGATATGAACTATTTCCTCAACATCATGTCAACAGGTTTTAGCAGGGATGTGTCGAAGTCTCACGCTGAAACTTAGCATCTGTTAGAACAAACTTCTGTATTTTAATCTGCTGTGGCAAATTAAGAGTTAATACTTATTCTGCAAGAAAGCCCCCAAACTGAAAAATATTCCATTTTAAATAGCCTTAATCTGTCAGCAGTAGACAAAGTTAAAATTCATTTTCATCTAAAAATGTCTCTCCGATTCTTTAAGTACCATACTATGCACATAAGCTATGGTACCTGTCATATCAAGAGCTGGTATTAATGTTCATTCAATTCCTTACTTTCATGTTCCAGTGGTGTTGCCTTGAAGGCAGATGGATTAAAACACATCAGTATCTTGAATAAAGCCTTCTCTACAGGCAGAAGGTAGTACCACTACTTAGTACGCAGTGCTAAAGAAACATGCTATGTTCTACAGAGAAGATAAAGATGCTGAGCCAATGTTGTGGATCTCATAATTTATGTGTACAAAGAAAATCCCAGCACAGTGCTCACTATTGTGATGAGGTCTTTTGAATTTGATGAAATTCTCTGGAAGAGTTAGCAGCATGCTCACTCCAGGTGCAGAGCATTACTGTAGACACCTGATAACATGAAATACCGAAATGAAAAGATGAAAAGAATAGAGGCACACATAGCATGCTAGGAAAAAGCTGTCTTCCCAAGACATGCATAAATGCTATAAATGTATGTGTATTTCCAAAGTTTTATAGTAAGATTTCTAATTCTTCAATAAATGCAGGCTTAGCAGCACTTAAAAGTGGAGTGCAAATCAAGTCAAAAGAAAGGACACTCAATAAGAATACTTAAAAGCTTTGCGCATTTGTATCTGAAAACAAAGAAAGCAGTAGGCCAGGTTGCTTTTCTTTTTAGTGCTTAAAGCAGAAAACCAAATGGTGTAATAAAGTAAATTGAACTTAAAATGTTTTTAACCATTATAAAGCTGTACTTCAGATGGGGGAAACTTGAAACAGAGTTGCACAGAAGAGAGACCAATAAGCTGTAAAGCACACCTCCTAAGGAGAGGGAAATGCCCCTCTGAAGAAACCAGAGTTTCTGGGTTCTGTCTCAGATAATTCAGCTTCAGATTAATGAGTGTACCAGAAAAGATGGAGCTGCAGCAAGACACCTTAGGGACTGTTCCAGGGTACAATCAAATTTAGACTGGCTTATGAATATACAGAGAGTAAACTTCTTGTATCTACAACCCACACACATTACTGAAGAATTCCAATGATTTCATGCTTGTACAGCTCTCTCCAGGATCTGAGTCGTGAACGTTAAGGAGAAAAAACCTTAACTTTGACTGCCAGATGGATGGGTCATGCCTTACTGACACCCTGGGTGCTCCTGACAATCTGCCTGTTCTGTCTACCTGCTCCTTAACAACAATTTCCTCCAAGTCAAATGCAGCCAGGTATTTAAGGCAGCTCTATATTTCACAAAGGTAACTGTCCATCTGCTCAGGCAGCTGAGTAACCTGACTGTAATACCTGCTACGGATGCAGTTTTATTGTTAGAGCACCAAAGAGAGAGAGAAGTAACAAAAGACCTTTGCTACTGCTATTCAAACCACACATCTGAGCAATGGTATTTCTATTCAGAATAATAATTTGAGACTGGAGAACCAGTGTCCCACCGATATCAGAAGAACTCACATTTAAAAAAAAAAAAAAGGGAAAAAAAGGGGAAAAAATAGCGAAATACCTAATTTCTACTAAAGGAAGTTTATTTTATTTACCATCTTTATTTTTGGTCAAAAATTACCATCAATTCAGAAGATCTGAAATGTTAATTGGGTTTATTCAACATGCTAAAGCATTGCTGGAAAGCCAAGCATCACTGCTGTTGTGACTGACCACCCATAAATCCATGGAACCTGCAGTAATACCACACTGAATTTCACTACCAGATTGTTCTCTGTGTTTTCAGATTAGAAGTGGCCACTCTACTTTCCCAGGGTGAGAAGGCCCAGGTCAATGAACACTGCCTAACCCAGAGGAGCAGAGCCCCTTATCATGACTGCTCCCTTCACACAAATCAAAGTGAAGCCCTGTCAGTACGAGCCTGACACACGTCAGCACCATCTAAGGATTTCACTCCAGTGCTGGCTGTAAGCCACCACGCCAGAATGGAAAATCTGCTAAACCTTTTTATTCTAGTAATATCATTGTGGACTTTTCCTGGTGCACAAACATTTAACTAATTATGGCTGTAGCACACAACAACAATGAAAGACAATTTAGGAGTTCTTTTATTTATCCTTAAATTCCTTAGTGTATTTGGAAAGGAAATTGGAATTGATATTGTCAGCTGTATTTTCCAAAATAGTACATTGCACCAAGTGTATTCTGTACATTAAATAAACACATGTACAATTTACTTTTATTTAATTCACTCTTCAGGGTCCAAAGGCCTCTTTTTAGAAAGCAGAATTGTATCGATAAAATGCATACAGAAAGATGATGCTGTTTATTGAGTTAAATGTTAGAGTAACTTTTGAACATCTATTATAGAAAAGTATGTACCTTCTAGCAATTTTCCACTGGGCACTAGGAACGTCAAATGCACTGGCAAAATCAGAACACCTGTCCTATAAAAATATAATTAAAAACAAGTTAGTACTTCATATCCTGCCTTTTTGTGAGCTCAAAGGAATAGAAGTAGTGTCAATAGTCTTACTTTGAATGAAAAAAAAGTTTGCTTCATGTAACATGGAAATATTTTATAATGCAATCATATATACTTAAGTAATAGCCACGTGCAGTTTCAGACTGAGAAATTTGGTGAACTGGTGCCATTTCAGTGGGATAATTAATTGTGTACCTAAATCTCATCTGTTGTTACTGGAACTAGAGTACGTGCCCGGAGTCAAACATATACTTTTAACAAAGGAGTATTCTTACACAAGAATATCAAACCCCAAATGTTTACCTATATCCTATATGCACCCGCCTGTGTTAGGCCTGCTTCCAAAAATCTGTATTGAGTAAACTGCCTAAAAACATAAAGTAACACCTGAAATGTCTTCATGTAACTTCTCATGTTTACACAAGCACGAATCTGAAAGTAAAACTTGTTTCTTAGACCTTACCAAGACACGAAACTATTCCCAGAAGACTTCTTGCAGCATATGGCTGGATGCCTGCTCTGGCAAAACATCAACTTGCTGCCACTGTACCTTCCAGTAGAGATTTCATTCCCCTAACTGGGATACACCAGCAAGCCACGTCCTTCCTGATCATTCACTCCAGCAACTGCTTTGTGCAGCTGAGGGGTACTTACCCTACCAGCCACATCCAGGAATCCTAATCCCAGCCCTGGGGTCACAGGAGTAGAAGGAAGCACAGCTATGTAAACACTAAGTGCTAACAGAGGTGCCTTTGCACTGCTCACCTGGCCCCAGCCTTGGAGCAGCCAAAACACAGCAGCCATTCTCTGCCACATGCTCAGGACAGACACAGGACCACATCAGAAGACACAAGAATTTCCATTAGTTCATGCTGAGAGGGGAAGGAAGGCCTAATTTCTGGTGCAAACACACCCTGAGGCTTTGTTCCCAGCACCTTGCCCTGAGCAAGAGCAAGGCCTGTGTAGCAAGTAATTAATACCCTAAGGAAAACTGCAGCAGACTCTTTCACATTTCTGCTCTGCATTTCCCTCATTAACACCAACTTCCGCTGACTTTCAGGGAGTGGATAAGTAGTTCCAATATTCCCATGTTTGTAAGAGACAAAGAACCAATAGAATATTCTTAATCATGCCTGGCTTGACATCAAGAAGAATTGCCTAGATAAACAAGACCCAGGTCATCTATCCAAGGTAAGATGCTTTTGGTTTCCAGCATTATGGAACTGTCTGCCTGAAAGAGTCATAGAAAAGCCAAATGGCAATTATTTTTTTAAACTAAGTTTCACAGAAAACAATTCAAACACTCATCTTTGCATATTTGCTGCTTCAAAAACTGAGGAATGATTTGACATGTGCAATTTTATCAAGTCACTAATAAATAATATGGACACTGTGCAAGGTGGGAGTTTCAAATAAAAGGCCAAAGTCTGACCTTTACTGGTTCAAGAAGTTTTCTGAGAATTCTGAACTGCATTAAGATAAAAGCAACCCAAGAGCTTTCAATATCTTCAATATAATACATAAAATAAGATTAGCACTAGATCTCAACTTCTCAGTGAGACAACAGACACAACAGTGTTTGAGTTGGTGCACTCATAGGTTGACACAGGGACTCCTAGGTTAGGTCTGGTCCAGTGACAGCAGAGGAAGGATTAAGTGATGAACACACAATGCACTTGTACTGAAGTGAAACCACATCCAGTGGTGTGATTAACTTCTTATAACCTGCTGCTTCCATTTAAGCATAAGGAGCTATATAATTACAGACTATGGCAAATACATTTAATTTATATGATATCATATATGGATATTTCTAACCAAAGTAAGTTGTTATTATACTAAAAATGAAACATGAAGATATTGCCTATAAAAGCTTTTATACTACTTGGCTTCTTTGGTACTTAGCAATTTTGTTCAGGAAAGATCAACACACAAAAAAAGTGCCTGCAATGTGTACAATTATGTGTCTTATTCAAAAATGCTTATTCCATTGCAGCTGTGAGCACATCCAAAGCATTTATTACATAACAAATCCCTGAGTTCTGTTACATAACAAATCCCTGAATCCCAATCACATTAGTTACGTACTACGCGCATTTTTTCCACATAACTGCACACCTGACATCTGAAAAATGTGGCTGAACATTTTTATCTTATAGCCCTCTTTATTAAAAAATACATACTGCACTTTACATTAATTGAAAAAAAAAAGTACTTCTGTTTTCTCACTCCCTATTTTTTGCTGTGCCTAAATTAAATTTGCTTCCCAAATCTGCTGCATAGATTAGATCATTTATGACATTCATACATAGATGCTCACATATACACATGATTAATGCATTCCAGAGACAAAAATCTTAGCATAACATTACTTATGAATCTCCTGGCACAGTGAGCCAATTACAAACACACAATATGTAAAAGTAAGTATACACACACACACTTTCACCACAACGAAGATATTTTTGTGAAAGACAAGTACCAAGAGGCTCATCCTTTCCTGCTGTTTACCCAGTATCACTTAACATCTTACTACTTCTTTTTTCAGAATCTAATACTCCCTAGTACTCAAAAATATAAATATTTATGTCATTTAAAAGGTATGACCTGATCCTCAATGTCAGCTGGGATAGGAATATACACTGGTGATATTTTAGAACTGGGTTTGGAAATAATGTCATAAATTATGCCACAAAGTCATAATCAGAGCACCAGATTCAAGAACATCCCAAGCCCCACAAAATTGGATCTCATGAATCTTAGCTAACACTCTAGCTTACTGCATAATCAGATCATCATCTATCAAAATCATGTAATATAAACCTAGGCCATAACTTAAGAACTGCAGCAGGTCCCCTCAACCAGCAGCCAGTGTGACCTTCAGAACAGGGTTAGAAAATCATGAGACAGACACATAAACCAATTTCTGAAGCAGGTGACTATAAACAGATGAAGAGAACATTGTAAATCTAAACACTAAGTTATGCAAGAACACTTTATATTTAAAACATCATTAAGTTGATGTTTTTATTCAACAGCAGAAATTAATATCTGATTTGCTTTTCTTTCCTGTGAGATATAATAAACACACACATACGTTCTTGAAGAAAATTATAAAGCAGGTAAAGGAAAAAGCAAGTGCTAATTACAGGTTGAGAGACTCAAGTATTTATACACAACCACAAAATTTCAGAAATTAAACCCAAGCACTGCCATATGGAAGAGTCAAACCTGTTTGCAAAGTTGTGTTCCATGGACACTCATAGCCATGGTCTGGATAGCAGAACTTTACATCTCTCTGTTGGGAACACAGTGATTGAGATAGAGAGACATATTTATAAAACCATCCAGCTTTTATAAGCAGCTACCACATCTGAGAGAAGTATTAGGACGCTACTGAGCACCTATTTTAAGTCAGTAAAAATCCTTCATTATCAATGGTCCTCAGCTTATTGTATCGTGCCTGAATATTCAGATTTCTTCCCCCCTTCTCTTCCCTTATGCACACCCAAAGAATGTAGCATGTTCAACTAAGGCATAAAATAAAGCTGAAAATCTCTACAATTCCCTGAAGAAGTAGAAAGATACAGCACAATTTGGCTGCTGTCCAACTGAGGAACAAAAGATGAGCTTGAATTAAAATACCCAATTCAAACAATGTTAAACTCCAGGAAAGTTTCAGCCTATCCCCACAACTTTAACGTAGTCAGTGGCCTTATGATTTAAACATGATTTAATTCTAAGATCTGCTTATCTGGAGACAGCTTCAAAGTAGTGGAAAATCAGTAATTTAATACTACTTTATAAAAAGAGACAGTTTTGCTTCTAAAGTCATTGCGTAATCCAGTGCTCAAAAAAGGAAGAGAAACCACACTTCCGTTACATAATTAACATAATACCGTAAGCTAATTTCCCTGCAATTTTAATATGACACTAGTAAAAAACCTAAGCAGGCATTCAGAACATGACATTCTTAGCAGAGCCCTTTCTCCAGGCCTTCAGAGTTTATTTTTATGTAAATTTGCAAAGAAAACTAAGCCCTAAAGTACACATGGGAAAAAAGGAAAAGACTCAACTAAATCTGTAAAATTTAGAATGCATGTAGTAGAGAACTGATTACAAGTTTTAGTTGGTAGCAAATACAACAAGCAAAATAATGAAGTGACTGGATGTTAATCTTTAATTTGAACTCATTATAGGAGGTGTGTTTTTCTAAATACTTCAGTAGCTAAAAATAAATTGTACTGCTTCAAATAAATGCCAAAATTTTTGGATGTGAGGATTCTGTTAACTGTTCTCTTCTCTCTAAAGGTAGTATTATAAAGTCAGTTAAGTTAGAGTAGGATTGGTACACTGCAAAATAATTTTAACACCATCCTGTAGCTAAATTTGTTTCTTATACATACATCTACATCATCAGCTCTCCAAAACAAATGGACAAAACGGTGCATTGAAAGAGCAGAAAAAAGTTGCCTTCCAAAAAAATACCAACAGAAAGCAATTTAAACTACCTAAGGCAAAAACATGTTATACATTTATATATCATACTATTATCAAGAAAAAAACAACTTACAAATTTAAATTGGTAACACAAGGTCCTAAATGTAAGAATATTAATCCACTTTTGAACAGTAGCCTTTCAGAGCTTGTGATAAGGGGAGACAGGCATACAACTGCTGCCAAACAACAGTAAAAAGGAACTACAGCTTTAGGACAGAATACAGAGGCTATATTTGAATTCAAACTCAGAACATGTAAGCTACCCTTTGAACCCTGCCAATCTCAACACCACTGTTGCTGTATTAAATTCCAACAGAAAATTATAGTAAAAATATTTTTATTATATACCACTTCCACAGACAAGGATTGCCAGTATCTATCAACTTAAATCCATAAAATCTTTAAAATATTATTAAAGCTATCACTGCTATCCCTCTTCATATTTTTCTCCTGCTTAAAAAAAAAGTGTCATTAAAGACTCATAGAGTAAAAATGGAATGTGCAATGCTGCAGGAAATCAGTAGAGTGAGGGGTAGAATACAGACCTCTCAGCTCTGAACCCACTAGACCATGCCTCTGATTTCAGCAAGTTACACGGTGTACTCCCAGTGAGTCACTAAGCTTTAAATGGAAAGCCCAAATGTTTGTAGAACCCTTGGGCAGTCCAGCTCCTGCACAGCACATTCCAAGGCTCCAGGAGCAGTCTGCCAAATGCATTCTAGGAACAGAAATGTTACAGGATGCACACACACTGCTGGAATTAAAGGGTGAGCTGAACACAGAAAAATTCAAAAGCTCACAGTGCCTGGACAGCAGTTCAATCACGGCAAGGGGATGCACATCAGTGTAATGCCAGACACTGCCCCGCTCCACCCCGAAATCAACACTAATATTTACACAGATATTTGTCTGCCCAGCTCTCATTTCCTAAACACACCATCTCAAACCTTCCCACTCACCTCTCCGTGAATGGAAGGTCCCCACACCATCAGCCTCAGCAGTTTCAGGGACACAGGGGGCTCAGACAGAGCCTGTGCCTGTTCTCAGTCAATGCTAAGTCACAGCAGCCAGAAGATGCCAGCCCTTCAAGAGTAAAGCCATGTGAACAGGCAGGTTCAGAAAGCAGATGCAAAAGACCCAGTCTTGCTCCTCAATAAAAATTCTACCTTTACAAAGTCTTTAGTTATCACTATTCCAAAAAAAGCATTTAAAGGCTCTTAAATCAGAACTTTCATCAGATGTGCTTAATGACATAGTTGCAGTTAATTCCTTTCTGAATTGCCTCCTCACCGAGACAAATTAGACTTTATCTACTTTTAAAAGTTCTGCTGGTAACTTTGGTGACTTACAAGTGCCCAAGGTATGACATGTTATTGGGTAACCATTGGACACCATCCAGAAGACTAAGTTTAAAACACCTTGAATATATAGCACTAGGTGGACATTACAAGGAAAAGCTGGACAGGCAGCTGGTCCTTTTCTTCCAGTCTACTACAGGATGAGTACTGTTATACCCTAAATATATAAAACCTAAGTGCATCATAAAATCTAAGTGTCTGCTCCAATAAAGCCTTTCCTATAAGAGGATTTTAGCTGACCATATGAAAATGGAAAAAACTGCAGAAGGCATTGAAACTAGATAAAACTCTGGAAACTAGGTAAAACTCTACAAACCATCTTGCACCAAAGTAAGTACACTGGAATCTCAAGGTAGATACAGCTTGATTATATCTTCAAACAATTTAAATTAAAAAATTCTATACCTTATCCCATCTTAGGCATTTGTGATAATCTTGAAGCTCCAGCTTTCCTTTTAGGTACCGTACACATACCAAGGGTTGTTTAGAATAAAACTGCAGTACAACATCTCTGTTCAGTTAAATCAGCCTGGCTTCTCCCTCTCTTTTTTCTTTGAGAATAACAAGAGCAAAAGCCCAGGACTAAACAACAAAGTTCTGCTGAGGTTTTCTGCATTTGGATTTTTTTTTCTTCCTTTTCTAGGAGTGAGCAAATTTACTTTAAGAACATGTAAGAGAGATTAATGATGCATCAGTAATAATATTTTGCTCTTTCATGTGATTAACCTTGATTATCTTTCTTTGGACAATAGGTTGCATTACCCACAAAAAGCAGAACCTTGAAACTCAAGGCAGACATTGTATTACTGTCACTTCTTCAGAAAAATCTATACTAGCTTCAGAAAAAGGCCATTGTTTTCTGAGATGGGGGAAGAGGAGAAAAGCAAGAGGAGGATTGATCAAAAAGCAAAAAGCATCCAAACATTCTCTGAGAAAAATTAAGTACACACAGTCTTGGTATCAAATTGGGTTGGAGGGGGATATTGTTGTGGTTGAAAATTAAAGAGTTTCCTCAAGTTTTAGAGTAAGAAAGAATGATTATTCCCTGAAATTTGAGGATTATTCTCCCTAAGAAACTGTCAATTAGCATAACTTTGAGCCCAGCAAAACTCTTCCTGACGACCAGATGTAACTATGGCAACAAGATCCAGGAACCGACAATAAATATGATACAGTGTCAATAACCCAGGCTTTTTCATGTAAATAGATAAAGCACAAGGAAGACGGAAGACCATTTCCAATGGTTTAGATTCAATTTTTAGATCTCTTCAATGCTAGGAATGTTAGCAAATTCCAATGACTAATAAAATTAAGAGAAAACCAAGAAAAAGAAAACAACATAACTCTCATGGAAGAACTACTTAGAATTTAAGAAAGAATCAGACCACATTTGTGGATTTCTGCCATTAAAGCTGTGAAATTCTATAAACAGATCTAATCTCTATTAAAGTTCCATGAATACGTTTGAAATTGTTTCAGAACATCTACTCATTTAATAAGTGAGATCTTTCTAGTGGAATTAAGTCAATTTAAAATAAAGAGAACTGAATTTTCTTATTTGGCTACATGTCCTAGTGCATCTGTAATGCGTGATATTTTCATATATGGGAACATTAAGTCAGAGTTTTATACAACCACATTTACAACTGTGAACCACTACTTAAACGTAAAATGAAGTTCTCTACCCCATTCAGCATAGTATGGGAACTTCATGGAAAAGCAGAATACCCTTCCTTCCCCCCACTTAGAAATGGCTGATAGATGGCACAACAAGTACATTATCATCATCCAGAGGATATCTGCATCCTAGAAAATATAGACAGTAATGGCTTCCTATCACCTAAAGACTCCAATCTCTGAAAACTAAAACAACACACTGTAAGCACACAACTCATGCAAAGTTTTGGCAAAAAGGTACACCCTACACACCAGGAAACACAGAATAATGTTGTGGGATTGAACATGGGGACATGTGAGAAACATTATTTCCATGTGAGGGAAAACTTATGAGGAAGCTGAAGTGAAATGGATCAGGAGAAGAGTCTTACAGAAAAATGAAAATGGAAGACAAAAATTCAAGGAAAAAAGGGATTGAGGATGGAACAACAAACCCTAGACAAGATGCAGATGAGACACCAGGGAAATGAAGGTTCATTACAAACAGGAGAGCAGTGAGCTGAAAAGCTATAGTCACTGCCTACTGAAAGGATCCTAATCCAACACCATTTCTGCCTCTCTGTATCTCCTTCCACTTGTGCCTAGCTATGAATAGCTTACTCCCTCCTACCCTAATATAAATAGCTTGAAGCTGCAGTACTAAATCCCAGCAAGCACTTGAGACACATGCTGGCCTGGGCATTGAATGAAGAAAACAAAGAAGATTCCATCTCTATATAGGTGGGGCTTCAGGAGGGCAGTCAGTCACCTTTTACCCTACTGGACTGCAAAGATTTGCTAAAGCCTCTCTGCATCCACTAACATACTAAAAGGAATCATCTGAGTTGTGTATTAGCTCCAATTAATTGCTGCACTATTCCCTTAAGTCAAATATTCCTTTAGGGTATGAACTGCCTGACTAAGCATGCAGAACACACTGTCTTAATATCAGCTACCCATTGACAATGTGTATTTTCAGAGACCGCATAAAAGGACTTAAAAATCAAATTTAAAAACTTCTTTCACCAAGAGCTTTTTATTAGACCTGAAAAAACTCACATTTGTTGAAATATACATAGTTTATAAGTTTTATGTTTCTTGCTATTCAGTGACCTATTTTCTTATAGCGAAACAGATCAGCCATTACTGAAAGCACATTTGTACTTTTGTTCTGCTCATTTGTGACAGCTCTGCAGCCACGACATCCTGGACCATGCCCTCATCAGATCTCAGCCTGAGGGGCTTCACTTCACACCACACTCAGACACACATTCACCACGTTGTCTTGGGAATTCAGGTGTCCTCCCCCCTCTAGTCCATAGCAGACAGTCAATGCTCCATAAGTTCTAGAACCCAAAGATCCCACTGCACAAACAACAAACAAACACCACCCCCTAAAACAACAACACACAACTAACAAAAAACCCAACAGCAACACAACTTCCCCCCCCTCCATGTCTGAGCTCAAATAGCCTGCTTAAAACTACTGAGAGAAAAGTTAAGTGAAGATATTACACAATTTCATTTTATGTCCTAACTCAGGCGCTCTGAATAATTGATTTTTTGCTTCGGCAAAAACTGAACTGAATTTGAAATAGCTCCTTCTCCTGCTCAAACCATCTCAAAATTTCATTTTGACATGACATATTCCATTTCAGACTTGTAACAAAAGCTATGATTGGGAGACCAGATTTACAAAAGAAGAGAGAAGAGACAGGAGCTCCCCGTGATGGAGAAGCTCTGGGTGGCTCCTCCTTCTGTGCCTGTGCCTAACAGCCAACCCAAGGCAGCAGCTCCCTCGTGGTGACAGAAGCCATCCCGACCTCCCTTCCTGTGCTCCTGCTGTCAAACACCAGCAGCACTGAAGGAAGAGAGTGAGCTTTGTGAGTGTACTGCCCGATGGGTTAGAGTCCATCTACCACAAAACTGAGCATTCAAAGTGAACTTCCTCCAGTGATGGGACCAAAGCAGACCTATCTTCAAGCAGCAAGACAACTTTCTGAACTCAAGTCTCCTGACACACAAATCTGTTCTGGAGTGAACTCAAACAAAAGATTGCAAGCAAGCTGAGACATTTTAAGTATCTTGGACGAAAGCAAAAGAAGAAACTGAGAGTGCCTGGGCCAGCAAACCTTGCAGTAAGCACCTGCCCAAGATGAAAGAGGGATGATTTACAGTCTTGGTGCTGAATTGGACTTCCCACTCCCTGGGCCCTGATCAGCACATGCTGGGATGATTTGCAAAGGATGCCTCATTTTCTCTGGTTTGTAAATCTCAGTATTTTTATAGCTCAATCTATTCAACTTTTTTTTTTGCAAATAGTTAATGCCAAAAAATTCCCTGCACTCTTGTATAGTAGTAACATCTGGTATATTAAGCATCATTCCTGCCTAGCATTTCACTTGAGGATGAAGCCTTCATGTCCATAGGAATGAGAGCTATAAAGAGAGATCTTGTGTTTTCAGACATGCTGCACTTTCCAGCAAGAAATGAAAAAGCAGGAATAGCCAGTTCTCATATGGAAGAGCAAAGAGGAACCAGGATAAAACAGGAATATGAGAACAGTAATTCAAAACTTTCTGCTTTGCCCAGATGCTAAGGCAGGTGACAGCTGCCAGGGCAGCTGACAAACATGAGGCTAGATGAAAATATCAGTTATTATGTATTTTAAACTTGTTCATAGGAATTTTAAATTCTCCCTCAACTCCTTGAATTTATTTTCGTTATTAAATGACTAATGATAATAAAGGGAAAAAAGAGAAAGTACATTTCATTAAAGGATTGCTGAATGAGTGGAAATACCCACTGGAGTCCCTAAAAATACCTGAATGCTTATATACTCATAATCCTGAACTGAAAGAGATGTATTCCAGACTTTCTGAGATAACAACTTTTATTACTTAAATAATATCTCTGTTCCTCATAAGACAAATGATTCATTCAAGGTCACAAACAGTTGATGTCTCCTGACACCAGATTACTCTTGGTGGCAGTTCACTTGTCTAAACTTAAAGGGGAACTCTGCCTCAGAACAAGGAGCTGCAGCCTTACCAAGAGACAAGACACAGATTGTCATTGACTGATGGACTCTGGCTCCAGCAGTCAGAACCATTTTGTACATCCTTCTCTTAAAGTGTCACAAGTCCAATATCCCAACCCTGCCACCTTTCATTCAATATATGCTGCTTGTCATGAGATCTAACCTCTGTAGCACACTACAAGTCTGTTAAAAACAATTTTTAAAAACTTTCAATTAATACAGATCCTTTTTCCCAGTATGTATGGGAACAAATAAGCTACTTTTAATGAGAAATAACAACTATAAAACCAAAAACTGTTCCATACTTGTTCTGGGTTTTTATTCACCATGCTGATGACCTACACCCTAACAGTGCTCAGACAAAGAATGTAGTTTTCCTTTATAAATTGCTACTTCCCCTTAATTTCTAAAGAAACTCCTTCAACAGCCTACTACATAGCTTATGAACACTGAAGATAAGTATTATCAGGTTTTGCCAAATTAGATACCAAAATTATTAATAATTTACTGGAACTTTTAGCAGCATGGTTAAAAATAGCTCTCCTGTCAGACCTTAGTCCACATCAGATACTGTGGTAATTATCCTTAGAATCTTAATCATTATAATAAATGCAAAATAACCAGACTGAGTAGACACTAAAGCCAAATTTTAACCTTCTTAAGTTTTCTCACTTTCATGGAAATCCCTGCCTGTATATTGTAGTCCATTGGAACAGAGCTAGTTAATTAGAGATGCTAGCAAAATTAAGAGTATCCATGCAAAAAGTGAGGAAAAAGAGGCATCTCTAAGCCTCTCTTTCCACATGAAGGATTTTAAATCATGTTCCTTTCTTTCTTTATAATCCCTCCAGTTGTTTTTTTTTTAGTCTCTGCACTGCCCCCACCTAAATACAATCACTATGGAAAATAAGCTCATTATAGTGCACCACGGGTAAGCAACTGCAGTCAGAAATGAATCCATTGATCCAAATCTCCACATTAGTGGTTGCCATTTGCAACATGAGGAAAGTGTGATGACATTCCCCATAGACAGTGACCTATACTTAGAAGAGATACAGATTTTTCTTGAGGAGTTTATGCTATCAGAACTAATGTTCATTTTCCTCATCTTCCAGCCCATCTTGCCAGGAATCTCTGCTACAACATATTAATCTCAATTACTATGGTTATATTACACTAGAGTCTCCCCTTTCTAAGATAAAGCTAGTTATACAGGGAATGTGGTTGAGGATTTTGTGATCATGAAAGAGGCAAATTCATCAATATCTACACACCGCCTTCTCTCCAGGAAGCATTAACACAGTTACTCCCTATTTTAAGTTATTTTACTCTGCCTATATAGATGAAGCTGACAAGCAGCCTCTTTGCATTTCTTCTTATATAACTTTGTCAAACAAGCTGTACATGACTCAGCTGAAGTCAACAGAAGGACATAATTAATATGATTTTGTCTCAAGTTTGTCATAGGAGATTTCCATTGCCATAAAAGAGATTCATGCACTAATAAAATTGTATCATTATTAAACTTTCTACAGTGTATCAGTAACACGGATTACAGAAGTTATCTCTTATGCAGAAAAAGCAAAAGCTGCTATACAAACATTTTTAGATGGAGAGCATTAATACAATTTGAATTTCTTTTGAATAATATGTTTCCATGCAGCATTCTGTGTAAATTGAGTAAAATCTTGGCCTTTGGTTCATAAAGTATGATCAATACATTCACTTTGTTATGTAATGAATAATTTTTTTTCATGAAAATTATTCTTTTGTGGTTTTTAAAATGCTCTAACAGACTTTCTGTATTTATACTTACATCACAAAAAATTTCAAAGAGGTTCACAAGTCACATTTTCAGTACATCTTCTCCCATTTAAAATATTTGCTATTTCAGACCTTAGCAAACTGAAATAACAGAAATACAAGGAGAGGTAACAGACCATTAAAAATAAAAGCCTTTAAGATAAGTTTAATAGGAAGTGCTCTTAGCACCACCCCTGTATTTAGGTCATCTCACAATTAACTCATACAATTCATTGGATTGTATGCAACAAAATCCAGCCCCAAATTATTATGAAAGCTCACATTTGACCAAGATTTGTCTAAGGTATATTCTACTCCAACAACATGCTGTATGTCAAATTTACTTGTCTGTCTTCCTCATGCTGCTGTTATAGCAGCAAACCAGCAGCTGTGCCTCATAACAAACCTTATCAAACAAAAGAGAAACACATGCTTTAGTAAGAGAACAGGTCATGGATCTTTAATAAATATATTTCAGAGATACAGAAAACAAAATCAAATTATTGCCCTGAACACCCTCTGATGCCAAGTTTAGATAGTGATTTTTGTGACAGGGATCTATAAAGATTAAAGCATATTTTGTGACCTCACATAGTTGGTCTCTAGAATTAGCAAAAAGGAGACTGCAACCCAGAAAGGGACAAATGTCAGGGGAAAAGGAGATCATATTTAAAATTCCCTCCACAGGTAGTAGAACAGGTACAGTAACCCAGCCTTCAGAAATTGTTGAGCCTCTGAAAGAGAGTTATAGCCAAGATTCCCAAAGGGATTAAGAGAAATGGGAGGGGAGCCAGCAAACTGAAGCTTTAGGTACCAAACATTCTCTTCAGTAACTCACAAGGCATGAAATTTGCTCATATTATTTGGCTTTGGTCCAAAACAAGTCTAATTTGTCAAATCCAGAGAGAGGCAAACAGTGTATACAAAAGTGACACATGTAATGCATATACTTCATAGACTTCAGGATTATAATATGTAATTGCTTTCTTGGGAAAATGCATTAAACACCATGTTAGTGCCTAGCTTTTATTTTCAGATAGGCATGCAATTTGTTTCCTTCCTAGAGCCCTGTGTAAAACATCATGTAGTCTCCTTCCCACTCCACGTTTCAAGCCAAATGCATAATGCTGCATGTCCACTAATTTCCATAAAAATCCCATACACAGAAAGCACAGAGTAACAGGCACTAAAAGAATGAAGTCTTTCCACTGCATCATTTTACCTGATCATACTACAGCATGTAAATCCAGCTCATATATGAGCCAACACCAGTATTGAGACTAAGCTTGTTTCCCATGTGTCTTTAGCTTCTCCAAGGAGCACTCTGCTTTTAGGGACTGATTCAACCATCAACTTTTCAGGGAGGAAATAACAGCAGGTAAAGCACTTAAGAGAAAATATGGTACTTAGTGAGCAAGCTGTGATATGTGGAAACAAGCAATGCCATCTTTTAGCGTTTCCAAGAAGTGCTGTTATTAACTATTGTAAACCCACTCCTATTACATGGCAAAACGGTTTCCTACTCTGCACAGTTAAAAAGTGAAAAATTGCATGGGATTTCATATGTACTGCCTCACATTGCTTAATTTGCAAACTGAAAGGCTTGTTCCTACAGCTGATTTTAAAATTTTATCTAGAGTTGTTGGAAATCCATTTCTAATTATTGTACAATACAACTACTACTAATAGTATTCATACATATGTATTGCCTTTATTCATAAAATAAATAGCTAGCATAGCTAGCAAAAATATAGTCCTCTAAAAGAAACATCACTGACAATTTAGAAGGCAAGTATAAAGTTATAATGATTGGGGAAAAAACCTGGCCCAATTTCTTTTTCAAAAATATTAACTTTACAATAGAGCCAAAGGTTCCTTAACTTTGAAGTTAAGGTCTAGAATCATTCACAGAACAACCACCATGCTCCCCTTGCATTCTGCTTAGCATGCAGGCTGTATTTCCCATTATTTGCAGAACAGACATTCATGTTATTCCAACCAAAAGGTATTATCAGTGCAAACAAACTTTAATATCCCCCTCAAATTGCTTTTGCTATAGAAAAAAAAATCCAAGTACTCACTGTAGGGTGAAGGACCTTAGTCCAGCCAGTGGGGGCAGAAGCACCAAACAAGTCAGTCACATTCTGGATCAACATGTAGGTAAAATCAACAAAGATATAGGCTATACTCCTGAACTAAGGTAGGGCTGAGAAAAACCATTCATAGAGCACATCCAGTTTTCCTAGCAGACCAGTTAGCATCCAGAGAAATTCCAGAGAACAGGAGTGCTCTAAAGTGGTCTGTCAGATCCACTGGAATAACTGCTGTGGATCCCACTCATCCATTCCCAGACTATGGGCTCACCAGATTGATACTGCAAGCCTGGGGAGCAACAGGCCATTCCCAGAAAAATATCACTCTACTGTAAAAGATGCTATGAAAATAATGAACCCACTCTCAACCCACTCCTTCCGTGTTCTAAAAGGGGCTTCAGCAACACTGGTGGCAAAAGCAGGATACAATCTGGCCAGAAAATACTGTTAGTCTGCAACATACAATTTAGACCAAAACCAATACTGCAGGCATTGTCTATTTCATTTATAAAGAATCACAACCAAATATTTTCTTTTTCTTTACTACTGCCTGCCTGTGGTTTTTTTAAAGTCAAATTACAGCATTACACTGTTACGTTATCAAGACTATGTCAGGGCACTGGGCTTGTAAAAGTGAACCTCTTGTCATTTCTGCATGAAAATGAAGCTGCAGCTTCCCCAAACATCCAAGTCCTTTACTTCACCTATTTTCTTAAATACCTTACAAGCTACCAGAAGAAAACTAAAGGCCATTGCTACTGTAAAACTAATCAGGCCGTATTTTCTCATTCACTACCAGGTAAGGGAATTCTTCTCTTTGTGATGATTGAGTGCCTGTTTAATTTCCTTTCCAGTGTTTTTTGGCAGAAATCCTTACAGATGCAAGAGACAGAGAACGCATAAGGAAAAACATGCATTTTGAAGTGCAACCACATATGCCTTAAACAATCTATCTGCCAATTTAAAGTTAAATACAGGAAGACCCTACAATAAATTTATGAAAGGAAATCAGTTTTCATTAATTGGTCCAAAGCAGGTCTATTCTAGCCTTGTCTTGATTTGTGGTATTTGTAGATATAAAATGCACCTGCGGGTTGAACATATCCTGTGACAAAACTACAAATAATGATTGCAAACCAATGAACTAAACTCATGTGTTTGGAATTAAGTTGCATTAACTGCATTCTGCTCAGGAATACCTGCATGACCAACAGAATGAAACAGCATTTTTAATGAGTTATCAGCCTTTAACAATCTATTGAGCCTTGACAAGTTCAGCCCAAACTGAACAGATTAATGAATTTCCAGCTGGGCCCCAGATCAAGACTACGATTTTGGACTGCATGTTCACATACTTTCTACATTGTAAATGGGTGGAGGTGGGTGGCTGTATCAAAACAGATGTGTGTGTGGGAAAAATCCTTCTTCTTACCTGTTGCTTAAAATGTAAGAGAATAAAACACCGCGATTTTGGAAAATTAGGGCTGTGACACTGGAAACAGCTGATGACAGTGATACAATTGGAACTGGGAGAAAGAATAAAAATAACTCATGAAAATGTAGCAAAGTAAAAATGAAAAGCTACTACCTAGAGTTGTAACTGTCAAAAATAAGCGTGGCAATGTGGCTTGATAATTCTCAGATTAGTGGATTCTTTATCTCTTGGGTTCTGTATCTTTCTCCTTCAGCTGCCAGCCCTTCCCAGCAGTTCTTCTTGACCTCACAATCCATGAATAAAACAGTTTCAGTCTTGCACCCTGTCATCCATTCATCACTCTGCTAAGTCCCTTAGCTGGCTCTGCTTCCCAATTTATGCATCGTAAAATTCTGTACATGTTTAACAGAGCAGCAATTTATAAATAGCTTTTATTATACAAGGCAGGCTTTATGCTTAAACAGGAGGCCAGAGATACTGGTACTTAAACTTTTCCATTCTGCTGTTCCTCCCAGTTTCTCACAATTAGCTATCCTCAAAGAACGTTAATGATGATTTTAAATTATCTTTTCTCTTTGATAAGGCTACTTCATTATTAGTGGCCATTACATGCTTTTCGTACGTGAAATAATAGAAAAATGAAGAGACCAGGCAGTTATCTTCCCACCGAGTCATAAATCAGCCACAGAGAACCATCTGTAAACAACAAAGCAGGAATGTTTCAGTGACAGATTGAACCCAAGTAGTGCCACTCAAATAGCAGGTAAAGCAAAGGATCAGGGTATGGATTTCACATCTAGAAACCACTTCTGTGTACCAGAAGATGACAGCCTTCTTGCATCAGCTATTATGGTTTCTTGCCAAAATCAATGCAAGCCTGCCACTTTCTGCACACCTGAGAGGAATAAAAAAAAAAAAAAGGAGGTTATCACTGAGAATGGCCAATGCTGCAATATGCTGGAACCGATGGCTGCAGAAACAGGTGACGTCTACAAATCTGTATGGGAAGAGAGGTTACACAGCCTCAAGGATCTACAGGGTAGAGGCCACAAGCTTGTAGTTCCCTTCCCCTTGATTAATGTTATGCATTGATGGAATACCCTAAAATAGCTGAGTTATGAAGGAAGTTGTATGCCAATACCTGTCCTTTAAAAGATCTTCCTCTCCTTGCTTGGTTCACTCTCTGGCTTACCAGTTTTTGTGCAGCTACTGACATAGTAGATACAAATTTTCCCCACAGCACAACAAGTTGCAACTATGCTTTTTAAAAATTAATCCAAAACAGAGGTTCTATAGTTAAGTTTTAAGTAAATTATAGGGAAATACTATTAAGAAATATAAGAACTCAAAACACTTGCTACTCAATTACCACCTTCTATGCTACCTGAAAATATTGAAGAAAATTATTACTGCTGAGACTCCGAGACCAGTTTAAAACACCCACTGATATGAAAAGTTGACCCTGCACTTAAGTATTTAAATCTTTCTAAGGTTCATAGCCCACCCATCCCTCCTTGAGGTATGATTTGACACACAGCCAAGAGGGAAGGCTGTTTAGAGCTCTAATAGCACAGAAACCAATTTGCAATTGTTCTTCTCATTTGTCCTCTACAAATCAGTCAAGGACTCAAGCTCTTGAAGACATACTGCTAAGCTGAACGCTGGTATTGCTAAAATTGCTCAGTAGCAAGGCTGCACATAGAAATAATACCCAAGGACTAAGAAACTACACAGCATCCCAGTAAACTGATAAAGAGAAAAATGTGCAGAGAGCCTCAGAATGATTTGTGCTCAGTTTGTGCTGAGCCTGTCTCCATCCTGGGCTAGTGGGGAGAGCTGGGGATGCTCCACAGCCCTCCCAGGCCCCATTCTCTATTGCACTGCCTTTGACATGCACAATGCTCTGTTCAGTGTGTGCAGCAGGAATGTCACTGCACAGCAAAGCAGAGAGCACCAGACATGGCTCAGCAGCAGCAAAGGGGGGGACCCAGCTCTGGGGGAGCAGTGAGAGAGAAAGCTGCTGTGAGCAAGTTCTCCCAAAACTCATTCTCTCTTCTTCAACAGAGATAAGGAAAAGAGAAAGGTGGCAGGGACAACAAGGTCAAGCACTGACACGTCCCATTAAAGCTCTCACTGATGTTGCGAGCTCAAAGTCTATTGCTCTAAAATGAGGAGCTATTAGTGATGTTCATTTAGGTGGAAATCAGGACAATTCTACCCATCAGAGGAATAACATCCTGAAAGCCTTTCCAAATCAAATAAAGAGGGACAAAACACAAACATTAATTATTTTTAGGAGGAAATTTGTTACATTTAAATACATACATCACCGTAGCTGTGATAGAAAATGACTGGGCTTAGCAACTCTTTTCTAATCAGTTCCAAACTGAGAATATCTACTTTAGAGTGCAGATGTGCAATTCTTTCCATGAAGAGGTCATGCATTCCAAAAAGGCACAAAATAATATTATTATATAGTCCTACATTACTTCAAAGCTTCATCCCAATTTCTGTGTGATTGGCAGCATACAGTGAACAAGCTGATGCATCTGCAGTTTACTGCATTTATCAGGCTTTTGAAAATGCTTCATATAGTCTTCATCCACCAGGAGCACAAGTCTCTAAATATTCCAATTTCTTTTTTGAGTGTTTTAATTCTTTCAGGACATGTGAGAGAAGCATGTGTTTATTACTGGCCTCTTCTACTCCCTGATATTGCACCCAGTAGAATAAACATTTTTAACTACCCAGCAACATCTTTTGTAAAGCAGAGCACCTCAAACACTTGACAAGTATTAATTAGGTCTTGTTATACAGAGATACTATTTTTCTCAAAAGGGATAAAAGAATTTAGGAGAATTTGTCTACAATAGGATTAACATGGAGCTTTTGTAGTTGCTGTATCCAGAAATCTCAGTGCACCTGATAACCACCTATAACCTACACGGTATTTACTTATTATTTTGTAAATGTCTTGTTCCATTTTAGAATAATACTCTATGCATGAGACAGCCTCATTAGAAACATTACACTGTAACTGATAAAAACCAAAGGAGATGGAGTCCAAAATTCAGATTCCAGTAGGCAAGAAAGCAATAGCTGAAATTAATTCCCTACTGAAGTCCTATGACTTGAACAGAATGCAAAGTGCAGCAATTATATTCAAATATGATGAATACCATAATTACGACTTCAGAGATAAGTGGAAATATTTTGAGAAGTGGTAGTTCAACTAAAGATGTATTTAACATAGGGAGTGCTAGACTTTACCTACTATAGAACAGTTGGGGGATTAACAATACTTGTATTTGTAATTGTTTATGTCTAACATGCTCTTTTGGAATTAGAGAAATAAACACACCCCCACCCCCACCCCCACCCCCCATCTAACTCACTGTCATCAATAACTCCTCCTATAAAGACATCAAACTTTTCTCTCTGCATCAAGGAGGAAGTAACCAAGTGTACAAATTTTGATGGGGAGACTGATCGTCTATAAACAAAAGCCTTTCCTCACACAATTTTCTTTTTTAAGATACAGAAAATGATTGCAGGAAAACGACACTTTATCTTCACAAGTTACAGGGCTAAAAAGTCATAAGAGGCTGAAGTGGTTTTCAGCTAATGTGGTACTTCAGAATGGGAGATGAACAACAGGTATTTCTGAGTTCATTTGCTTTGTTTTCAAGTCACTTCACTGTGCGCTAATACGGAATTTCATGACAGCCATAATCTGCAGGCTGTTGCTAACAACTAGAAGGAAATTCCATATCAATATCATCTGTCACTTTGAGCAGGGAGGACAGAATTTTCCAGTAATCTTTACTAAGTATTTCTACCAAACCAGAAGAAGATAAGCAACTTTATTCCAAGAAGTTTAGGGTTTAGTAGCCAGCTTGCAAGTCTATCTGAAACTGGCACAGATGGTAATTCTTCTGTTTAAGCCAAAGCAAAAACTAATCACATATATCTTTCTGCCAGTATGCAGACTTTGATTTCAAAGACTGCCCGATAAGGAGTATTCTGAAATTTGTGACTAGAACACAGCTTAGAAAGACAGTCTAGAAGAAGAATGAATGTGAAGAGAAATAGGGATACATAGATTTGTTGTAAAGCTCTTTGAAGGAGAAGATAAACACAAGTTTGAGAAAAACACTGAAGAAATGACTGTCAGCAGCAGGACAAGAAAATCATGTAAACATTATGTTGGATAGACCAAGCAAAGAAACCTCAAGGACTTTCCAAGAGATCAGGGACAGACAGGTATAGGCACAACAAATTATGCTTCTACAATCGAGAGGACAGTCTGTATTACAGAAATAAACATGAAGCACCATCAGAAAGCAGAGAGTGTGTGGGTGTCAGAAGAAATGACAAAAGCACCATGTTATACAACTACAACAACAAAACCCCACAAATGTATGAGCTCACAAAAAACCTCATGGATCCTAATTAGAGTGAACAGGGCTGACCCATAGTCCTATTTTCTTTCATATATTCAGCCAACAAACTGCAGAGAATTCCAGCAGCTAGAATTGACAGTGACATTTTAAGTCAATGAGAATCTATTTTACTCTTCCTCCCACAACACAAATGAATATTAGTGCTAATGAAATTCCACTCCTATTAGAAATTGACAAAACACAATCCCGCATTTATCCCTTCCAGCAAAATTTGCCTTTTAACAAACTCAAACTATTCTGAAACACCCTGTGGTCACAACATGACAAAACAAAATGCCACCCACTCCTGCACTGCCCTTCTTCCAATTAACCTGACTTTAGCAGACCAAGATAAATTTGTATCTACTGTATTTTATACTTACGGTTTTGAATGAATCACATTAACATTTACCATTTTAGTCACAGACTTTAATGCAGTCTGGATATTTAATTCACATTTGATCAACTCTTTCTGACAGAGGATGGACTTCTATTCATTACACCAAAATAACTTGCTTATAGAAAGAAAAAAACCCCAATTATTATGTATTGTTTTCCAGTGCCATCTTCTCCAAATGCCAGGGAATTACATTACATACAGAAATAAAAAGAATTGATTGGATTTTGGACTAAGATGCAAAATGTAATCTCTGCACGTTATTATTCAGAAAAAAAATTGAGAAAATATTCCCTTCATTTTAAATGAGTTCTCAGAAAGGTTAGATAACCTTTTCCTATTTAATTGTGGTATACCAGGAAAGAAGCCCTTTGGATCTCTCAATGAGAACTGTACAGAGAAATAATTCTGTGTTTCAGGCAAAAATAGCTGTAATATTAATCAAGCAGGGAAGAAGAGTGGAAAATAGATTTTAAAAAGCTAATACTGTTATGCCATGAGCTGCCTGTTCTCACAAGTTAACCTGGGTGGGATCAACTCTCAATGTAACACCCCAAAAGCACTGGATGATGCAGCAATGTTCTCTTTTCGTGTCATGCTATACAGAAAAAAGGAAGGCAAGAGTTTTCCTACTTAAACTGAGCTGCCAGACAGTCCATTAGCCATTAGCAAGTGTGAAAAATTCCATGGCATATCTGTTTCTGCTTGACAAATTCCATTGTGAGTGAAGACCTTTTTTCCACAGGCTCTAAGTTTGTCTGTAACTCTTTCCTTCCAACCCAGAAAAATCACACACACCACTGAGTACAGGCAGTAATTTGCTCAGCCCATAAGCTGCCTAACACAGTATGAGCCTGCAAGCTCTTCCACATTTGATCATTGACCTTCAGGTGGGATTAGAGACAAAGAAATGCAGAATGGTATCTTCAAGATCCCATGGGTTCTCTTATTTAGCTGCCATCGATGTAGCTTTATTACCAACTGAATGCTGTATTGCAAATGTCACTACCTTTTGTAAAAACAAACAGCTATTCTAGCCATTTTATAACTCCAGACATACTCCATCCCCTGCATCCATCATCATCTGGCTACAGACTTCAAAGCCTTCCAAATTCCCTTCTAGAGTTTGCCTTCTGAACATCAAGTATCACTGCTTCTAAGATGTCTTCTCCTTCTCTTGACTTAAATACAGTGTTCCTCAGTCTTTTAGTACTCAAAAACTGGATCTACAGTATCTCACCTAGAGCCTTGTCAAGCTTATTATCCCACAACTCTGCTTGACCTGAAAGTCTGACTTTCCACTGAAATGGCATAAATAATAGCAACTCTCTACCATATAATATTTATATAGTAATGGAAATAGTACAAAACTGCAATTTCAAATAAAAAGCTAGGATCTTATTCAGATCTTATGTAAACTCTAACAGGAAAAATGCATTCTGTGATGTTATTTTCAATTAAATGTCCTACTGTGCCAGAATAGCATGACTAGTTCTGAATTCCAAACAGCAGAGATTGCCATGAAAAGCCAGAGAAGCTTTGTGTCAACTACAAACTCATTATCAAAGACCATGCTTGTATGTGCTTAGTACTATACCACAGGTATATTTACTGCATAAATATATGTCCCAGGGTCAACAGAGGAACCTCTGAAACTGATGATTCCACAGAAAATCATTCCAGAAACATACCACAGACATTTTAACCAGTGTTTACACCTTTTAATTACTTGTAGTGGGTATTACAGAGCATTATTACAGTATTCCTACCTTTCAGAAAGCCTAGACTCTCCAGTTTCTGTTAAAGAGAAGAACTTGCAAGTTTTGGCACAGCAAGACCCACTATGTTGAAATTTTAAATAGGATTTTTACAAACTTTCAGCTTCAGTGATTGGGAAAGAAACATCAGTCAGTAAGACAGACATAAGTCAAAGGATGAGTTGTATATATATTTCCACCTGCTGGCAGAAAGGGTTTACACAGCAGTAGTATGCTTCTACAGTTGTTTAAGTCTGGAATAAATCCAATAAATGGGTGTAATTTTTTTTCAAGTTAAAAGAATAATACAAAGCAGCATTATCCTTCAATGTCACTGGCACACAAAAGGTATTACAGAAAGTGCTTTTGATGAGGCTGCACTCCTCCAGATCTGGGTGCATCATATTAGTCTAACTGATGTTCACTCACTTTGTTTTTCAATTAACAACTGAATGCTACCAACGTGCATGCCAGCTTCCCAAAACTGTAAGTAAAAAGCTTAAATTACTAAATGCAGAAACATGTAATGATAGTGTTAATTAGGTCCAGTGCGCAGCAAAAGTATTTTTCAGTTGGATGTTTATTTGAAATTAAAAGGTATTCTAAAGCAGCACTCCAAGGAATAAACTGTGCTCACCATCAATGAGCATGGAACTAACTGTTCACATTTCTCCAGAACTGATGGTAGAGAACCACGACACAAATGCCAAAAAGCTTCCATTGTCTATAAGCAGCAAGAATGAACCTCTGTTCTCTACTACATCAACAATTAGAGGATTTTCAAGTACAGACACCACATTCCCAACCTCAGTTAGGTACTTTTCCACACTTTGCACTCCAGGCTTTCAGATGACACCATTTTGGGTTCATAATCAAGCAGTGGCTTTTATCAACTATAGTACCTGAAAGTTTAACCTTCAGGTCCCAAGCAGCGTGAGCTAAAAATTTCATGGAACAGCATAAACTGCATCATCTCTACTGAAGGACTGTTCAAGAGGCATGAGGAGACTGGTTCACTGGTTAGCAAGCACTGACATTCTACAGTCCTTTCACAAAATTTAGTTGGAACGTTGAAATGTCTGCTTTCTCTCCCTTCTGACCTTGATGACATGTGTGACAAGGCTGTTTTCAAACATAGCTCTAAACTCAGCTCCATAAAAAAAACTTCTAAAAAGATATAATACTGCATTAACACATACTGGAAAGCATCTAATCTTTGTGCTGCCCCCTGTATCTATAAATACCATGAGAGTGACGTGCAACTATCAAACATACAAACTTCCTCCAAGAATGCTGAAAATTTTCTTTGTCAGTAAATGAAGTGTTACATTTTTGTGCCAAAATATCATCCTATACATGTACATAGAAAAATGTGAAACCCCCCCCCAGCAAGTATTTTCACAAACGCCTAGTGCCAAGAGAAGAAACACTCAAAACAAGAAGTACTGTGATCCAATACAGCATTATGAAGTCAATCTTCTGTCAGCTGTCAATTCTGATTCTGTACAGATATCTTAAGGAGAAGAAACACTTCAGGAAAGCAAAAGAATTACCATACAATAAGGTACAATTTAATTGAAAGAAAGGACATGCTGAAGATAATGTCAACAGAAGGATACGATAGTGATCATTTTAATGAGATAAATATGCCCTCATATTCCCAATCAAAAATGCCCGAGGTCCATCTTGGCAGTAGAAGGGAGCAGTGGCAACAAACAAAGTCTTCCTTTCTACTGATGAGTGGGTGATGCTGAAGCTACAACAATCACTGGAATTCCAGTCAGGAAGGAGAGGAGGGCCATGCTTTTAGTTTTTGAGACAGATCAGGGCACATTTTACTTCTGTTCCTGAATGCATCATTCCAGGGAAACAATCCCTGCCAGAACTTTCATGGGACAAGGCATCTCTGCCTTTGTTCATGCATAACCCTCATGACTGAGGAAAAATTCAGCTTTAAATCTAAAATGCAAAGGGGACTGTTTTATTAGTCTAAATGCTCTTGAATTCACTATGTAGGTATTTTAAGAACTCACCTCAAAATTCAACAAACTCATCAGGTTTTTAACAGGAAGACCCTTTTTAAAGTTGTGCAAGATAAAAAAGTCTCACAGAATTCTTACTGACAACTTCCAACAAGTGTCTACACTAAAGCTGCAAATCAGTTTTGGAAGACTTTTTCCATGTACATCCCTGTGGAAGCCCAGCACCAATTTATACACCATATATAGCTTTAAGGGGGAAAAAAACCCCAAAAATCAATGCTTACCATGAGGCATGAAAGTTTACAATGGAAGAATAATACTGAAACTACAAGAAATCTATAAAGTAGCCAAAGCCAAATAAAATTGCCTGTTTTCTTTCATAAAGTATACCTTTTAACACCTAAAGAAAAAGTTAAAAGCAGTCACCACGGGATGGTGCAGCAGCTAAACTGGTTACATTTCAATTCCACTTATACCTATTCTGTGAGGATTTATATCTGAGGAGAAGCTTACGAAGGAACAGGTATTTTAGTATTTTTCTAAGCTAATGGTTTCTATTTTTTGTTTTATTTTCATCATCTAAGTTTCCTTTATCCTCTTGGAAAGGCTTTAAGGGATCTAAATAAAAGGAGAAAATTAGTCTAATATTTATGTCTTGTCAATTCTATAGAGATGTTGCTGTAAGAAATGTAAATCAAGAGATTGGGTCTTAAAGTTTTATTCACTGTAGTTTTAATAGACCGTGCCCATCTTACTCCATCTTGCCAGAGATGTCTCCAAGAACACCAAATGAATAGTAAGAAGGCCTACCATGACTCTTGCTATGCAAGTACAGATTAAATTATAAACTTTTAATCTCCTCATTGGATCCATATGGGGAAACTTGGTATGGCATCTGGGAATATGCCAGCAAAGATATGACAGAGGAGTTGCATTGCATGTTTGAGCAGAATGGAAACACTGGCAGTTAGATCTCAAGGATCAGAAGTTATACTGTGGGCAAAGATGTACAGCTCCATTGATAGGTGTACATTAGCATGTTTCCACATGCATATCCCAAATGCAGATTATCAGTCATTTGAGTCCAAAAAAGCATCCAGGTTTTGAATATTAATGTATTTCAGATGAAGCACATTTTCTCCAAGCCATGAAGCAGAAAGCAGGGCAGCACACAATGATGTATCATCCAGACTTCTAAGGCCAACCATGGCCAGGCAAGTCAATGAAATCCTACTTCAGACAGGTAAGTAATTTTGCAAACATTTAGTAGACACCCTACTAAAAAAATCCGCCTGTTTCAGTAATCACTATTCCAGTAGTTCTGATGCTCCCTAAATTATAATTTAATAAATCCATGCATATTGTATGGAAGTATCTAATGTACTTTTTTATATGTATTCAACACCACCAAAGGCACAATGGTGTGGATAACAATGAAGGCAAAATTAGGACTCAGCAGCAATTCTGGAAGGCTTATATAATCATTAACTAAAGATAATCATGTAGAAGTAAACTGTCAGGCACACAACACAAAGCCATCAGACTTAGTTTGTAAACCACGTCATGCAGAGACAATAGTAAAACTTCCCATTCAAGATAGACAGACTTGGCATCAGATAAACCAGATAAAAATAAATTCCAAGAACCACAGATGAAAGATCCCTAATTAACATCTACATATAATAATACAGGATATGGAGTGGAAATTCCCTTCTAAAATCACTTAGTTCAGATTTGTTTGTGCTACAAATGATTATAAAACAAAATGCTAACTTTGGGTCATTTGAGTAATTGAGTCATATCTTGTGCTTCCTGTACGTGACAGACTCTTACATGCTCAAGTTTTAATTTAATAAACTTAATTACAATGTTTTAAAAAAACAGCTTACTAGCAAGAAGTATCAAGCACATTAAGTAAGAGTTTGATTAATTTATATTAATCCATCAATTAGATTAATTCATCACTGTTGATCATTCCAGAAAATATGGTAGAAACCCAAAATAAGCAGCCATAAATCTACAAGCAATGAATTAGGGAAAGAAAATTGATTAGAAGGGAAAAAAAAAAAACAAAACAGTTAAAAACACCCATTCTGGATGGCTGAGGTCTGAAATCTGGCAGCCTGGAACATTTCAAATTAAGTCAACTCCATTTTGCATACTGCAAGCAAAACTGACCATTTAAATCACAAAACTATCGTTCTGGAAATGACTATTTAGTATTAATTTTTGAAAATGCACTTATTGTTAGTGTTTAAGAAATCATTTCTGGGCAACCATGGGCTAGAAGCTTTTATGCCAAGTTCACTTGTAATAGCATCTTCATAGAGGGGCTTAAAAAAAAAAAACCTTTGAACAGTTATTGCATAGCATCTCACTTTTGAAATGTTCACCTTTGTAGAAAATAACCTTTTTTTAAATTACATCTGTGAATATGCCATTAATAATAATTAAGATTTAATAAAAAGTTGAGAACTAGTACACAGTTTCGAAAACTACACATTTTCAGGAGATGATGCTTCTTCTCCAGTCCAGATTCCCTGTTTACATGACCAGTAACACCTGCAATGGCAGAATTTAGCCATGTCTACAACTACTCCAGTAAGGATTCATCCTGCAACACTCCTGGCCTTGTGAGAAGGCACTTAGTCTGTTCAGACCTACTCCCACAGACAATATAATAAAACACACTGGAGGATATAATCAAAACAGTTCTAGAAAACCAATTTTTGTGGTGCAATGACTTTCAGAGCTGTTGGTATTAAAAAACCCAATATATTGGCACAACAGAAATGGTTACAACTTCTTTCTCCTACTTAGGAAATACCTTTTTTTTTCATAAAGAATTAGTAAAATAGTTACTTAGTTTTCATGTAACCCTAACTAAAGCAGACTATTATAAGTGTTTTTTGAAAGAAAAGTCTTTACATTCAGACAGTGTGATGTTACTCCCACTGAAAGCCACAGAAATGCTACTGCTGACCTCAGTGGGAGTAAGAGTAGTTCCAAATGGCTCCAACTTTCCAGATTTTCCACCACAATGTCTATTGCACAGAAATGCAATTCAATCTCATTGTTAAAAGCCACAAACCAATAACCAATCAAAATAAACTTAAAATTGCTTTGTAGGTTAGCAGTCTCAGTCAATGAGTTGCACTTGTAAAGAAAATGACTATCATTCTTTAGGGCTGACAAGCAATAAACTGAAAGCACCATCATTCTGAAAATGTATGACTCTCCTGATTAAGGGTGATATATTCTTCAAAAGGAATATAGAGAATACCTCACTTCTGAAACAAGGAATCAGTATTAGACATAAACTCTGAAAAAAGCCCTTTGGTAATGAAAGGACAATTAGTACTGTTTCTTCAGAGCAGAAAAAGGAGGAAGACTTTCAAAGCTGTACATTCCTTTCCTTCACAAATGTACTGCAGAGCAACGACAGATACATATTTGTCATGTCTCTACAAACAACATTTCATCTGATTGCCTGCTACCTTTTTACCTAATTTTGAATGAGCAGTGAGGAGGTTTGGTAAGAAATTTCTGTTCCTGTTACTTTATTCCCTTTCACTCCTACAATAATTTTCCTTGGCTTTAAATACTACACATTTCACCCCAGGCTGACTATAATAGTGAAAAATCCCCTAAGCACTCTTCCACCTCTTCTATATTGCTTAGGATATTCAGAAGTAGTAGCTTTCAGTTTTGCTTGTACTGTGTAAACTGTATTCCCATCTTTTACTCAAAAATCTACTTTCCCTAAAAAAAATTTAGAAGGAGACTAATAAAAACAAATGAAAGCTTTCAGAAGTTTGAACTCTTCAATCAGTTTTATTCATTTAGCAAGTACAGCTGTCTTCTGGTTTTAGTCATTTAAGAGACCAGATTTTTTTCCAATTATGTTCCTTTATGCCAATGTAAATGACTCTTCCTTGTGTAAGAAAGTTTCTGCCTGTTTAGATCTCAGAACAACTTCTCTAATCAATGAAAGTCATACAAATTAATAAATTGCTTGATCTTCACCTATGTCAACTGTGCTGTTCTGCCAAGGGCCCTCCTCTTACAGCAGGGAGGTTCTGGGGCAGCAAGGCCCACACCCACCACACCCACAGGTGACCACTGAGTTTCCAACTGTGCAACATTCCCGTGCCATAGACTTCTGCACAGAGAGCTCTGTGAACAACCTCAGGTGAAATCTGTCTCTACAGCTGAACAGAAAACTGAGGGGCTGACAAAGGGCAGTCAGGAGATGGGAAGTCAGTTCACATCTTGTCTAAAAGCCAGACAGGAGCAGAACAAAACATCTTGACAAGGTCCATTTATAAAGTTTTGTAGGCTTTATTATTAGCTACATTATATGCACTTGATTATTCTACATTTTGATTATAAAAAACATTTGTTCTTATTTGGTGATTTGGTATGTCAAGCAGGCTAATTCAAACTCTTGCATATTTTAGCCACACTCAGTTCAAAAGTCCTTCTGTTTGACAGAAAGGTCACTACAGGCTATTACTATAAAAGGAATTTAGCCTTTCATTGCTTTATTGTTGGCTAAGGAATGTCAATTGTGAGACTGCTATCAACTGTGAGACTGCTACTTTTTTACTCTATTTACTGTCCAGACAATTTTGCTTTCTAGATTTCATACACACAAACACATGTAATAATGAAAGAAATACAAATATGTGTAAGAAATTTTGCCAACTCTTACCACCCTTTCAGGCGAGTTGTTAGGCCCTTCCCCTTGTTCATAAAACACAACTCAGTTATGGATATTCCTGGAAAACATAAAAGGCAGATCAAACTCTGAATAAACTCCGTAACTACTGTCACTAATGGCTTGTTGACCTGAGGAATGAGGCAACTCCATATACAGTTCACAGCCCAAACACCTGCCAAAACTGCACTGCTATGCCTAGTTCAAAACAGCTTAAGTCAAGGGTTTCATCAGTCTCTAGAGTTTCTATATCCCAAAATCAAAGTTCAAGGCTGAAATTTCTGTCTCGTTTGAATGCTCTAGTATGTGGAAAAGTTCCTACTGAAATCTCTGGGTCATAAAATGCAAAAATCACTTGTTTTAAGTGTAACATAATGAGATGCAAAAATAGTCAAGATGCTTCTCCTTATTTTCTGTTTGCCCCCCAATTCTTGTAAGCAAGTCAGTATTTGGCTGCCTCCCAAAATCTGTATCTTTTCCTCAGGTGTGGTCACCTTCCACGGTAAATTTTATGTTTCATTGAGTAATTTACAAGTTGTAAGACAACACTGTGTCTCGATACAGTAATTCCAGGGCCTTTAGGACGACACAAAAATTTAGCTAATTACTAAGTGGATGGTTTATTTATCTTCAACTCTGGTAAGTAAATGCTTTTGAGTGCTGCAGAACAAAGGAGAAACCACATCACAAACATGAAACACAGAGGCAAGTAGAGCAAGAACACAGAAATTCAGTTTGTCACAAAATAAAATTTATTAAAAGGGTCATGTTGTTCCAGATACAGCACTGAGGGAGATGGTCCACTAATAAAAAATGTGTTGAATCAATACAAATCCAACCTCAGGCAAGACTTTTCCTCAAAAGTTTCATTTTTATTAGCAATTCAGACTGCCTGATGAGCAATTCAATCCAGAGGTCAGAAGCAAGATCCTGCCAATGCTTGCCATTTTAAAAACATTTTTCCAAAGTAAAAAATGAACATACAATTTCCTCTAATCCAAAAGAAATGCAGTTATAATAATAATCAGAAATAACATTAAACAGACATCAGTAGGATAATACTACCTATTAAAAAAATGCCACTAGTAGCTTGATACGATTTTAAAACATTGCAACAAATCCTAAACTGCACTTCTAAAATAATTTTTAATTGAGTATATCAATCCTGTATGAGCCATTTTAAAAGCTTCTGCTCTCAAAACAACTGGAAATTGTGGTCTATTTTAAATAATAATAAAAAATATAGTAATAGTAAATATGTTATATTTTAATAAATTATCGGTGACTTTCTTAATGATGATGTAAGAAAAACAGACATTGACAATAAGCTGATTTAAGTTTTCAATAAATCAAGGTCTCACTTGAGCTACAAATCTGGATACTCTGCTACCTACCCATGCCTGTAAGGCCTAAGAAGAGTTCAGGAAGAAACTATAATTATCTATAACTTACAGTTATGTATATTATAACTTTTTCTCTTTTATGAGCAACTTTGCTCAAAGTATGTTTGACATTCTGCTAATTTACATTTGATTTAAAATTGATCTCTTTGCAGCATCTGAAGATGCTCATGGGAAGAGAAATTCAAGTGCACTGTAAAAATTTCTGATGAAAACAATCACCTACTATTAAAACAGATCCCTAACTTTCTGCAATGTCATATTCTTAAAATTGCAAGGGGTGTGATTCAGTGTGATTTTGGGTCTCTTTGTACACTACAGCTGAGTAAAACATTAGTTAAGTCAGGTAGCAGAGCAAGAGAATAAGCTTTCCAGCCTTCACTCATAACCTTGTTTAAAAAGTTCAGTCTGCCAAACTCCAGGTCCCACAAGGTCTGAATTTCTCAGGAACCGAGCCAACCTTGAAACTACTGTAGCAGTACAAGTGGAGTTTATTTTGAACTTAAATCAGTATCATGGCTTAACACACAACGAAGAGCAGAGAAGAAATGATGGAAGTAGAGTCTGTCATGAGCTTGAACAAGCTTCATTCTGCCAGACAAGAACTAACGAGTCTACACTCTGACTGCAGGAAGGAGTCTCGTAATAGTCTCATATAAATATTCAACAGACCCACCATGGCAGCAGCTCCAAACAGAGTGAAGGGTGAATATCTCTTAAAGAGCAGCTCTAAGCATAACGCAGCCAATTCTGACTGGAACCTTATGCTGAACCAATGCCAGCTGACAAGGGCATGACCTTCTATTGATGCTGAAAGTGATGACTTGGTTCAAAAATTGTTTGGTTTTGCTGCCACAAATTTAACAGCTCAGGCTTTGTCCCCATGAGGTAAGTAAAACATGCTCATTAGGTAACCTGCTTCCAGAGAGACAGGCTTTTAAACAAAGGATAAGCAGCTTTATTGTAATATTACAAATATGTCTTCAAGGTGCTTTAATGCAGACCAGTTGTTGAGGTGCAAACTAAGCACAGCTCTCCCAGTCCCACAACTGCCACTGGACATGCTCTCCACAGCAACATTGCACTGATGGAAGTTACAGGTAACATGTAATATGTCCACAAAAAGCACTAGGCAGAAATATAGCTCAATACACATCACAGCAATTCTAAGGCTTTTCAAAAATGTGCACAAATAAAAGGAAATAACTTTCACGTTGTTTATCCAGTCTAGCAGGCAGGACAATTATGAATTATTTTAGCAACTTCTTTCAGCTTGTCCAAAGTATTTACTGCACATTGTTTTCATCTTCCTAGTTAAAGACATGCCAATGTCAGACAATATCTGTTACAATCAACTTGTATTTACTACTCCTACCAGCTGTCGTAAGCCTAACCAATAAAGAAATATTGAATAAAAAAGGAGATGAGAGTATCCAAATGCCACAAAGATAAGCAGCCAGTTATTTCTTATTCTGAAAGTAGCAAAAAGAACTCCAGAGGCCAAAATGTTCCAGCTGAGCTAACCATGGCTTCCTGCTGCTGTTACCAACATGGTACTGTAGAAAAGTAATTACAAATATTACTCACAAAGCACAAAATACAAGCAAACGAGATAATGGAAGAAACATGTATGGCAAAGCCAAAATTCATTAGAGGATTATATTCAATATAAGTCAATATGCTTTGAAGCTAGCTGTATAAAATGACAGTGGAAGCCTTTAAATTTTAATAAACCTCTTCAAGTTCTGTATTGCACTAATGGCAGAAGTTTGGCCTTAAATGTTGATTTAAATAGATACAACCAAGTTGGTTAAAAAACACAAACAATGCTCTCATAAATGCAGCTGGTAATGGTGCCCTCAGACCTGCAGCCACATCCCAGCCTAATTCAGCTCTGTCCACCCAGCTCCTCCTTCACAGCCAAGGGGAGATTCACTGATGGCTTATCCCCACTGGTGACAAACAAAAGGGGAGATTGTCTTGCAACCCTGGAAATACTTTCTGGTTTTTGCACAGTAGACACAGAGCAGCTAAGACTGGAAATACCCATGGATATCACCTGGCAACTCTCCTGCTCAAAGCAGAGTCAATTTGAGCAAGTCGGTCAGGATCTTTTCCAGTCAGGTTTTGAAAATCTCCAGGAACATGATCTCTACAATCTCTGGCCAACTTGCTCCAGCATTGAGTTCACACCTAATAGCAAATTTTTCCTCAGTCTTTGATTGAAATAAGACTCCTCCACTTTGTACCTTTCAGCATATGAGGCTATGCTGCCTGTTGTAATATTCTTGATCATCGCAAGCTGCTTAAATCAATGAGCTCCAAAAATGACAATGAGATGTATAACCATGAAATTTATTGACCATGCCTGCATGCATTAGTAATCACACAGTATGGCCTCTGGGTCCAATAATGCAGAGAGTTGGATTCCTTCCTCTTCCAATGACTGCTCTAAATTCCCCAGTCACACAAGGACACACAAAACAAGCACAGTTTTTTAAGTTTTAGATATTATACCTACTTTAAACCAGTTTGATTTTCTCTTGTACTTACTTGGTAAGTTTCTCTAAATTTCATAGTATCAAAGGTATTTTAAATAGTTTCTCAGATAATCTACTATTAATACCCCTTGCCTTAGAAAATACGTGCAAAAACCAGTTATTCTGAGGGGGATCTGTGAGAGACTTGTATGAACTCAATGCTCTTGAGATTTCTATCAGAAATCAGTCACTTGATTTCATGTGAAATGACAAGCATGCACAAGCATATTTTTTTGTTCTCTATTACAAAAGTCTCAAGTGACATTTGCTGTAAGAAGGACAACATTAACAGCCAGTGAAATGTCAAAGGTTTCCCAAGGAGAAGTCAATTCTGTTTGTGCTTCCACTCTTAAACCACTTAAGTAATTCAGGTGTACCCAGTCAAACCACACCTGGCTGAAGAAGGAAATAAATATCAGGGGTTAATCACTAATACTAAAATTGTGCAACTGTTGCATTTGTGAGTAATGCCTTTCTCATTTTATATTCTCTAGAAGAAAATGCCTTGAGAGGTTTTTCCCCAATACAATTTTCCAACTTGCTGTAAATGTTTGATATCAGTGCAGCTACTAAAGTCTCTTATTTTAGAGTAAAAGATTGATAATTAAGTCAGCCTATTTCAGGGTCTTCCCCCTCCCCTGGCTTCTTCATTACAGCTATTTTCATTCTGGACTCTCCACACAATCTGTGCACCTGTAATCTGTATCTACATTGTGTAAGTAGGATCCTCCTAATTAGATTTAATTTCTTCAAGTGAGGAAAAAAGTGACATGCTAAGCCTGCCAGTTCTTTGAAGAATGTCCTAGAAGGTCAAATGGTGTGTATATAAGGGCTGTGTGATCTGTTTGACACAAGGAAGATAAGGTTGGTCAACATTTCAGATGCCTTCAATAATGAAAAGCAAAGAAACTGTTATTGATTCCATTCACATCAATCTCAAAATGGTAAACAAAATAATTGTATCCTCTGTATAGCAGTCTCATGGGTACATGCAGATATACTTACCAGATTACAGACAGAAGACAGCTCATTTAAATCAGACACTATGTGAAATTCTAGTTTTCTTAACTGAACTACTATGTAGACATGGAAGCTTCTGAAACCTCCACATGCCTTATCCTTATGTATTTAATGAAAATCAGAAACTGTCAGAAGATCAGTACTTTTCCTACAGATTACAGCTCCACAGTTTGCCTACTTCTGAAACAAGAGAAATACCTATATTACTGTTTCTGGAGCTTTTACAGTTCTAAAATATATTGGTTTAGTACTTCACAGAAAAAATAATTTTTAAAATATCACTCTCTCCTATGTGAGACCAGCTGCTTTTCCCTAGATCTCAGCCTCTTTTCACATGAAACATTTGTGCTTATCCTGTAATTCTTATTAGTCTTTCCCTGTTTTTGTGGTACCATGACAAACGATACTCTGCATTACTTTAACTAATCAAGGGCTAAAAGGTTTCTCTCCTAGGCCTTGTTTTCTGCATCATTGGTGAGAGCACACAGTACAAATCCAGATACACCAAATCCATGCCCTACAGCCTCCTCTTCCCAAGTGCATCACTGTGACAGACACCTGTGCATTTGGCACCTATTAAGTTCTTTTACCAGGATCAGTAGCCAATTTCTTTGGCTAAACACTGCACTTTCAAAACACAGCAGTATTTACTCATTATCGCACAGGTAGTAAGCCTGTACAAAAAAATAAAATCTATAATAAGCCAATACATTGTCTTGTTTATGCTTAAAACCAATTAAATGCTTAAATCCTATAATTGCCAATTATAGGATTTTTCTCAGCCCATTTCTGTGTTTTCTAAAGGTAATAATACATAGAATGGCTACTGCATTTTAGTATGAGTCATTGGAGTTCTAGAAATCGTGATACATAAAACGACGTAAAAAATTACAGAATCTGTACCTTTAGTTTCCAGAAAAAGGATATTTGTTTGTATTGCTCCCCTGCCTTGATTATATCTTAAATGAATTTCAGAACATTTAATTTGTGAAACTTTCAAGATCTTCCTAATCCCTTGAGGCACAGAGAATGACCTTCTACTTCTTTCTACATTCAGATGGACAATGCAAAGCAAATTTTTCATTTAGGACATATAAAGGGTTAACCCAAAAGAAAGGGAACAAATACAAGATGAAAACAATATGGGANTAGGGCAGAGTTTAAGACACTGAGTTCTCTTGGCCAATGTTCAGGTTACCAACATCATCCTCCTACAGAGAGGGAAATGAGAAGAATTTGCTAAAAATAGCTAGAACTGGTTGGAAGGATGCCTATCCTTATTTGTGTATTCATCTGTTTAATTGTGGGCAATATAGTCCACTAGACAGCCTGAAGCAAGTGTGGATGTTCAATACTCTCTGAATTAATACAATCTCAATTGGAGATTGGACTTAATTACACAGTTTACATCAGTATAAATGGAAACTTTGTATTTTGAAACTCTCCACAATTGTACATACCTCGATTCTTTTCTCAGGTTTTGGGAACGTACTAAATGCCTTCAAAACTGTGCAGTTTTAAACAAGCATGGTGACAATGCCCATGGACTTCTTGTGTTTATTGTATAACTGTGTCCTTCAAATCCAAATGTATACAAATACTCATATGTGCTGACATCAGAAATCAAGTTTTATGCTCAGAGCTTCTTAAGTCTGGTAGTCTGTGGAGACTGACATTTAATCTTAAATTGATCTGTAAGTGCATTTTTAAAATAGTTGCAATAATTTAAAGATACCTCTCAATACGCCTTGCCAAATTAATGCACCTTTAGTTGAAAATAAAGCTGTAACAATCACACAAACCTGAAAGAAACAAGTCAAGGAAGTTTATATACTGTGATCTAAACTTTTGAGAGGACTCCTAAAGCAAAACCTCTGGTTTTAGTGACAAAATTGTAAAGAAATGTAATGGAATTAAACGGGCACTAAGTGCCTAAATCCCTTTAAGAGTTTGGGCCTAAATTCCTGAGACTGAACACTGGAAGTCTCAGCCAAGGTATTAATTTATTTATAAATATCACTGACATTCTCTCATGTTCCTTTTATATGTATATAATAAGCTTCGGTTCTGCTTAACATTAGTTCTCCAGTACCTTAAATACTAAAGTTCCTAAAAATCAGAGTTATTGTACTGCTTCTCTGCTTCTAAAACAGTGGAAAATGGTTTGTGGCATCATAAATGAAATGAGGTGGTTGTTCCCTTGACTAGATAGATGAGCATGGGTTGGGATTCAGAAATCCTACCAGGAGCACAGTAAGTATTATGTAAAAGCTGAAGACTGTTTATCACCTGCAGGAACATGCCACGATGAAACATAGGAAAAAAAATGTGGTAACCTAGAGAGGGCTCAAACTTATGGATTGTACAATTCAATGATCTTCCATCGTCACACCACATTAAAAACAGTGCCTTACCCTCCACCTCTAAAATATTGCCTCAGAAGAGGGAACACAGGTTTTGACTTCCATTATCCTTCAGCCTGCAGTAAGGAAGTGCCTTGGTCCTGAACCAGAATCCACAGGAATTTAGCAAGTGCTATTTCTGCTTGTAGTAAAATCTTCAATATGTAATTTACATCTTGATATGTCATCATTTCTTGGTATTTAACTTAGTAACAGCTTCTCTCAAGTAGAGATTTTATTACATAAATTATGGAAGTAGCAGACTGGGTGTAGTGGAGACAGAATAAATTTCTGAATCAATACAAAATATGTCCCTGGTAGTAGTTATTATTCTATGCAGGTGTGTTATTGATTACAGTCATAATGGTCTCACTTTAGCTGCCATCAATAACTCACTACTTGTATTGTCATACTGAATTAAAAAAAAACCAGTCTAAAAATATGAGGAGAAGTTATACCAGCATGGCATGACCCAGCCTGTGGTGCAAAGAGGCAAAACACTGCCAGTTTAAGTTTGGATTTGTGTTTGAGACTTCACTTGACACTAGATTGTTAAAACAAAGTCAAATGTGATCCTTATTTAGGACAAAAGAGTATGTGTCTTAAACATTCAGAAAAATTTTTAAATTTATGGAACCTGCATACAGTAACAGGTTTCAAGACCTTGGAACCATTAGAATACATGTACTGTTATGCAAAACTGAATCAAATTTATATGAGTGGTTATTGGCATTTTACTGATGAACATAACTGAAGCTTCCCTGCAGCAGATTAAGAACTGTAGAAGGAATGTTAGATTATTTCAGTTTTTTAAATTCCTAATTTTGGCAGGTAGTCTCCATAAAATACCCATATTTGCTACTCAGCAGAGAGATGCTCACAAAGTGCCAGTTAGAAGACTTGATTCAATGTCACAGACTCAATCAGCCTCCAGAGAAGACTGTCTGCATCCTCTGTTTTAATCTGCAGCCAGAAGTGGCTGCCCTTTCTAAAATCAGGCATTTCATTGACATGTCTGAAGCTATTGTAGCTACCCCAACTCAAGTGTCACATCTCAGATAGTCCTTCCCCAAGACAGCCTGCACTTGATGAACCCTATTTTAAGTTGCTCTGCAATTTGCTTTCCTCTGGGCAATCTACAAGCTTTGCTACTCTGCATACTGTTAAAAAGATTATCATTTTCCCCTTTAAAACCTACAGAAATTAGACTACTCAATATCGTTATATACATTCAGTTCTCACCAAGCTGTGAATCCAGTAGTCATGGACAACTGCTGATAGTGAAACATTGCAATAAAATTTCTTACTAACAGGATAACCCAGAAAAAAGTCTGTGCCATCACTTCTGTCACTGTTCTGAATAGCAGTTACTTAAAATTTTATCACTACATAATCCAAATCAAAGAGAGAACATTTACTGTAATGAGAAGGTTCCATGGAGGTATTCCAACTGATGGGTAGAACTTCGGCCATCAGAGCAGATGAAGAAGAGGCAGTTAAATTACTGGAACAGCAGCTCTAGTTTCACTAACTTTGCATTGCAATGAATGTAGATCAGTTAAAAAAAGACTTTTTCACACAGGAACAAGGTAGAGCAACATTTTTCTGTACAAAATACCCCATGATCATTCCTTTTATGAGAGCAGAAATAAGAGGGGAAGGTAACTAAGCTTAGAACAGAAAAAAAGGCATTTGTGATAAACAAAGCCCATACCCTGTAAAGCTACTGCTCAGCACCTCAATCAGTCAGTATCACTGCACCTATAAGAATTCTTACCCAGATTACTTCATCAGGTAATTCCAACTATATCCAACCAGAATGCAGGTCTTGGTATCAATCCCCTGGAAAGTCCATTGTCAAGGATAACAGTGCAAAGGAAGCACTGATGCCTAATTCTACACTCCAAATAACTAGGTTCTAAAAGAAATAAGGAAAATAATAAACATTTTGAGTTTACCATAATGACAAAATGTCAGGACTTACCCCAAACTGATTTACTCACTTCCTCCCTCTCACTTGCTTGCAGTGTTTAAGCTGTAATTCTTCAGTAATACCTTTCAGAAGACAGTAAGTGCTTCATAACTCTTAAATAAACCATAAGCCGCTAAACAGTCCCTTTTCTGGAGGACAAAGGCCTGATGCTAAGGTACTAGACTTCAAGTTTCCAATGGCTTATGACAGCAATAACAAGGCAAACAAAATAAATAATAAAAACAAAATTGTCAAAGATACCTTGACAGTGTCCTTTTAATCTTCAGCCAACTTGAGATGTCATGTAAGCACTGAAGCAGCAAAGAGGTGATACTGCTTAGATAGCAAAATCTCAATTCCTCCCTGACCTACAAATCAGAAGCTAATAGATTAGTGGTGCACTGGTGTATATCTGCACAGTATCTCATGGAAACCCTGTAGCAGCTTCTGAAACAAAATGCATGTGCTCTGAGATGCAGAAAAAGCATAACTATAAATAACAGCAACTGAAGCATGCACAGAAGATTTTGACAACCCAGTCAAGGACCTTATGGAACAAAAATCCCAAATTGTCTAAGAAAGCCATCATATCTGGAGAGATGAAGCATACTGCATGTAGCTCAGGAACAGAAAGGTCTTCCCAATGCAATATAAACTGGAGAGTGAGACCGAGACACAACCCTGCCCATGTGTTCTCAATGGATCTCAGTACCTTGTAATACTGCCAGCAGCAGCACCACTACCACTACACAAGTGGTAGATGAGAATTACTTTCTTGGACCAGTCAGTCTGGAATCTGTGATCTAAATATTACAATTTTATTCTTTCTAAATACATAATCAAAAATATATAACATATATTTGACTGTAGTCAAAAATCACTTAACTTATCTCTTGGTAACTAACATGAGTTGATTATAGAGGATTAAGACTTGCAGAATCAGACCAAGATACCCTTCACAGAGATGTTTATCTAGATGGAACAAAACCCCTGTAACTACAAAGCAAAATATATATAAATGTGTTTATGTATATACATATATATGCACAGCATCAATTTTTACAGAATTTGGTAAAGTAACCTGTTTGAAAAAAATCAATAAAGCCAGTCACTTCAGGGGTATAATGCTGCCTTAGTTAAGAGTCATTATTTCCAGAAAGAAGCATTAGTTCCAACAATGGTAAACTCCCAGTAATGACAACACTGTAAGAAAACATATGTTCTTTGTAGGACTGAGAAGCAACCAGATATGAGCTTCATTAAGTAAACAGATGCACTCTCTACAAAATACTAAAATATTTTAAAATGCCACCCATATACACATTCCTACCAAATCTCTTGCATGTTTTTTATCCAAAAGATTAACTGATATTCCAAGAAAAGCATTTATTTTAGTGGGTTGAAATGTCAGACTTCCCTGAAACAGTGGCAATCAATGAATCTCATGAGGATTCCAAAATATTATTTTGTTTGATCAGTGTATAGAAATTCCTGATGAGTAATAGATGATGTCCACTTCCTATTAAATGATTAGCCATTTACAGACAACACACCAAATGCTACTTGAAACTGTGGATGCCAGAGGGTTGACTGTCAGGCTTTCAGAAGTTTGGGTATTACTAAATTAAGCTGTCTTTCTTAGAATGTTGCACAAAACCCATCACAAAGAGAACTGGAATTCACTGGAATTAGCTATTACTCTTGTATGCTATTTTAAACAAATGTGACCTTAGTTAATGGAGAAAATATAGACCTCTAGAACCTCAGCAGACTGCACCAGAAGCACCTTTACAGTTTGTTTTGGACTGCTTGTGAAATGCAAGAGTAGGAGTGAAAAGGACAAACAGGGAACAAAACCCTTGCACAAAGTTTTTTGGGGTTGGGTTTGTTTTACACAAGTTAGCTGAAGGAAATAAAAGCCACTTCATTATGTAGGTTGATTGCTTCTATTCTCAGATGCTCAGGTGGTTACATGCCTTGCTTCAGCCACAGGTAGACCACATGCCACCTGAATTTCAAGAGAATACTTGAAAATCTCCCTGCTCTTATTTTTAATGCTTAAACCCATGATACCACTAATGCCCTTCTCTGAAGAAACTATGTTTGTCAAGTTACATGTATACTCTAAATGTCTCACATTACGGAAAGATCACTTTGTCTACAAATAGGTAGATTTTAATCTTAAAAATTTCATTGCTGATTTCCAGGAGACACACATGAAGTCTGAATAAGGTAATTGCATGCAACACATGTGAAATTCCTTCCCTATCCATATTAGTGTAACTCTAGGGTTGGCCTTTTCCTCCTTATTCTGTACGGACAGACAAGAAAGTAAAAAATTTGACCTAACTGCTTTGAAGGTAACTCTGCTGGCTATTAGGATGCCCTCGCACTTGACAGAATACTGTGATACTCTGGTTAAACTGGAAAGACACAAGCCAAATGTAAAATCACACTTAGCTGCTACAGCATTTGTTTACAATGTCTGTGTCAATGATTTATACTCAGACAATAAAATATTAAGAGCAACAAACTATAAACCCGGTAGCACAAGAATTCTAACAGGTTTTCCTTGCAGGGTATCAATTCTGACACTACCCAAGATCCACCAAAAAGCACTGCAGATATAATATGTTGCATTACATAAAATCAAGTACAGAAGCTTAGTTTTATATAACTGTAATATGCATACAGATGGTCTTCAGGACAAGATATATAATCTAAAGTACAGTTTGTACAAAATTTGAAGTATAAGCAAAAGGCAGGATTTTTGCAATTCCTAGTACAGTGTCCTAACTCAATAAAATGGGAAACTCCCTCTATATGTAGCTCATACTGGTTCTTCCAATATTAAAAACTTTCTGACACTGAAATCAATTGCAGAGATTTTGAATTAATAGATGAAATTCAAAGAAGGGAATTATTTTTCATCCATTTTAGCCAAATAATAGATCAAAACTATGGTTATATTAATTGAAATGCAGTTATTTATGTTGACAGCAACTGTGGCATAAAAATAAAATAAGCAAAATTCACTTTATAAAGATCACCAGCGTCAAATAAAATACAATCTGTGATCTCTGAACAATACACAAGGATAGACCATGCAGTGAAACTATGCAGTCAAGCTATTGTTCCTCCAAACTGTGCCTTCCTAATGCATTCCTTTAGCCAAGCAATGGGAAGATAAACCCATTTGCCTAATGGAGCATATAATTTAAATATTTCAGACAAGAACTGACAGAGATGCTGCTTAAAATAAATTTAAGAACTATCCATCCAAATACCTTATATGATGAAGACCTCAGCATAGTTCACAACTTATTTTTTCTAGACAAACTCTAAACTCTCTAGGTCCTGCAGCTACTTTAGTCACCCTGCATATTCTGTATTACTTTATTACAACAAACCTTTTCCTTTCTTTCCATGGCAGATTAAATACAAAGCTTCCTTTTTTTCTCTTTTGCAGTGCCTTGCAACATTTCCAAAATCACTGAAATTTCAGATTTTACTACTGCACCATGCAGTCCTGCACAATTTTGTAAACAAAGTATGTCTAAATTTATGGAGCCTTAAAGGACTAGTGTATTCAGCAGATCGCAGTATCATATCCACAGGAAGTTACAATCAGCCAATGTCAATATTCTGTCATTTAGAAGCAGGATTTTTTTTACCATAAAGCATTCCCATTACTACAAATCAGCAGGGCTGTTTCCCGCCTCCACCCCCCACAAAACTTGTATTTAGGGTTTAAGCTATTGGTATGATAGCAGGTCCTCACTTGATAAAAAAAGTATGCTTAGGTTTTGGGTTTTTTTTTTTAACATGCTATGAATCACGTTTCGCATTGTGACCTACCTAAAGGCATAACAGCACAGCGTAACAAGCAAAGTGCACGCTATAAGAATTCCCCCTTTCACATACACAAACAAGTGCCTACATGAAAAAAAA
>VZTR01012405.1:400505-463203 GCA_013400775.1 Chaetops frenatus | reverse complement strand
CAGGGACCGTTCTGCCGCCTCCCTGGGTGGCTAGGCGCCCCCGCCCCGCTGCGCGGCTGGAGGGTTTCTGCGCTCGGGAAGGGAGCGCTGCCTTGCACAGCTGTTCGGCCGGAGGTTGCGGGCCCAGCTGGTGGCGGAAATGCTGTGGCAGAGGGCCCGCAGGTGCAGCGCAGCCAGGTAATGCTGGCACGCGATCCGCATGGATTTATCTAACTTGACCTTCTCGCCGTTTGCCGTGGTCTGTGCGCTGCCATCGTTACTTCTCAGCTTTGTGTTTGGTAACCTGAATAGCTTGAGCTTCCTACGCCCCTGTTTCATATCTTGTTATCTATCCCCTTCATTAATGTTCCTCCTTTGAATCATTTCCTGTGTTTTTCCTCCCTCCCTAACCGTGGATGCCAGAAATGGTGCAGCGTCCCAATGTCCCTGTGCTGTGCACAAAGACTGTCACTCCCCTCTCTCGTCTATATATTCTGTATTTTATACATTAAATTATTAGAGTAGTCCAGTTTACCACAATGGTACTTACCCTGAGAGATCACACTGATATAGTAACAACTAAATTCTTTTTTGAGGTACTGCATTCTTTATTTTCAAATGCATTTCCTTGGATTTTATGACATTAAAAATGCAATTTATTGTACTAGGATGACTTAATTGGACACATCAGACGATTCTGTAACCAGTTGTGAGTTATCCACTCATTTATTAGCCAACAAAATTTTCTAATAAATATCTTCCATCATTTAGACAATTGACAGAGATATATCAAACTGAATCAGAGCAAGAACTCATCTCTAGAAAACTGTCAGGGTCCCTGATGTCTCCTCTTTACAGCTGCTTTTTGAGAGCTCTCAGGGAAAAGATATTTAATCCATCTAAGGTGTGTTTTATGCATTCCACATAGTGGTCATTCCAGCACTCAAAAAACAAACTCTTTAAACAAATGTCAGGACTATTTCTCTTTTAGTTTGTGAAATTAACTCAAACAATTCTACAAGCCTTTCATTAAGCTTCTGCTTGTATTTTAGCTTTCTCCAAGAGAGGTTCTGCCCTGACAGTCTCTTAAAGTGGATACCAAATCAGAGCCTGCTTGGGATCAGTCTATTCAAGTTTGACAAACAATGGGAGCTATACACTGATCCCCTAGGACACAGTCTAGAAGGGACGACAATAACCAAGCTGGTTTAGGCAGAACAAAAGGTAGACACAAGAATAAAAGGAAGAGTCAGAATGGCCACCAAATCCAGTATTCACAAATTCTTGCAGTTGGACTGGTTTTGTGCAGCCTCCTAAAAGGCTTTTTAAATGACTCTGGTCTTACTCTTACTTCCCATATGTATTAAAAATAGCAAAAAAAAAAAAAAATCAGTAAAAAGCATCATTAAGTTTTAAGCCTATGGACACTTTTTTCTTCTTCTCCTGGATTTGACTGCTGCTGAAGGTATGCAGATTAACATCTGAAGATTTCAAATGGGTATTGAGCATAGAAGGTAAACAATCTTTGGTCACAGTGATGAGTCTATACTTTGAGACTCAAATAGAGTGCCAAAAAGAATACATTACATTTAATGTGCATGCATTTGACCAATTTCAATGTAATGGAGATTTGTATAATTTGTCTATTTAGTCACCAGATAACTGCTTTAAATAACTACTCTGTACCTGAAAGCATAAATACATTCTAGTTTTATATGTCTCAATGTAATAACTGCAATCTATTACTGTGTTTCAGAAGCAGTAGTACAAAGAATGATGATCATACACTCACCCAGTAATTTTCATCAGTAGATCTCAAGAGACCTTGGGAAGGTCAATTCGATCAGCCCGTTGTTGATGATGGAGAAGGAAAACATTGAGATGAACTTTCTCAATGTCATATGCCAGAGCAATGCTAAAGCTGACAATTGACTTCACATTTTCTGTATCCAGGATAAAAGGTTTTGCCTCCTAACACATCCATATACCCCTGGGAATTCTTTTAATCAGTGTTTCACATCTTGTGTGTATTATCAGTGTTAGAACCTGGAAGAACACTCCAGGCTTCTATGGTGTTTCCTTACAGGCTTCACTATAAAACATTTTTTAGTTTACAGGCTCCACTAAAACCCTCTATTGCCACTCATGAAAAAAAAAGTCAGAAATAAAGTTTGAGATTTTGCTTGAAAAATGAAATATTAATATTTCAGTAAGACAAAAAGGTGACACAGATCCTATCCCAACCTCAATCTGCAGATCTAGGTAAAACTACTAAATGTTTCATTATCAGTTCTGATCATGCTGTGCTAATAACAGAAAGCAAATTTGACGTTGTCAGTTGTGTTTTCCTCAGTCCTCAGGAAAGCTGTCCTGGCTAGAATTCATCCCATTGCAAGCTCAGGGCTCAGTGACTTTGGGGCCTTCCTGAAAGCAGAGTGTCTCCTGAAGGAGGTCAGGGGAACAGCATCCCACACAGGGACCTTGTTCTGAGGGGTCAGGAGCTACATCCAATCCTGCTAAGATTGTCAACGGACCAGTCCTGGGTGTATCTGTCCTTAGAGGTATGAGCACTGTGAAGCTCCGATCAGGCACGTAATGTTATTATTTTACACCTTCATAGAATCATAGAATCAGCAAGGTTAGAAGACACCTTTAAGATCATGAAGTCCAACCTGGCACTACCACTGTAACCTCTATAAACCACTAAACCACATTATCAGGAATGGCGGCTCTGCCACCTCCCTGGGCAATCTATTCCAATGCCTGACCACCCTAACAATGGAAAAAAAAAATTTAATGCCCTAATCTCAGCTTGGAACCAGATATGCTGGCAGCAGCCTGAGGCAGCCAAGAAGCAGCTTACGCATTATGAGATGACTCCCCCAATGCGCTGGGGGACGCCGGGCGGTGTCACACAGACCCCGGGGGGGCACAGGGCCCGCGGGACACGGCCCCGGGGCACGGGGAAGGTGTCGGTGCCGGCGGGAGGCGGAGCCGGGCCCGGCCCCCGGAGGGGCGGTGCTGCTCGGCCCGGCCGCGCTCCGGAAGCGGCGCGGGGGACGCGCGGTGCGGCAGGCGTGGGTGAGTGAGGGAGGAAGGGAGGGGCTGGGGGTCACTGTGCCTGCAGGGCGGGCTCGGACACAGCCCGGGGGCGCCTCAGCTGCCACCAGCAGCCGGGAGCTGACGGGCTCCCGGTTCGGGGGGCTGTGTGTGCCGTTCCTGGCCACCGCCACAGCCCCGGCCTTCCCCGCCAGGGAACGTGCTGCTCCTGAGCGCCATTTGCTTAAGGTTTTTATCCTAAATTTATCCAGCAGCACCTCTGGGGATATTTTCAGGTGTCAGTTCACACCTGTTTTCTTTGGTTATGCGATGGCATTTCTTTCCTGCGTGGGTGGTGGCTGGTTGGTACTTGCGTCATGTATAGGAGGAATTGTAAGTGTACAAGAGTAATAAAGTAATTTTTAAATTAAGTTATAATATAAGGTGACCCTTTGAGGTCAAGAAATAGTCACAGACAGTGAAAACTACTGCTGTCTTTTGGTGGTTCCTCACTGAAGAAAACCTAAGAATTGTACAAGCTAAAAATACAGCTTTTATCTAAGGAACAAGCCCAGCAAAAGGCTCTGGGTCTGCAGAGCCGTGGCTGAGGAGAAACTCGTGCTCTTGAGAAACTGGGGCAAAGGCTTTTTTACCCCATCCTTGTAAATGTTTCTAAAACATGGTGTGGTGAAAGGTTATGTTCACTGGCGTTTGTTCCTCATGGGAGCTGTACAGTGGGCCTAATCTAGTAAAATGCCAGAGAGAAATTAAGCAGCTGAAAATAAAATTAGCCCATTAAACTTGGGAGTGCCATTCACCTTACATGTTAATTTCTGTGTTTCATAAGTGTTGTCCTTTGCATTGCTGTCTCTTGCAGTGAGGACTGACTCTTCACCTTGGTAGGGCTACAGAGCTTGGGCTACGTACAAATGCTTTTTATTGGGAGCAACCTGTAAGTCATCAAATTATAGACCTAAGTATTCCACTTCATTTTTATTAGTACTGCTACAGTGGAGCATGTGGTACACAAGGGAAGTGCAAAAATGAATCAGTAAAATGCTTTAAAAATGCAGCTGTGAGACACCTTTCTCTGAGGGAAAATAATAGATTACTTTTAAGAACTAATCACGCATCTCTTATTTTTCATTATTTTAAAGTTCGCTATTAAAAAATGTTCATTTCAATAGTGCAAGAAAATGCATCCAATTTTATGGCCCTTCTGTGGGCATCTGAGGACTGTAGGGCTGTTTTGTTCGGACATACTCAAAAGAGACAGTAAAGTAGTTTTGTACTGTGCTGAGCACGACTTACTGTTGTAGTACATAAAAATAGCAGATTCCAGTGAATAATGATTTTTAGCTGTGTTTTAGACTGCACCTAAACAATAGTTTTGGATCAGCTGAGAAGCAATTTAAATCATTGTGGTAACTGACAGATGTTATTTATGATGCTTCATTTGTGAATACAAAATACATAACAAATGGCTTCATTTTTCAAAGCCTGCTACTGGGAATTCTTAAGGGTAAAGTAGTTTTATGCCAAATTGTGAACTGATTGCTTCTGATCAACCAAATGATGGTAGAACCCTATGAAAAGAACATACACAATCTATCATGTCTGGGACTCTTGAAAGTCCCTCTAAATGCTACCTTATGCTGGCATGCATCCACTCAGGCTTTTAACAGATCTTCAAATGAGCAAAACAACACACTGTGCTGTCTAACAGAGTACTGTAGCACAGAACAAGAATGTTAGTTACTTCAATGTCATTTCCAAATTAGCGGTGCCATTTGGAGCAGAACGCTTAATTACAGGATGTTTGTGGTTCTTGTCAAGCTGGTTTGTGTGTATTAGGCATAAGTTGGACAGCAAACTAGAAACATTACAGAAATAGGGCACTGTTGCTATCATGTCATCCTTGGTAACTGTTGTCTTACTGACTAGGAATAAGCAAACTAGAATTTATAAAAGCTCATTATCCAGAGAGCAGTCTTCACTGTCTCCAATCTAGAACAGAAGACTTTTTTCCCCCCTTTCTGCAGACCTTGCATGGTGTGTATATTCTGGCTTGTATTGTCTTCAAAAAAAAAAAATCACAAAGCAAGTGTTGTACCACAACATAGTCTTTTTACAGCACTTTCTGCATCTCTAAGGATGGTTCTGAAGGCACATTTTCTGCAGAAATTAAACTCAAAAATCAGTTTTTGATCTAGCTTTGGCCTTGCTGTAGGATCAAGTTGCAGGTGGAAGTCAATGCTGGCATAATCTTTTTCACCTTCTCCTCTCCTTGGTCTGTGGGGACTCAGCTGAATGAGGAGGAGGCTGAGTAGAGCACATCTGCTTTGCAGCTCTAGCTCTGTGCAGTGTGCTCGTCTCATCTTCGTAGTTGCAGCACCAGCTTTTATGTATCAGCTCAAGAAAATGGCACCTGCATGAAGACTTTTTGATTGAATGTTTATGTACTTATTATACATATGACAGCCTCTCTTCAGGTTTTTTTTCCTCTTAGTGTTTTGTTAATTACCGTATATTTCAGAATATCCAAATTTGAGTCTGGCTTAGAGTATGCTTCTATTTAAGAATTTAAGGGTAATATCCACAACAAGTGTTGCAAGTGCAATGTCAGCTTTGATCAGGGAAGGTACCAAAATACATTGCTTGCCTCCTTTGACAGTTAAATGTTGCTGCTATTTTAAGGGGTAGCTGTTTTATCTGGCTTAAACATTTCTGGCTTTAAAAAAAAAAAAAAAAAAAGGTCTGTTTATATAGGACCTATAAACTCTTATGGTTGTCTGAAGGCCGGCAGGTGGAGCCCAAGGTAAGAAACCCTGGTTTAATATTTGGGGTTAATAGAAGCATAAATGTAACTTAAAGAACCATACTAACATCAAGATGGGGTGACAAAAAGGGTTCTGTCAAAGCAGTAGTACCTAATAATAATGACTGGAGATTCTAGAAAGGTACTAAGTATTCAAAATATTTGTCCTTCTAGGTAATTGTGATGAGTGTTGTAAACTTATTTTGCACCTGCTTTCTGACTGGCAGTTTTTGTGTAATCTTTATGCTGGCCAGTAACTTTGCATGAACAGCTGGACCGACTTCGTTATTTGAAGGGAACTCACTATATCAGCTAATGGAGCCTGAAACCTGTTTATTAAAATAGTGGTCTTTTGAGTGATTAATTGCAAACAGTTTTTTATCAAGTAATCCATTTAATTATCTGGCAGGGCACCTGATGAATACTAGCAGCCATATCTCCATAGTCAGCAAGAGCACTCAGTCATGGTTGTCATCAAAACTGCATTTTGTATGCCTGCTTTCACCGAGCAGGCTTCTTTGCACTTTGCCAAAAAAAAAGAGTTGTAAGAATTCCCTACCATACTTACTGTAGTGCTGTAGATGGGAACCTCTGAAACCATAGATTTGAAAGTGATCTCTTCTGAGCTGTGAGTGTTGTTTATGAAATAGTCTGTGTGTAGAAGATCCAAGTCTTCTGGTACTGGTAGTTCAAGTCCAGTAAGATTGCAGTCTACTGAAAATTCAGCAAAAGGAGTCTGAGAAGGGGCATATCACCTTCTAAAAACTGATTAGATTTTCTCCATAAAGCTGGCTATGGATCTTTTTAAACACCTGGTTTGTAAATTAGTTATCCAAAATTCAAGACTGCATTATCATTTTATGATGAATTTCTAATGCAGTGGTTTTGGTATTGACTTGTTAGAGGCATAGAAAGCCAACAGTGTGATTTAATTCCATTTTCTCAGTGCCTTCTTGTGCAACCTGTTAAACACAAAAGAGTTGGGATAGCTCTGCTATTGCTCTCGTAGATTATGAGTCAACTCAGGAGGGAAATTCCTTTTGTCAGCGAACAGAATTTAAAATACGTGGAGGTATATTTATATATATACACACACACATGCTCCTGTGCACTGATTTACTTGTCAAGCACGTCAGGAGTGTTGCACCTCTTTTTGAGTTATTTCATATCCTGCAGCAGAAGAGTCTGCAGGATACTGGATTACAAGACTGAACTTGCTGTGCCACAACAACAGCAGGCCGGTTGTAGTGCTGAACTGTGACTTAACAGGAGCCAGCAGCTACAGGCAAGATGTTAATGGAAAAAAACCAACTGTATAAATGCTACACTTGCATTTCCTGATATCTCTTATGATAAATTATGTAGAAATTAAAGAGCAAGATGCTTTCTACGTGTCTTGAAAGTATGGTTAAAAATCCTGCTTTTTCTACAGAAGTTTTTTCAGTCATTGGGTTGCTCAGATGGCCTTGGAATTGTGGTGTTGAATTCTGTTTCCCTCCCCCCCTTGACTTACTTCGAAAACACTTGCCTAGCAAAAGCTCTCAGTAACAGTAAAAAATGGTTGTGTGTCATTGGGTGATAGCATTCCAGTAATTGTTTGAGCAGCCACAAAAAGTAAAGATCAGACTGCAGTTTTATTACCAGAAAAATGTTAATTGGCCAACACAAAATATTTGAAAGCTATTTTGTTGGTTTGAAATGGAAAGCACATTTTTCATGCCATCTGCATGGCCAGAATTTTAAATATAGCACAAGTGCTGGAAACTCCTCATCAAAATGTAAACTGTGGACACAAAATGTAGTGTACTTCTGTTTGTACCTGACCTTTTACCCAATGCTAAACAGTAGTAATTTCTCCTGGACATTGATAATAGCTTGGCCTAAATTATACTGTATTTGCAGGTCTGTCAGTGTCTTTAATGGATCTTTTTCTGGCTTCTGCAACAGTTTGAGTCTTATTTTCTCCTTTATTCTAACAGAAGCATTTTGCCTTAAGAGAGGGAAAAAAAGTAAAGGTACTTCATTGGTAATGAGCAGAAAATTGCGTAACAGTCTTTTTCATGTATTGCTAGCACTCTAAATCTTGTCAGTATTTTCCTGATGCAGGTTTTTTCCCTAAAAATCATAACCTTGAGAGAACCACCATGAATTTGGTTAGTAAACCAGTCTTTAAAAGTATTCTATTTGGAAGTTGTGTTTTATTTATTTATTTGTATTGTGAGCTGTTACTCCTTAGGCTTCAACACAGCAGCACATTTATCTTTTTATAATTTACAGTGTAATAGATAACCTTTATTTACATTTTAGACTATTACAGAATGACCTTGCATTGAGCCTTTGTGGAAGAAACAAGATTTAAACTTAACTTCTTCAATGTGCATCCTTCTATTCAAATTTGACCCCCGACCAGTTTCAAAAAATGCATACAGGTAAGATGGTTGTAGACTTGCTTCTGTAATATTTTATACAATTTCTTTTTGTAGAAAATGTGTGAATTACAAACTCAAATCCACATTATGTGTTGAGTTGTGCTTTTGTAGTGTTTTACTTTATGGCTTTCCCTATTGGAGGAGTTACTGTAACCTTGTGAGAACCCTTTGGTTTTAGGCTGTGTCAGAAGTCTTGGGCTTTGTAATGATGGACCTTTTGCTGGTGATCTGTCATAAGCTGTTAAAGTCCTTTAAATAATTGTAGTCCAGTGTTTGGAAGTCCTACCTTCTACTTTATTATTTAAATTAATGGGAATCCTGTTTTTTGGGCATCACAGTTGTAGCTGCCCCATGCTATCAGTATGGTAGATAAGTTTAGGGTTTCCAGTTTGCAACTAAGGAACTTCTGATAAGTGTCCTAGCCTTTTCCCTCCCCAAAATCTGCTTGTCAGCAATAAACCAAGTTGTGTATTAAATGTTTAGCCAAAAACTGAAGAAAAACTAAGCTTGCAGGCTTCTGGGTAGGTTTATAAGAATGTATAGATGCCAGTGAGTTTCCAAAGTATTAAACACCCTGGAATCATTTTCTCTCTCACTGTAGCCCGTAATTTTTAAATTTCATATCCAACATCAGTATCTTTGAGTACACTGAGTATGTAATAAAAAGACAGCACTTCAGGCTGTAAACAGACTATGAAGGTTTATTGCTTTCTGTATTTATTTGTACTGTATAGGTTCCGTATTACTTTGTGGGGTACAAGTATTGGTATTCATCCAGAAACCATCAGAGTCAGTCTGCTCAGTAAATTGTTGTGCCTTTTGCTGACTTGTTTTCCTGTCCTCTTGTATTAAGAAGCAGATGCCATTCTATAGAAAGAAAGGAAATGAGAACCAAAACCTCAATTGTCCACAGAGTGCATTCCTTTCTGCATCTGGAGCCTGCCTAAAAAGGGGTTTTGTTTATGATGTGACTGGTGCTGAATTAATTTATCTATTTATTTGGTCTGACTTTCTTTGTGTTGGTAGTTAGCAAAAGACAGATTCATCAATTTGATGCCTCTTGGGAAAATCCTTTGGATGTAAACTGCAGTTGCTTGCCAAGTGAACTTTCTGTCATGATCAATATTTAAAAGTAAAACTTAGAGTAGTTTGCTTGCTATAAAAATTTGCATCAAGATTGAAATTATTAATTTATATCAGAAAACAAGTTGCTGGCAGTGTCAGAATAGGACAACATTCTTAGATGTTTGGCCCAAATTCAGGAGATACATAACTTTAGTCATTTTTTTTTCCTTACACACCATAACTAAATCTTTTTGCTTTTCTTTATTCAGAAGAATGTTGAAGTTCATTCTTTTTAAATTGTTCCTATATTTTTTTCACCTTTGCCTCAGCTTTCTGAAAGACTGTGTCTCAGGTCTGAGTATCAGCTGGGAGTGGTGCCCAGCCCTCCTAATTCCAAGCAGTATTATAGCCATTGGACCAAGTGAGACACCTCTCTACAAGTCTTTGCTGAGGGTAATTTTTCTTGACAGTTCAAGCATCACTGTCCTGTAGCTCTGTTTATTTCATGGTGAGGTCTTGGAACAGTTTTCCAAAGGGGAATTCCTGTACATGCAGATACTAATCTCTCTCTCCATCACAAAGCAGGCAATTCAGCTTTCCTTACTGTTCTCTGCTTTGCATCTCTAACTGAAAGAAAGTGTCAGTAATAGGCATTAAAAGTTGAAGAGACAAACAGCTTGTCATTGACTGAGTTTACTGGCTAGAAGAAAATAGCCAAGCTCAAACATGTCCTTTGTAACACATAGGGTAGAATTTTCCATCCAGGTAGACTCTGGTTTCTAGACCAATATATTGGTCAATTTTCTTGAGCACTTAATTAAGCAAAGAACTCACCCTTGTGACACGCTTACAAATCCATCTGCCTGTACCTTTGCAACTTGTTCTGTTTTCTCTCTCTGAGCCTATTTGTGATAAAGTTTAGTGCAGTGTAACAAGCACTTTCCTGTAGTCCATTATTATTGTCACTTTATATCTTCCTGAATAGTACTGTGTGCATCTTAAAAATAAATAAATGTTTCAAGCTTCAAAGCTATAATCTCAGGCTCTTTTCTGGAGCTGAATTGCATTGTAGGAAATTGCTTTAATGGAATGATTTCTCATGTTTTCATTTCTCTCGATAGTAAAATAAATCTTAATATGTAAATCCTAATACAGGTGAAGTATTTCAGCTATAAAAATAGCTGAATAGCCTTTTTGCAATTTATTAGAAGATGAAGGTCACTTAATATTTCTCCTTTTCAGAACAACTGTTTCATAAAAGACAAAATAAGGATGTTTTTATTATTATGCTCTTGTATACTAGCCTTGTGCTAAATTTAGGAGTCAGTATTAAACTTGAGATGGAGAATATTCAATCACACAAGAAAGACTTCACTTATTCTTAGTATTTAGATACTATCAACAAACATATAATTTCATGTCAAGAATTATTGAAGGCAAAATATAAATGAAGCTTTAGGAGATGAGAAGTGCATTTCAGGCGAACTATTTTTTAACAGTGGAGATATTCATGTAAATAAAAATTTGTGAATGGAGGCTGCATCCTGTTAATGGAGCATGTTGAAGTAAGATGACAGAAATTTGGTAAACCAGCAGAAAGTCTATAGCTCAAAGACTAGACTCAGCTAGAAGAAGAAAAATTATGCAAGTTTAAAAGGAACAATAATGTATTTGCCTTGGAAAGATAAAAATGTACATAGAGTTTGCTTTCCAACAGATGTTGTCTTTGTTGGGCAAAATACTGAGCACTTACCTTACAGAAAGGATGCCATTGAAGTGTCAGGTTTTTCTAGTTTCTCTATGTATGATTATGATTCTTTTTCTGTAGTATTTTAATGTGCAACTTTCACCTCACAATCCTGTTTTAAAACACTGTATTAGGGAAGAGATGAATTTGCAGGAAAGTTCAGAAACCTGCAGAAAATGTCAGTACATCTGAATGCTGAACAAAGTAATGAGATGTCATTGGAATTGATTCTTGTGTGTTGTGGCTAAAAATTAGAATTAAAATTGTATGATCTGTCTTCAGTTTCCAGTAGCAAACTTGTCTTCTGCTGTGCAGATGTAATTGAGATGCAGTTGGTAGGAGGAACTGACAGTGAAGAAGATACTGAGGTTATGGAAAACTGGTTAAGAAAATCTGCAGGTTTTTGAAAGATGGCATTTCATTAAAATTAAATTAAGCAACGTAGCTGGAGAGAAGGAGGAGCATTCACTGTCCCACAGTTGAAATAAAGGCAAGTCATGTTGTGGGTACTGATGAGCAGGACTTGGGGAGCTGTGCTGGAGCTGTGCAGGTCTGTCTGCAGTCACCTGCTGCCCTGAGCCTGCACACAGGGCTTGCCTGGGGTCACAGTTGTCTTTTACCTTTACTTGGATCAGCCAAATCCAATACCTGCTCCTCAGGTGAGGATGTTTTACCAATGAAAAACACTTTTTTAAAGAATAATTTCAAAATAATAATTTTCTTTAATTAAACTGTAAGTTCGTGCTGAGTAAACTTAAGGTTGTTTATGTGATCTTAGTTCAGTGTCTTCTGTTGTGAATATTATTTTTTGGAAATACCAGTTGCCTCATTCACTCACAAGATGGACTTGCTGAGTGTCTCAGGACAGTGAGAGAGAAGGCTGCTGTCAGATGTCAGCTGAACTTTACACTGAGTGATAAAGTGAGATGGGAGATACACGATGGTTTCATGCTTAAAATGAGTTAATGTTCTGGAGAAAATTGGATTCTGCTCCTGCCTGTACTGTGAAGTTCCAGTTTGTAAGTAATAGTGTCTTTTTTCCCCTTGTTTTCTACAGGCTTATTCTAGCAGCTAATAGGGATGAATTTTACCACAGACCATCCAAATCAGCTGAGTTTTGGGACAGCAGCAATGAGATCCTTAGTGGTATGTATGTCTTGCTGTTTTGAGTGGATTTTATGTAATTTATAAGGGAATCATGCCCTGGATTTTTTTATTATTAGGGTGGTGGTGTTGACTTTCTAATAAGAAATTTTTTTCTTGCTTATACATCTAAGGAAAACATGTACGTTTGAAACATTTTTTAAATTTCATGTATTAAATAACCTTACTCTTACTTATTTCATTAGGTCTGGATATGGAGGAGGGAAAAGAAGGTGGGACATGGCTGGGAATCAGTAAGAAAGGCAAGATGGCAGCCCTGACAAACTATATGCAGCCAAAGATTGATAAAAATGCAAAAGGAAGAGGTATGAAGGAGTTGAAATAAAAAACAAAAAAGGAAGTGGACAAACAAGCCCTGGTATTCCAGTAAAATAGTGATGAATATGATATTAATTTTCTTAACGCAGCTTTATGGACATACAGAATGTTTATCTGCTGTAAACAAAATTTTTGAACTGATGAATTTGAGTATATATGTGAGGAACTTGACTTGGATAATGATTTTTTGATCAAGCAGGCCTAAGTAAAACAACATGTAGTGCCTAGAGCTTGGAGTCACATTCATACAAGAAATGCAGCAGCACCATCTCCTCTGGAAAGTAATTCTGATTAACAGGCAGAACAACTAGTCAAGCACTGAGCTAGTTTTAGATTACAGTTGACTTTTTTGAGTGTATATTCATATTCAAACACCTATGTAAGGGAATTTAACTTGGATTGTGCTGGAGGCAGCCTAAAAGATTCTTCTTCCCCTCTGATAAATCAGAGGAGCAGAAATAATAGGAAAAACCCTCTTTTAAAGAGGATGCTCAAAACAGCACATCTGGGGAGCTTTTTAAAGTAAAAATAGGTCTGTTTGTAACTGTCATATGGTACTGGATTGGGAATATATTGAAATGACAAAACATGCTATTCAGAGAAACAAATGAACTGTGTAATTTGTATTTAATTTTAGGGTCATTTATCAGGGAAATTAAGCAAGACAAGAAAGAATTTGTAAGGTGGGAGGAGAGGAAAAGTGCATCCAGGCCAGAGTAGTTAGTAAATGTGAATTCTGTAGAATTTTTGACCAAGAGCTTTTGACTGAGTTCTTCAGAGTAAAAGTCAAGCTCTTAATGTGAACATGGTACAAAGATGTAAGACTTTTAAAGGTTGGTTCATTACTTGGTTTGATTTTCTGGTTTGGGGATTTTTTCCACTGTTACAGCCTGTTGGCAACAGGAATCTTCATCTTTCTTTTTATTTTACCAGGTCTGTCAGAATAGTGAGCACACACATACAAGTTGCTCTATGTACTTCTCTTTCTTAGGTGCTCTTGTAACAAACTTCTTGACTGCAGATCTGGACAGCTACTCTTACTTGAAGAAAATTTCAGTAGAGGGACATCTTTACAATGGATTTAATTTATTAGCAGCTGACTTGAAGTAAGTCTACAAAACATCACAATTCAAATGTCAGAGGAAGACAGATATTAACAGTGCTGTACATACACTTCATAGCACCAAAGTGTAACAATACAAAAGCCTGTGACTAGCTAAAGTTAGAGCTCAAGTTTTTTGCTAATTGCCATGCAAGGCCCTAATTTTATTGTAGTCTTCCTTTCCTTTGTTATTGTTTATCTTTCAAACACTGAATAGCTATCTTGTATTCTAAGCATTGCTTCCCACAAAACTTCTTGCAACTCCCTGGGCCGTGCCAGTCTACCCTGGAGGCTCTGGTGCTTGCATTCTGAGAAAACAAAACCTTGGCTCAAAATTTCTCAGACACCTTTTTTCTCAGAGTTGACATGCTGCAGCAGGGTTAGAACTGCTGAAAGCTTTCAAGCTATTATTCCTGTCAAGAGTATCTGTGTCATTAATCTTTCCTGAAACATTAAAAATCAGCACAAGACAAATAAATGTTAACTTAAAGTTTCTGTAACAAAGAAAGGATGTTGGATACTTGATTATAGTCTGTGTGGTTGGCACAATCCTTTCCACTGCTTCTGCATGTGTCTATGCACAAGTACATCTGGTGCTTTTCCTTTGCATTCTGCCTGATGGAGAAGAATGGAAATTCAGGGCTAAACCACCTCCAGGCCATGTGTCAGTTCCCAGTTGGATGCACACTCCATGACCAGGAGCACATCTGAACTGCAAGGAGCACATTGCTGCCTTGGCAGCAATGCATTAATCTTACTGGACAACCTCATGGTGCAGGGCCTTCTCCCACTCAGCTTTCCTGCACGCTTCTGGGAATATACTTAAAGCAGAAGGCCTAGTGTCTACTGTTTTCAGTGGAAATAATTTCTAGCACCCTCTCACTAACTGGCCTTGTGTTTACATTTTTTACTTTCTGTATTAGACCACCTTCAGCTGGTAGCCAGGCAGTTGGAGGTTTTGATGTTTTTTGGTTCATTTACTTTACTTTATCCATTCTCTCATCAGAGACTTCCCAAAGTTTTTCAGTTGCCTAAATTAATTTTTACCATTGTCAGAGGATTTGACTTTTTGAGCTTTCTGCCGTATGTAGCTGATAGCTAGGTTGCATAAATTGGAAGGCTGTCTTTAACTGAAAAGGCAACAGAAGAAATAGATGTTTTCAAGCAAACATGATATTTAAGGTGTGACGTAGCAAGCAGTAAGTTTGAGTTTCCTCTTTTTTATGCAGGTAAATAGAATACTCATAATGACTGCTAGTATGATGATATTAAAGTAGGTTTGATTGATGTTGTTTAAGGCTATCATTCCTGTGTTGGTTTTGTTTATTTGTTCTTCCATGCTGGGCTGATAGAGAGTTGTATGCTCAATTGAATAGTCTTTCTGTGGTGATAGAGGTCATAATTCCTTGTTGAGTATCACTCTGAAAGCTCTGTGTGTTGATTAACTTCTTCATTTTGGGATGTCCTTAGCCTTGGATACTCTGATGAAATGAAATTCTTGGCAAGCTAATGATGCAGAGCAATTTCAATAAGATTTGTAAAATTGTCATTTTAGGAAATTAAAATTACTCCAAAGAGAAATGTGATATATGAATGGGAGCTACTTCTCTGTGTAAATATAAAATGTTATTGTAGTTGATGCTATTTTGTTGGGCCATGTTACTGTTCAAAACAAAGATTGGGGACTATTCTTGACATGTTCTTCCATTGTGAAACAAATAGTGATTGGCTCTGTTAGAGTGTGTGAAATGGAGGGGAAACTAAGATTGAAAGTGTAAATGAAGCACTGGTGGAAAGGGGTGTACCTGAGCACATAACACTGCTGACTGTAAGCAGCATATTTAGAGAGATTTACCATGTTTGAATCTTCAGGTTCACATTTTAGGAAAAGAAATTTTTATATTCTCTCTGTATGATTATGATGACAGTATGCTAGATAACAGGTGCAGTAATATGAGAAGGGGAGCTGGAACCAACTATACAGGTTGTAAAATCTCATTGTTTATTTCTACAGCTTGGTGTGGCTCTTATTTTTAACATGCATGGGTTTTGACACTTTTAGTGTAATAATGTATTTACTCTGTGGCATCTCTTTATGTCAGTGTAAACACTATTGATTTCTTGTTTTAAGAAAATTACTTAGTACTTTTATTTTTCTGATTTTTCAGTTTATCATCCTGGGTGTACCTGCTGAGTATGAGAGTCATGAATATTTATTCAGTTATGCTAAACATACTTTTGTGTGAAATTATAGCATGTGGCAAACAGTGTCTGTTTGAAATCTTGTGCAGCTGCAAAATTTGCTTCCAGGAAGGCAGTGTTGCCACTCCTCTCATTTTGACTGTCTGTAGGTCTGATTAGAGGAACAAGGTTATCAGAGGCTGGACTGGTCTCTAAATAAATACCTGCTCAATATTCAAAGGGGTTTTCCTTCTTTCTCCATTTGTGATAATACCTGAAGGCAGTGAGCTGCTTTTGTTGATGATCAGGGCATCATTTCTGTCCTGGGGAAACCTGTGTTTGTGTCCAACAAATACACTGCTGCATCTGCTTAGGCTTTCATGGGTACCTCAGACTGGGGGCTGTTGTGGCAGCATCTATGTTCCTTACTGCCAGGTGTGTAATGCAGCCTGCCCTGAAGGACAAACTGGCAGCTTCTTGTCACCCACCCAGCAAGTGTAGAGTCTCTGACAGGCTGTCAGTTAGAACCCATATAGTTTATGTGCAGTAAGATCCCTGTGGAACAGGAGTGAATCACTTTCTCCATGATGAATAGACAAATTGTCCCTTACAAACAAGTCTTCTGGAGGGGAATGCAGAAAAATGCCTTCTGGGTGAGCTTTTCTGCTCTTCCCTGTCACAGCCAGTTTTCAATCCCTGCAGGGAAGATGTGGTAAACTACACCATCACCTGCAGGCTCTCGTTCAGCATGGTTACCATGACCTGGCTAGGTGGGAAGGATTTGATTGCTGTCTAGAGAGTAGATTTAGATGTCTTTTCAAAGTGGGGATAGGGTCAGACTGCTGGTGTAAAAAGAACATGGATGATCAAGTCCCTGGGGTTGCTCTGTAAGCTCATTTCCTTTTCTTCTCATGCGTTGTCCTAATTCAGTGTCACCTTGTGCAGAGTACGCCTGTCTTGCTTCTTGTGGCTCCCTCATGAAAATGAGCTATTTCTGCATAGATCTTTAGTCATTTCCAGTGGATGGATGGACAGTCCAATATTGAAAAAAGAAAAATGCTTCTGAAAAATTTTTTCTTTTCTTTACTCTAGTGTCAGCTTCTGCCTGGCCCAAAATATTAGGGCAATGCCAAAGAAATGTTTAGACACTGACAGCAAAATCAGAGTAGTGTTTTAAGGCAGATTTTGTATGCTGTGAGTATCCAGCAGAATTCTTTTCTCCATGTTATTTGATGGTATATGTTTGGGCTTTTTTTTGGTGTTTGCTTGTTTGTTTTTAGCTTCAGAACAGAAAGAGTTTTTTGATTAGCTCATGAACATTGAAGAAAAAAAAATGAATCTGTGAACCATACTTCTTATTTTAAACTACTGTGTTTCAGTGTTGTATAGCATTTCAGTGTTGCTGCCAGTTTCATCTTTTGTCCTTGCACAAAAAATACATGCACAGATTATTCATAAACCAATCCAAGTTCCTTATCTGTAGCAGAGTAGAGCTCAATGCCCAGGGAGTGATCACTTGGTGATAACCACACTCTATGGAGCTTTACTGCCTTACTACTTTTTTTCCTTTTTCTTTCATTCTGCATTTTAGTTAGACATGACTTGGAGCCACCTTGAAGTTGGAGCAGGGCAAGGGTGCAAAGGGACATTGCTTATGTTTCATCAGCATTAAGAAGTGACTGTGGCAAACTCTGTATGGCTTTCACGTTGCTGTGAAGCTTCTGTTACTACTGAGATTTGTGCTGCCTAGAATATTTCCTAGAACATTTATTATTGCTTACATTTTTTGACAGAATGATGTATCTAAGAGCATAATTTTAGTTCCTTTCTGCTGTCAGCTGTGGCTGGGATTTAAAAATATGTCTGTTGGGTCCTATTGTCATCACTTTAATTATGCCTTTATTACTTCTGCAGTGAAATTGGTATCCATACTTGTAAGGCTGGGAGGGAAGAAAATCTCGAGTATGGGCCAGGGTTTTGAGGCTATTGCTGTGATCAAGCTTACAGTGATTTTTTTTTCATCTTGGCTTCTGCTTTGATGTTCAGTACTGAGTACTTGTAAACAGTAGGAAGGGAATAGGCAGAGCCAAATGATAAAAGAAAGAGCAGCTGACTGGCACAGTGAACTAAATCTTGAAAGTATCCCCTTTTCAGAGGTCTCTTGGGAGGCTTTAGTCTTCCTTTGACAGAAGGCAGCGGCAGTGCTGCAGTGGAGGTAAGTGAAAACACATCTGGGGGAGTGTGCATACAGTAAGATACAGATCTCCTGAATTAGTGACCCTGCAGTTTGTATGTATTCCCCATCTTCTTGATAAACCCCAGGGGATCTTGTTACTGGATTTGTCAGTGACAGAAATCTCAGAAAAGATGCTAGAGGATTATATTTTTTCATATAAAAAGCCATTCTAAAGGAAGTCAGCAGTGCCAGGTTACTCAGCATGCAGTGTCATCTATGACAGGCCTTGTCTTAGAGCTGTGTTCCAGGGCTTCCTTCAGCCATTTGTCCACCTTTCCACCTAACTTGTGAGACCTCGGGTTATAACAATTGCTCTGATCTTTTCTCTCCACAGACCTTCTACAGCAGATATTTGAAAAGAGCGTAGTTAAGGCACCAATACCGTAGTTTGTGTAATTGCTGATGTCTTAACTGAAAAAACCTAAGGTGGGCTGTTGTCTGTGGAGAGTTCAGGTGATCAGTAAGTCTTGACATCAGCATAAATAAATTTGAAGAAGGATCTTAAGGATGAGAAGAAAAAGATAAGGCAAATAAGTGTCTTTTAAGCCACTGGAGGAAAGTTCAGAAAAATTACACATTTCTTATAACAGTCAATAAATTGCAAATTGAGTAACTGGGGTCTTCTTATATGATATTTAACAATAAAAATAGACTATACAATATGCCTGCTATGATTGCTGTCTTCTGCCTGTGCTGAAAAACTTGATCATCTTTCTGTGTGATATCAGAAAGCTCTTATGGGTTTGGGAGGAGGAAGAATAGTGCACAGAGAAGGGCAGTTCTATTTTTGCTTTATGTGGGCTTTTTTTGTATTCCTCTTCTTGACTCCTCTGACTTCTATTAATAATAAGTTAATATTTCCTTCTTCATTTGGCTGTCTGGCAAAGGACACTGTAGAATGTCTTTCATAATGGCTTTTCAAGAATATAAACAGCTAAATCAAGAGTGTTTTGCTTGTCAATAAGGTTTGAGTAGTAGATGCTAAGTTATGCAGAGCAATTCAAGTTCCAGTATGCCATTAATGGGGTTGCATTCTATACACTCTGATTTGCATCAGCGCAGAGATACTCCTTTTTATCTTAGGAAAAAAATGAGGAGTAGGAAATGGCTTCTCTCCTGTATTATGTTTTATGCTACTTAATCCAAATTTAATCTTAACTGCAAGTTTTGTGTTTGGTTTGTTATTTTGTTTTGTTTTGGGTTTTTTTTTATTTAAAAAGTCCTATCTGCTGTCTGAGGAGCTAGAGCTTGGGAGACAAATTAAAAACTGAACTACGATTAGAATGTGTTTGTTGGTAACCGTGAGCAAGTAAATCACTAGGGGGAAATACAGAATTAGATCTTATTGCTGTATTCTGGCAAATTTAAAAAAAAACAAACAAACCCCACCAACTGGAAGTGATCTGAGGAATCATTATTCCATGTCAGCTGATTGAGGGATGTTGAGAGTGAGCCATCTAATGGCAGTCTATTTCCCACAGGACACACAAAGCTTATTGATGACTTTCTATTTTTTTTCTGTTATCAGTTAGTTTGGCGTTTGTGTTGTCAGTATCAGTGTGACTATTTAAGTCCCTGCTGTTTGGATATGCTGATACCATCTCTGTCAAATAAGAGTTGTTTGCAATGTTGGAAGCTGTCTCTGAACCTTGTGCAAGACCTTCCCTCTGTACTCTGTGCACAAGAGAGAGTGGGTGCTGCAACCAGTGCCTACAATTAGAGAGAGAGAGATTTGGTGACTGCAGTTACATGAAAACAGCCAAGAAATGCACGAAGGACCCAACAATGCCCTCCAGCATTGCTGGAAGTGGGCCTAAAATGCACTTCTGCCATCTAAAATGGCCCACAGCAGTCAGTGACTTAGAATGCAGGAAGGATTCAAAAGAATGATGAGAAAAAGGGTACTTGCTGTGATGGACAGTTCCTTTGTTTTCACATGCCCCCTTCTCCAAAGCAACTAAATCTTCAGTTAATCAAAACCATACAGGTTTTTGTCATTAAGCCTGGCTACTTCCATACAGAAGTTATGAGGTTTTACTGAATTTTACTGCTGTTATGTTTAAAAATGGTAATGGTACTTATTGATAGTTGAGCAGCTAATACAGTATTTTGAGAGGAGGAAAGTAATTAAACCCATCAATGTCTGGTATCATAGGAGTAACAGTGGGAGAAGCATCTTACTGTGCTCAAAGATTGCATGAAATTAAAGCATAATCAAATATAGAAGCTGATAGCTTTTCAAGGAGGAATTTGTATTTATATTTTTCAGTACCACCAAAGGAGATGTAATTTGCTACTATGGAAACAAAGGAGAACCAGAACCTGTTTTCCTAAGTGCTGGTAGGTTTTCATCAGAGAGGTCTGAATATTACTTTTTTCTTATGTAGCTATGTATTGTTCTAGTAATTTAGCTGCTTAAGCATTGTTTTCAGTGACCTTTTCTTTGCATTCTTGAAAATAAAATATTATTAAATGTCCTTGAATTAATTTAAGTTTTTGTTAATAACTTCCAGTAAAGAATCAATAGTTCATTAAAAGTTTCTATCCATGTCAGTGCAATTAGTAGAATACTGCTTAGGTAATTATGGCTGAAGGATAGAAGTCTGTCTTGAGAAATGGAATTTTCGGGGGATCTGACCCTAACTCCCCTTACCCAGGAGTTTGAAGGTCACAGTATGACTATGCTCCCCTAGGGACAGAGTTGGCTTTAAAAAAAAAATAAAATGTCTTATCAGATGGATTGATTTTAAAATATTTCAAATCTAGTTCTTTGCTAGCTAGCTACAGAGAGCAATGCTCCAGAATTTATCATCAAAAAGACAGTTTAAGTGCAACCAGGATACATGGAAGACTGAGCAGTGTAGCTGGTTGGTAACAGTTGATGGCAGAGCCTTATTTTGCCACTTTAGGTTAATGGTCAAAGGCTTTTCATTATTTTCTTGCTACATACAGTAGGCAAATTGGTACTGTATCAAGACATCCTAAATTCTTGGAAACAACTGTTAGATTTTGTACAGCTATAAACATAAAACAGGTTTTAATACAGACATTTTTAAAAAATTTAAAATCTGGCCATGTTGTAACGAGAAACTGAGTGTCACAAATTCTGGGTATCTGCACACTGCACCAAAGATAGTTCTGGCCTCTGTGCCTAGACAACAGAATCCTGTGTATGCTGCTGCCCTTAGGATGAGATGATCTTTAATAATCATCTTGTCTGGATTGTGGTGAGAGGGTGCCTCTAAAGAGAAAGGTCCTTCTTGTCATCCAGTGTTGCTTTGCAGTGTTTTTCAAGAGTAAAATCAGTGGCAAAGATTACTTATGATTAGTGTTGCTAAACTGGACATGACTAGATTGCAGGAATTATAAAATTCTGTTGGGCCTTCGTAATTTAGCAAACCAGAAATTTAAACTAACTGCTGTAGATATGAATTAGAGTGCAACTGAAACCAAGTACTGAGCATCAGCACAGGGGAGTGCTTAAGCACAGCTCAGTGTAAGATGGGAGCCTGTTGTATTCTCCTGTTCATTAATGGGGCTTGTGTGTTTATGGCACACCTGCAGGTAAAGGTTAGCTGGGGAATCTCACTTTATTAAATTCTTTTAAATTTGTAATGACAGTGAAATCACCAGAATGCACTTTCCAATTAAAACAGGCTTTTTTGTGTGTCTATGTGTGTAGGAATATATGGATTGAGTAATTCTTTGTTGGATACACCGTGGAAGAAGCTTCAGTATGGGAAGCAGCTTTTCACAGAGGTGGTCAAGAGAAGTCAAGACCTTACCAAAGAAGACTTGGTGAAGGAGCTTCTTACAGTGATGAATAATCAAGAGCCGTAAGAACATGATAGCTGGAATTTACTCAAAATACAGTATGACCCATTTGAAAAAATGCATATGGAAACTGCTCTGAAAGAAAAAAACACTTTACCTTGATATTAATTGAAAGTAGTGTTCTCACAGAACCTGACTTTCAACAGTATTGATTTTTAAGCAGGAGACACAGTTAAGATTACTGCAGTCTTAGAACTCATCAGCTGTGCACCGGTTACCCTGTGCCCTTTTCTTTTAAAGATTGCACTTCTCTTAGTAAGGGCAATGACTGCATGATTGGAGATGTGTAAGCTGCTTGCTGTCAGCTTTTTGAAGGCTCAGGTAGGTTTGGTTACTGCACTTAGAGAAAGCACTTATTTACACAGAACATAAAATGATATGGATGGGAAGGGACCTTAATGATCTTCTGGTGCCAACATCTGTCACAGACAGGGACACTGTCCACTAGCCCAGGTTGCTCACAGACCCATCCAACCTGGCCTTGAACACTTCCAGGGATGGGGCACCTACAGCTTCTCTGGGTAACCTGTGCCAGGGCCTCAGCACTCTCACAGGGAGTGAGCAAGTTTGTGTTAGTAGCTCTTACTGTACTGTATTGCTGCTCAGAGTGTAGACAGAGGGTGGAGAAGCAACACTTTTCAAAGTACAATCAACTGCCTTCCTCAAAAGTGCAGTTGTTTCAGGCTAAGTGGAGGAAGGAGATAAGGAAGTATTTGTACAATTCAGCTGTAAGAATTCAGTCAAGGAAGTCCCCAAGAGGTGAGTTTGAAATATAAGGAAGGTTCCTGCACTCAAAACTGACTGCACAGTGAACCTGAGCCCATCAGCTGGATGTTCAGAAAGAAAGGAACTTGATACCACTTCAGTGTGCAGACATGGAGCACACATATCATTGCTCACCATCCAGTAACTTCCATGTTTACCTTGACTTTTACCTGTCTAGGAAGTGATTCGAGTTGAAGCAAAGATGTTTCTGGTATATAGATCCAATTTCCCAAACTTAACAGCAAATTTTAATGCCAGAATTCATGTATGTGGTGTTTTTCAGCAGTTCAAAATAAAGTTTTATATAAGAACTCAGACATCTGAACAATGAGTAGTAATTGGAGAGTCTGCTAAGCTGTCTAAATAGCTTTTTTCATCTGCTATCACATCAACTGATTTTTTAAAAAAGTGTTAGACTTTATAATAGTAAAAGAAAAAGGTATAAGATACAATATAGTCAAATGATCTTCCCTTAATGTTCAGTAATTCCCTTTGATCTCATCTGAAACCATCTGAATATAAAAGGGAAATATTTACTTACAAAAAGCAATATTTAAAACTAATCTTGTAATCTTTTCAAACACACTTCAAGATGAAATGATCTTTTCATAATAAATATGAACATGTGGATATGCACTAACTTTGAACTTCCTTAAAATATCCTGTTTCATATTACTTTGTGATCTCTTTGTCTGTGCATATTACAGGAATTTAGTGGGTACAGGGGTTGGTTTAATCATAGAATTCCATTCTTTCCTGATGGGTTTTTGTCATTTAACCCCTCTCTTCTGCTTCAGCTCTGCCCTTGACTGTGATCTCAGGGATGTCCTGGAACTCCTTCCAGTTCCAGAGGGATGACTGTGTTAATATTGGAGAATTTTTGGGGGTTTTTTTGACTACTTTCCTACTTTTTTCAGTCAATTACCAGACCCTGCAATTGAAGACCAAGGGAAGGACTATATCCGTCCTATACTGAACAAGTATGCAGCTTTATGTGTTCGGTGCCCAGATTATGGAACAAGGTAAAAAAACTCATAGCCAGAAATAGATGTGTACTGGATCAAAGCACATCTCAAATCAAAATTGTGCTATTGTAAGTTTAAATTCTATAGTGACTGCTTTAAATTTTTTTTCAGATGTTAATCTGGTATAATTCAGTAATGTATTTTCTTGGTCAGTATTTGAATGTCTGGGGTTTGCTGCTGAAGAGCACTTGAAGCTCACACTGTGGTTCCTCTTTGATGGAGAGCACAGCAAGCAGTTTTAACTTGTCCCAGACAAGATAATACAATTCTCCTGCTTTCCCAGGTTTCATAGCAGATCTGAACACCTGTAACTTTGATCTTATCAGAGATACTGCAGAACACATTTCTCCTCCACGAGCAGGAACTGTGTCATCTGCATTGCTAAATCAGAGTTTTCCTTAAGCATGGCACTGTAAAATGGATCTGCCATTTTCATACATTCAAAACCTATTGCTCTTGTTCAGAAGAACCTGAATTTCCACTTATCCCCTAACTGATGCAGCTGTTTTTACTGAGATATTCTCACTCTCTGGTCTTGACTGTTCACCCAAAGCTGCAAGAAGGATAGAATAATGCAATGCAAATCTTCATTTAATCTTCAATGGGACAAAATGGCTGGTGAACCCTGTTGCTGCTGGTAGGGGATTGCTACTCTAAAAATCTGCCAATAATTTTGTCAGTCGGTCTGTGGCATGGTCAGCCAGAGTATTTCCTCTGTAGAGATGGGAGTTGATAAGCAGAGTGTTCACTTCTGTAGGCATTTTAAGTTGGTATACTGAGAAAGAGATACTCAGTTTTTACAGTGGTTTCTATAAAAATGTATTAAAAGAAAATTTTTAATGTAGGTTAATATGGTAACAAAGCACCCTCCTCCCCTTGCTTCACAGATTGGAGTCCAGCCATTTCAAAGGAAACAGGGATAACTTGGTAGAAATACTGACTTCTACTGGTGAATTAGTACACTACTGCTGTAATTGTATGCTCACACTTATCTTTCCTTTATCAGCAGGGCTTAGTGAATAGAGGTTGTTAACTGGGCCTCACCATATTCTTCTGAGGAAATTAAGTGCTTTTTTATGAGTAAACAACTGTGAAGTGACTTAGGAAAGGCCACCAGATCAGGATGGTGGAAAATTCCTACTGCCAAGCATCCCTCTGTGGAAGGGTACTATAGTGTCCATAGAGAAATGACAGCTTACCCAAGGCAAAGTGGAATAGGTGCACAATTGGCATCTGCTTTTCATGAAAACAGATTTCCTCTTTGGAGGTTTCCTAGAGAGAGAAACCTTTTTCTGTGATCATATATCAGTGTTCTGTGATAATAATTAATATGTACAATTGATTGAAAAAGAGGAATGAAGAGGGTATTATTGATATGAATAAGCCTTATGGATACATGTAGGGTGTGAAGAAAAGCTTAGTTTTATGCTACTTCTTTCTGAATGCAGCACTTTGCACTAAGTTTAAGCTTTTATCATACTCTCTGCAATGAGCAGATTTGTGTGTCAGCTGCTACAAGTGCAGCAGGGAATCAAAGCAGTGGAGTGACAGAAGAACGGACTGAAAATGCCCATTTGAACTTGCCAGGATGATTTCTGCCCTGCTCATGTGATAATGATGTGCTCAGGACAAAAAAAAAAAAAAAAAAGGGTTAAAACATTTGGGAATGAGGGATGGCACCCTGGACGTTTTCATAATGGAGCCCAGGCTTAACCTTGTGCCGTTGTGCTGTTGCAGGACAAACACGGTCGTGCTCATCGATTCCATGGGACGCGTTACTTTCACCGAGCGCAACATGATCAATGCTGATGTCAACCAGTGGAAAACAAGCACCTATGAATTCAAACTGCACAGTTAACAACTTTCCACATGAATGGTTCGTAATAATAGCAATGAGAGAACAAGCCATTAAGCTCTAGTAAATGTTTTGTGCCAGCCTCCACAAGCTAAAAATAGCAAGGAAAGCAAAAGTTTAAATAAACTGGTAGCATACCCAATCAAGCTCACAGATGCTTTGGAGAAAACCAGATGAAGATGCTGTTTTTATATGAAGTAGAAACTTACAATCAGAAATATTTTATTTAATATCACCCTGCCTTCAGGGCAAGGCCATCTTTGTCCAAGACAAAGTCATTGCTTTTTTGTGGGTGTGGAATTTTTAAAGATGTTATAAGTAGACCTAAACTCGTTTTTAGTTCTAATGGTGGGAAACATTTGCTGCTTTTATTCTATATGAAGGTTTTACCAAACTTTGCTTTACCTTCAACATACGCTGTTAAGATTGTACAGCTGATGCCCATGTGCATTAAATGAATGTATGTTATCCTGGTAGTATGAAGTGCTTTAGTCTCATTTAAGCTTTTCAGTGCCATGGTGCAATGTTCTGCCTGGGGAGGGCAGAGAGGGGGGGATTCTTTACATATGTTTTTCTATAGATCGTACAGCAATAGATCTTATTTCTATAACTTGATCTGAGAATCAAGGTAGGGAATTTAGTTCAGTCTCTGTTCACTTTTACTGAAAGAACCACAGGAGCAGACTTGCTTATCTTTGACCTGAATAAAACTATTTGTGCTGTGACATCCTGTTTCCTGATAGTCTAATTAGCAATATTGGTTCTGTTATTTTCTCCACCAGCAAGCAGGTAAGGAATAGGTACCTGTTTGCAAACAGAAGCTGAAGATGAGGTTTTCATGTGTCGGCTGTTTTGTACGTAGAAAATTTTGGATTCATTTCTTTATTGGTATAATGTGTTACAGCCTGGAGTGACTGCTTATAGATTTTTAGTAAAAATAGCTATGTGTTGTAAGGTGACACTGTTGTAGTCTTATAGTGCTGAAAAACTTGGATATTAATAAGTACTTCCTATGTTCTAACACCTGTGAATTATAAAGCTATTTAAATGCATGCTTTTATCAATTATTCAGTACCAGGGTAGGTAATGGAAGATTCTAGCTAATATTAGGATATTTGAAAACCCTAAGCTATTTTTGTTTCTGGTGTTCTGTTGTGACTTATTTTGCATACTGAATATTAGGTTAGTAGTGGATCACCACTGGTTTTTTTTCCTTTAGGTATGCTGACTGTATTCTTTTCACAAGCCTCTGATTTTAATTAATTATTGCAAAGTAGCCAGATTTTTGATACTCTTTGGAAGATACACAGCTGTGTTTTTGTACTCAAGCCTGTGTGTTTGGGCATTTTCGTGTGTGTGNTGTGTGTGTGTGTGTGTGTGTAATGGAGGCAGCCATAAATGAGATTTTCCATTGAGGTGAGATACTGTGAAAGGGCATTCCCAGATTTGTAATTGTCAGGAGATGGTAAAGCAGCATTTAGTCAAATCTCTTCTTTATATTTGCATATTTAAATAGCTTCTAGATACCAGAACTGCTTGCCTGACTTGGACAGGTTGTTGATTCAGTTCTATATAAATAGAAGACCACCTTGGTTGCAAGACAATCAACAGTAGTGTTGGGTTGCACATGGTTTAGAACTCGAAGCCTTCCAGACTGTTCTGAGCTGCAGGAAATAGTCAGCCCTTTTTAATTTTTTGATGACTTCTTAAACCCTATATTTGTATAGATAAAGATGTTAACTGTTATTTTTAGATGCAAAGAAGTCGCTAAAGCTGTCTTAAATTTGAGTTTGACCCACACGTACCTAGAAACAAAGCCCTGCCTCAATAGTTTGCTCTGAGAGTTTGCATAGCAAACTTTTTTATATCCACATACAAATAGTGGCTATTTAAACACGACGTTCTATCTGAAGACATTATCGTAAAGGCAAGCAAAATACTTGCATGAAGTACCATGCTAAAAGCATTTATAAACTTTGTTTTTTATCGCAGCCCTGTAATAATGAAAATTTATTCTTAGCTTTTACATAAAGGCAAAGAAAGGCAAATCAGAGCTTAGATGTAAACATAGATTATAATCATGTATTTTGCTATGCTTCAATCACAATTCTAAACTTTGCTTGGGATTTGCTTTTTCTGACAATTAAAATAAATGGGAAAGAGCCCAAACCTTGGATATTGTTTTTTATCATGTAATAGCTAATAAAGTGAGCTTTTTTTAACTTCTTTGGAAGCTTGTGAGAGTTTTGTCATTGGCTTCAGTGGAAACAGGATCAGGACTGCTGTGCAGATATCTGCAAATGGTTCTTGTCCATAGAAGTGATAAGGAATTTGTGAAGTACATAATCTACTCTGTGCAAATTAGAGTTGCAATCAATCCACTGGAAAAAGTAGACTGTACCTGCAGTTAACAAAAAAGTGTTTTATTTTCATAAAAGTATTTTTAATAATAAAAGGGAATTTTAAATGCCAGTTTTAAAGGATATAAAGGAAAAAAGTGTATGTAGGAAACTATTGCATGGGATTTTACCAAGTTTGCTTATACATATCATCTCTTCAAAGTCATACATTTGCAAGAGATTTTTGTTTCCTGATTTTTTCTGTTAGAATGGTAATGGAAGAAATTTTAAAATGTGTGAAAACTCAGTTATGTTTTTTTGCTCAAAATTGTGTCATAATTGTTGTTTACATGTGTGTTCAAAACTAGAATCAGAATAAAGTTAACCTGGTGACCAGTCTTTGTTGACATTAGTAGATTGTGCATTTTTGCACATATGTTTTTGTTCATTTGCCTGTAACTCAGTGTGATACAAGGAAGTAAAATCATTAATGCCATCTTAACAATGAAGGAGCTGTAATTTAAGTTCCATTTCCAGTACTTAATTCCATTTTAAGAGTGCTGTATTTTTTTCTGGGGTTTTTATGCTGTGTTGTGGAGGTTCCCTAATTCTATGCTATTGCATGGTTGTCTTATACAGGTAAGAAATTGGAAAATATTTGAAAGGTAGGAAAGAGTCAAATCCATGCTTCCTTAGGGAAAAGTGGAGCCTGACAAAATGCTACTGAAGGATGAGAATCCAGGTTCACTGTGGAAAATGTCTGGATCCTTGGCAGACCTGAGACTCTCTTGTTACACTGAGTAGAACCTGCATTAATATTCTGTCATACTGGACCCTGCAGTGGAGGTGGAATTTTCTCATTTCCCTTGTAGTAGCTTAATAAAACACCTGAACAGAGCAGAGGAGGAGTTTGGCCTTTGAAGGTCCTCACTACGTTCAAAGCTTAACTGATACTCATTGTTACAAATGAAATACACCAAACTAAATAATTAAGATGAAATAATGATAAGACTTGGAACACGGTTTTTGTAATATCATAAGGAAATAAGTAATTGTGAAATGAATCTATGAAATACTAAGCAGTAATAAGGCAATAATTAAAGTATCTTACATTTCAGTTTTAGCCTGTAGAACTTAATGCACATTTATGGCCTAGTAAGCATCCCTATTTATATGGAATATTAGCAATTAGGAGTTAGTTTTATTTCATTCAGATTGATGTAATAGAACATGGCTGATGTTCTTCATCTGATTCATTTTCTGCAGAGAAGTCTTGTTGATAGCTTCTGGGGATCTAGGAAATAGTCTTGATGTGGTGAAAATAGAATGAGTATTGCAATCAGCTGGAGAGGCATGAACTGTGAGAATTACAAAACCCATCAGAATGAGTCATGCTAATTATCTCTGTAACATTGTGTATCAAGAGTTTAGAAGCTGAATGTAAAAAACAGTATCATATTGACATGCTCAAATTTACCATATCTTTCAAAACAGAAGACATAAACACTGAACTTAGGATCACAGACAAAGGAGAAATAATAAATGTTATATTAAGTAGGATAACCAAATATTACAATCCATAAGTCATACACAATGTGAATGAGAAAAAAAGTGATTGCTGCTGCACATTAAATTTTTGTGTCTCTTTACTAGAAAGAGAAATGGAGAAAAATAAATGAAAGCTAAATGCAGATCAGAAGATGAAGGAAGGGGAGAACAGAGAACATTCAGTGATGTTCTGGTTTGTGATTCTGTTCTTTTTGAGGCCTCCAAGAAGGATAGTGCCTGCTAAGGCACTCAGGTGCCTTCAAACTTCTCTCTGGTGATGCAGGAGTGTTTCCCATGGGTGTCTCACCTGACACACCAGCCCTGACAGGCACAGAGCCAGCCTTGGTCAGTAACTGCCAGACTGGGTAAACACATTGCTTGCTTCTGTTCAGTGGAGAAAACCACATCACTTTTCAGATGTTAATTAAGACAAATAATAAACTGGAAAATAAGTGGAGCCGCTAGTGTCTCTTCTTGTGGTACAACATCATAATTAGTATTCACTGATTGAGGTTTTCGCCTCTGTTACAGGAATGTAGTCTTCCAAGAAAAAGGTGAATGACAAAGTAAGGAGGTTTTTTCCTCTCCCTGTACTACCTCTGCTGCCAATAGCTACTCAAAAATACTAAATAAAGCCAGGTCTTAGTCAGATGCATTATCCATCTCCTGTCTCACTGGAATGACTGGCATTTAGAGAGGAATTAACTGTTCTCTCAGTTACAGATGGGTCTGCATTATCACCCTGGTTTGATAAGCAGTGCCCTTACATGGTTTTCCTGATAGGCCCTGTTTACTGTCTCTTGGCTCACATTCCAGGGCAGCCTCAGGTCACAGGGTCTGGGCTGGTTTCAGATGGAACAGAACAGTGTGCTGAGGAATGCACCAAGTGTTCTCCAACAGGTAATGGGTTTAACCTGAGCAAAACTGACTGAAATGCACCTCGCATGAAGATGAAGTACTCTGCACCACTTGTTTTGCTGCATAAATGTTCATATGTTGGCCTGCTGTACTTCCAGATGTAGCATGTATAGATGTGTTGTATCACTGTCTTTGCAATATGGCAGTTGCAAATTTTTCTGTTTTCTTTAGCAATACATTGTGCCAGTCAAGTCTGAATTCTCTCATCTTGTAATGTACAGGAGTTTATACTGGCAAAGCAATCCTGGGATGGCAGTTGCATAAAAAACAACCCTAACAGCAGAACTGTGCTTTCAAAACTGTAATTTATTTGGCCTCTGTTGGGGAAAACAAAGGTACTGACATTTATGGTTTTGCTCATGTAAGTGCAACTACACCTGGATTTTTGACAGCCAAAGATTATGCTCCTGATTCATGTCTTGAGTGCTGCCAGCAGTACAGAGAGGAGTCCAGGCTAAGGGATTGCAGCAACAGCTTCTTAGCTCTAGTTCCCACCAAAGGTGTACAACAAAGTGTGCTTTGTTACCACAGCTTTGAGTTACAAACATCACGGTGTATAATGGCTCATGAGAAAAATTGCTGTGCAACAGCAGCTGGGGAGAAGCCAGAATGTCTGAGGTAGTTGTCAGTGCAATATTACTACAACTCTAGGAAGTGACTGGGATTGACTTGATTGACTTGATTGGTTTAACTGGTGGAGATGCACAATGTGCAAACAGCCATGTGGCTGACTCAGAGGATTTTTTTTCTTTTGAATTTATAAAGAGCAGATAAATAATGCCTATTTCAGAAAAGTGTTCTGAACTATTTGGATGACAAGGCCTATAGAAAGCAAAGCATGAAGACTACTATTCTCTCCCAGATAGATACTATTTCTTTGTTTCTGATAATTCCCCTAGATAAATTGAGTGTATTTAGGAATGCAGGATTTTCAGCCATAGAAATAGGTTTGTTCTGTGTATGAAGAAGTAAGGGAAGCCTCAGTCACTGTAGGATAGCACCAGCCCAGGTGCAACTGCCAATTGGACAGAATGTTCCTTCTGAATGGCTGTGCAGTCCACTTTCTAATGTGACAATCACTTGGTTTTGGCTTTATTTTTTCTTGTTTTAATTTCCAGATTTGAATATAAAGCTGTTACTTTTTATTTGACCTCTTAGACATCATACCCTACTTTAAGCAATGTTGTCTTTAGAAAAATGTCTGCATTGTTGGGAAAATTCTGCCAGCAGTCTGAAACTTGGGCAAACCAGTTGGCTGAAGTGTTTCCAACAGGAAAATCAGAAGTTATATGTGATTCTGTAGACAACACAATTTAGTTTATGTTGAATCTGTGAATGGCAAGAACAAGATTAGTAATTCTGTGGTATTGTTGAGCCAAAGAATGTGTCCACTTTGATTATTTTTTATAGCAATCAACCACTTCTTTTGACATTGGAGAACTGATCTGAGACTGCTCATGGGGTCCTTTTGACCTCTTTCCATGGCTGACAGAGATTAGATTGAGAAGAGCAGATTGCAGCAAAAAGTGAAAGACAAAGACATGTAATGCAAGCAAATACCATTTTATCAATGCTCAAAAAAATGTATAAAAGCTGCAATGCAACTTATTTTACAGAAATAAAAGTAATGCAAGCTGATCAAAACTTGTCTTGCAGTAGCTTTTTGCTGTTGGAACAGGGCAGTATATGCTGCAGTTACTGACATAGAAAGAATATGAAAAAGCCACTGGCTCCACCTAATTTTCATTCCAATGAATGCAGCCTGTTAACTTTATTGGGAAGCTCATAGTTTTGTCTTTATAGCCTTGATTGCTATATTTTGTGTTGACAGCAGTAGTTTCTGTCCAGTCTTTGATCTCTTGTATGTGAAAATCTCGTCATTAGGTTTTTTTGTTGATAATGATGCTTCATGGTATTATGGTTAATCCTGATTGCATCATGCAGGTGAACCTGTACAGTTCTAATTCAAAAGTGGAAGATTTTTGTGCATGTTTGACAAGTCTTCCATCAGAAGTCCAGGTGATGAAAAATTTCAGGTGGATTTGGACCTTGTTAGAACAGATCAGATTTAATTCTACAGAGGTCACATCAACCTTCTGGATTAAAAATTTAACCACAATTTGAGCATTGTTTTGATGAAAACATTGTTTTGTTAATGGATTATTATCCTTTTGTTTATAAAATGTTAAAGTCTATTTCCTTATAGTGTGTCTCAAAGAATTAGCTGTTGCACCATAAGTTTAAGACATAGTATTTGGATTCTCTGAAAACAGATGCACAATGGAAAAACTATAACTGATTATTTTTTTATTTTTTAAAGCACTGTAGGCATTTTAATTCTCCCTCTCTATTCAAAAATCTATGTGTATGCCTCATCTGATCCTAACTGAAGCACTGCTGTTTATGTACACATAAAAAATTTAACCTGCTTTCTGAAGCATGTGGTCTTACTGCAATAGTTCATTTATACAGCCATATAAATGGGACACCAATGAGTCACAATACTTGTATTTTCACAGGCCCTTGGAGAGGGGCAATCTTCTGTCCCAGTGTTAGCAATTTGAGGTGACCTGACACAGCAAATGCCAGCATCAACTCGAGCTGTTTACTTAACTGTGAGATCTTTTTCCTCAGCTTTGACAGTTGAAGTGTGACGTGGGTGGCTGTTTTGCAAACCGTGGGTGTTTATTAAATGCACATTCTGAAGTGGTTTGTTTTAGCATTAATAAAAGCAGTAATAATTTAAAAATCACTAAAATAATGGCTTGAGTTCAGAAGCCTGTTATGAGGAATTAAAAATTAGAAACTCCTTTTTGTTGAAACTGCCCTCAGTTTTTGAGGGCAGCTTGCAATGTTTTAAAGCAGTTTCAGTAACCTGATCATTGTGTGTTGACACGGTACTGTGACATTATGTCCAAATTATCACCCTGTCATTAGATTTGTTGGTCCAGTGAGACAAACACAAAGCTGGAAAGATCTAACAGTGGCCTTAATAAGTTTTTAAAGTTTTATTAAAATATGACTGTTATCTTTCATGGCAGCATTTGGGGACCTGAAAGACGTGAGATCAGTGAAATACTAGAAAAAGATTCTCATGTCCTGAAGTTATACATGAAACACACACAGACTTACTGTTGGTGACGAAACCAGGATGTAATTATCACAATATTTTGTCTGATGTTGATTTCAAACCAGTGGAGGACAAAAGAGGCAACCCTATAAATAAGTGTATCAATAAAAGCCCTATACCGCTCACAAATTATAAAATAATAGAGCAAATTAGGACAGCAAATGTTCATTAACACTTCAGAACTAATTTTACGTAAGTTATGTAAGATATTTTTAATAATTATTTAGGAATTGCGTCTAAGCACTGCAGTTAGATTTGGGACTTGCTCTGTGAACTGCTTGGTACATACAGAATGACAAATGGTTTTATTTATTTTTTTTAATGTAAATCAGTCTTGAAGCAGTAATACTGTAGTTTTGCTGCTTAAAGACATAAAACAGCGTTTTCAGGGAAGAGTGGCTTTTTTTTGTAGCTCGTTGGTACAGGGGGAAAGGCACCGGCGCCCGGGCCACACAAAGGACCCGCCCGCCCCGCCATGGCCCGGGCCTGTGAGGGCGGGCGTCTCTTGCATCGCTATTGGCGGAGCGGAGTAACAGGCACGGGAACGGACCAATGGGAGCCGGGATTTCAAATCGTTGACCGCGCACGCCGAGGGCGCCATTGGCTCGATGCGTGCGGGGTCCCGCCCGCGGGGACCGGAGGGGCCCAGCGCAGGCGTTTAAAGATGGCGGCGGGGCGGAGTGCGGGACGGCGATCGTGAGGCGGCCGGACTCGCCCTCACCCGCAGCCCCGGCACAGGAGCGGCGGGGCCGCCGGGGATGGCCCAGGTGGGTGCAGGCCCCGCGGGGCGACGGGCAGGGCGGGCCTGCGCGGGCACCAACCACTCCGCCCCACAGGCCGCGGCGCCAGCGGGCCCGCCGCGCTCCTGCCGCCTGCCCGGCGCGGCCCCCGGGCGCGGAACCCAGGGGAGCCTTTCCCCGAGCACCGATATCCCATCGCTGGAGCTGCAAGGCGCCCCCCTGACCGGCGGGTATTGCCGTGCGGCGCTTCGCCTGCGCCCGACCTGAGCGGCCTCTCCTCAGAGCNAGATTCTCATGTCCTGAAGTTATACATGAAACACACACAGACTTACTGTTGGTGACGAAACCAGGATGTAATTATCACAATATTTTGTCTGATGTTGATTTCAAACCAGTGGAGGACAAAAGAGGCAACCCTATAAATAAGTGTATCAATAAAAGCCCTATACCGCTCACAAATTATAAAATAATAGAGCAAATTAGGACAGCAAATGTTCATTAACACTTCAGAACTAATTTTACGTAAGTTATGTAAGATATTTTTAATAATTATTTAGGAATTGCGTCTAAGCACTGCAGTTAGATTTGGGACTTGCTCTGTGAACTGCTTGGTACATACAGAATGACAAATGGTTTTATTTATTTTTTTTAATGTAAATCAGTCTTGAAGCAGTAATACTGTAGTTTTGCTGCTTAAAGACATAAAACAGCGTTTTCAGGGAAAAGTGGCTTTTTTTTGTAGCTCGTTGGTACAGGGGGAAAGGCACCGGCGCCCGGGCCACACAAAGGACCCGCCCGCCCCGCCATGGCCCGGGCCTGTGAGGGCGGGCGTCTCTTGCATCGCTATTGGCGGAGCGGAGTAACAGGCACGGGAACGGACCAATGGGAGCCGGGATTTCAAATCGTTGACCGCGCACGCCGAGGGCGCCATTGGCTCGATGCGTGCGGGGTCCCGCCCGCGGGGACCGGAGGGGCCCAGCGCAGGCGTTTAAAGATGGCGGCGGGGCGGAGTGCGGGACGGCGATCGTGAGGCGGCCGGACTCGCCCTCACCCGCAGCCCCGGCACAGGAGCGGCGGGGCCGCCGGGGATGGCCCAGGTGGGTGCAGGCCCCGCGGGGCGACGGGCAGGGCGGGCCTGCGCGGGCACCAACCACTCCGCCCCACAGGCCGCGGCGCCAGCGGGCCCGCCGCGCTCCTGCCGCCTGCCCGGCGCGGCCCCCGGGCGCGGAACCCAGGGGAGCCTTTCCCCGAGCACCGATATCCCATCGCTGGAGCTGCAAGGCGCCCCCCTGACCGGCGGGTATTGCCGTGCGGCGCTTCGCCTGCGCCCGACCTGAGCGGCCTCTCCTCAGAGCTGGTGTTGTGTTTTGTTTTGGTTTGGTTTGGTTTGGTTTGGGTTTTTCTTTGGTTGTTTTGGTTTTGCGGGATTTTTTTTTTTTCCGTTTCCCGCCCACCCCGAGCCACCTCCCTACTCACCTCGCCGTGGGATTGTGTTCAGGATGGTGGAAGGGAAGGAAACGCCATGTCTGTACCCTCGGCACCTCCTCGTCCGAGGGTGATGGGGAGTGTCGGCCCCGGCGGTTCCCACACCGTGTCTGGGCAAAGGGAGGCACGTGGCGGGGGTTCCGCCGGACGCAGCCCTTTGTACAGGGGACTGGAGCGTGTCTCGGCTCCGGAGCAAAGTTAGGAAGAAAAAGCACCAACGTGTGTGGGTACACAAGGACTTTTTTAGTTCTGTTACACTGAAGAGAATGTGGTGTGTCTGTAACTCTCAGGATTCTTCTTCATGTGTTCTTTCTATTAATAGCAAATTACCTCGTTCAGCCTCTGAAAGGTTGATTCTCCCAGCTTTCTTCACCTTTCTTTTAGTTGGAAACCAGTTCGTTCTTTTATACCTCCTTTCCTTAAGCTTCGGGTTTGTCTGCAAAGTTTGTTTGCCCGCTGAGACCTGAATATCCAGGCGTTGTTCGACCATCAACTGTAATTGGGTGAACATATTCAATTTCTCTTTTCCGTTAGATTGCGAGTTAGAGGTCTTGGAATTAGATCTTTTATTTTTGTTTTGTGATTTGAGAGGTTGTTCTGTCTGTGTAGGTAATTAAACTTAGGGATTCCTATTTGTAATTCTGGCCGCTAGGTTTTTTGGGCAGCTCCTTCTGCATTATCAGGGTTGTTTTGCTTTTTTAGAGAAAGAAAAGGGAATTTGGTTCGTTATGCCTTGTTTTTCATTACAAGTAAGAAGATTCTGTATGATGGGAAAGGAAGAATATATTTTCTCCTTCCTAGGCTCTGATTTTCGCCTTTTGTAAATCAATTTCTTGTCTTACATAATTAATCAAACCATCTAAACCCTGCCAGAAAACTGCTCAAGCTCTAAAAGCAACTGTTGTTTTGCTGTTTCTGAAGATGGCTTTCCAAACTGATGTACTCCGTTCATTCTGAAATGGAGTGAGGTGTTACGAACGAGAGAAGTTCTTGAGCCTTGTCTGTATTTACTGCTGATAATGTTATTGTTGGGCTCTGGCTGCATTTTCTTAACTGTCCTTGATTGACTGACTTACACAAGTGGTTGTTTCCTTCAGAATCTTTCTACTCTAAAGCTGATAATGAGAAGAGATGAGTTCTTGCATGTATTATCTTAAAGAATATTTTCTTTTAGTGCTTCCTGTTCTGGTTTAAAGAAAATAAATTCAATTTCTTCAGGTTCTGGTTTGGATTTGGGGTTTTTTTTCTCTTTAGTAGTGGTAATAACTAGGATTAACTTATTTCTAGAGCTGTATGTATTGAAAAGACACACTAGGTATAATAAAAAGAAGGTAGACGACTGTGAGTGGGGAATTACTTTGGCAGGGGTTGATGGATCAGCACCAGAGTTGCTATTTGGGGCTGGAGGATGAGGAAGAGGACTTTGTATTTGGTTAGCAAATAAGGGGAGTTTGCTCTGAGCCGCTCTTCCTTTTGGGGTCCACTGAATGTGAAGTAAGCAATCTCTGACAATTTCATTTCAAAAGCAACTCTTAGAAGAGATAATCTGTGGTGTGCTGTTCTTTGCTACAGGTATTTGTAAAGAAAATACATTATTTATTAAACTCTTTCAAGACTGCTGACCGGCTGTAACTGAAAGGAATTTTTCTTTGAGCTTGAGCAATGCTGGTTACAAATTTTAAGATTCTGGGTTTTTTCCTGCCTTGAAAAAAGATACCCTTTTCTCTGTGTATTTCTTCCCCATCCCTTTTCTGTCTGATTGTAGGAATGGGCAGTGGTACTTATTAAACAAAGTAGTTTTGGTTTTTTGCTTTCTGCCTTTGAAGGACATCTGGACAACCAGGCTAAGACTACTCTGCTTTCTTTAGGACCAATGCAGTTTGCTATATTACATTTATATGTCCCCCTGTATCTGTATTGTTGAGTTTACTTTGTGCCATGAAACTTCTTTAAATGATCAGCTAAAATAAGAGTAAGCAGTTAAAAATGTGGGAATTCCATGTGTTGGTGATCTGCAGAACCTGAGCTGTGCACTCACATTTTCAGTGTTTTGTACTGCCTGGTGCAGCTGCCAGTGGTGTTCCCTGTCTTTGGAAGGAATCCTTAAGGAAACTGGTAATGGAACTTGGTGTAGCCTTGGAGAATAAAAGCTGTTATTTCAGGACAGTTTAATGAAGGATACCAATAGGCAAACTGACTTACGTTACAATGTAACTTGGTATGCTGAGCCTTTTTGTGTGCAGCTGTTATGTTCTCCTTATCTAAGGCCCGTTTGGCTGTCTGTAACCTACAAACTCATCTAACTCACCCTTTTGTCTTTCCTTCCTTCTCTGTCTTTCAAATACCTGATAGCTCAGTGGTTTTGTTGAGGTTTTTGTTTTTTTTTTTTCAAGCCCCTGATATAAAAGGCATATTGTAATGTCAGCTGGCAGGGAAGAGATGAAAATTGGACATGTGTTCCTCTGCTTGTGCCTTCCTTTCTGTGGCTTATAGGCAGGCCACTGTAACTGTAGAGCTACTGTTACCTATCATCAAAAGAGAAAAAATCCCTTGCAACCACGTTAGAATAGTAACAAGCAGCCTTTTCTTTGGAAGTTTCCAGGTGCCCTGGTTGTGATGGGCACACCTGGCACCAAATTTCTGCTATTATAAGGTTAATTAATTAGGGTATCTAACAGGGTATCCAACAGGAGATTCAATTGCCCCAGTAACGCACCCCTGGGTCAGCCCCTTGGAGTTGGTCCAAGGGTTCTCTGCCCAATTATTATGTCTTATTTTAGGTCCCCTACTTAGAATAAGACTAAACAATATTTCAGGAATGTGTTTAGCGGGTCAGCTTATTGTTCTAAATCTAAGCGAAGGGGTAGGAAAAGTACTAGAGTTAGTTAAGGAGCTATATAATAGTAGTCTACAGAGCTGCAGATATATGAAAAATTTATAAAAAGCAAAAATCTTTTTGGCATCACTACTCTTATCTTACCCTGGGAATGTGGCAGGTTCATGGCTAGAAATGGAAAAAGCTTATTTGAACTCATCGTGGTCAAGTGCTTTTCCTCACCCAGTGTGTGTACTGAAGTGCAAACAATCCCTGGCAGTGATTTGCTATTCATCATTTCACAGCCAGCAAGAAAGGGAAGACAACAAGAATTAAATTGTTACCACTGCTTGAATAGAGTAACGAGACTTCTTTCCTGCAAAGTGCAGAGGTGTTGTATCAGTGAACTACCAAAGCTGAACAGGTAAAGGCTAAGTTCTTATGTGTTGATATTGGTGTTGTTAAAATACACTTGAGCATAGAAGCAGGGCATGTATCAGGGATCTGGAAGTGGAATTCATGATCATGTCTTAGCCTTGTCAAAAATAAATCTGTCTTGTTGGACCAGGTAGCTCCTCAAACACAAGGGAAGGTTTTGCTCTTTCGAATTCTGGAATGCTGATTTCAGTATTTCATTTCTGTGTGAATTACTTCTGCTTATTCTTTTCAGCAGTCTTTAGAAGACTCTTTAATGGGGAAAAATTAGATGACTTAGGCATTTAGTTTCCAGGAGTTACTGAACTCATGCTCTGACTTTTGATTCTTTTCTTTGGAATTAAGACACTAATTATTTACTGTGAAGAATTTAATAATTTTGCATTCACTTTTTTTTTGCTTTTTTTAATCTGAAGATGAGGAAGTTTGTTAGACAAATAGAGTTCTAGGGGTATTCTCTACATTATATTTCAGAACCTGTTGAAAGATGAAGGAATTGTTCATTGCTGAGGTCATTGTATCATCTTGTAGGATGGAATGGATTTAAACATATAGAATTGCTTGTCTTACTGGTGAATGAGCCATTCTTCAATCTGAAAATAAATGTGTTGGTATCAGAGAAGATGGGATTCATATTAGAGTTCTTACCAGTTTTTTTCCTCAGTAATTTTATAATGCATGTCAAACTCAGCATGTTGGATGTGTCACAATTTTGAGTATGTTTAAAAAACCCCACCCACATCAAAAACCATCACAAAATATGAATTCCTCTTCTGCCCCAGCAAAACTTGCTTTGTTGCCGAATTAGAGTTTGCTCTGTTATATATTGTGCTTTCTTCAAGTTTCCAGGTAGGTAACTTATGTATGTTGCTGAATTTTAATTGATCACATAACTTCTGATTCCCAGCTTGGTGCACTGCCCCAGTTGGTGTTTGGATCTTGCTGTTGGCTTGTTCTGCCTAGGCTGGCATAGAGATACATGAGAGAATACTTGGTTCCTCTAAGTCCCTCATGACAACCCAGACCTTCTGCCCTGTTGCTTGCAGTGTTCCGCAGCTACAGGAGAGATCTTGGAGCTTGTCATTCCAGCATCCTTGGGTAGACTTTCTCTCCCAGCTGGGAATACTTTGAACAGAGCAGATCCAGCCAGCTGGCTGCCTGAGGCAGAGTGAAAGTACTTCATTTCTAGCTTGTAGGAAGATTTAAGCCTAGTTCAGACTGGCATGGAGGGACTTGGAGAAACCAAAATAAGCAGGTAAGAAATGCTTCCTTTCCCCAGGTGCTCCTGCACAGATGACAATGCCATCATAGACACGTTAGAAAGAACCACCTAATGTGAAAAATAACCCTTAAACAAACAGTCCTTATCCCCTGTAAAATTTGCTAGAGGAATTGAATCCTTTTTCCAGGTTAAATTCCCTAAAACACTGGGTCTTAAATACGTTCCAAAATTAATTTGAGCTTTAATTCTATGTATCTTGACCTGAATTCCTCAGACATAATTAATAAATAGTTCCACAATGGTGCAAAATAGAAGATCAAATGTCTAATACCTCGTTATCTAGAGAGTAATTTTCTGTGAGATTTTAGTAAATTGTGAGATTTCAAAAATAGCTGATAACTTAAACTTTGAAAAGGCATTACCGTAGTCTTTAAAATCTTGGTGGTTTTGCAGATTGTCTTAAACTGTTTGCTAATTATCCTTTCTGCTGTGTGGGTAAGTATGCCTTGAATACCAGGTTGTTTTAGATTATGGGAGATCTTCCCCAAAATGCACAGTTTTTAGTCTTACTCCCCTGCTTAGTGCCCTGCCTGCTAACCAAGCAGAGATAGTCAGCTAAGCATAAAGGCAACTGTGTTAGCCAATTCTTGTGCTGGTGTACAGCTCAAGCAGTAAAACCACTTTCATTTCAGCCTCATTCAGGATGGTCTATGGGTACATTGCTTTTTTCACTGTAAAAGTGTCACTCTTCTACTTGAAACGTATGCTGGAAGGAGTGATGTGTTTTCTTCCTGCCTGGGATACTATTTCTGTGTTTTTCCTGTGACAATTTTTTCTTTGTTTGTTTCCTCTTGTAGGTTGAAAGAAGAAAAGGCAACCAGCTTGTCCAGTGAAGATGCACTCTTAGTCTTCAGCTATTTAAGCTGAATGCATTGTGATTTCCAATAATTGAGACAGTGATTCTGAAAGCTGTCTACATTAATGAAAAGAACAATGTAGTCAGCTTAACTGAATCATCAGTGTTGCATATTGAATAGAACACGATAAACCAATCCTGATGGACTTATGCATGTTAGGAATATAGAGATAAACTTTTATTAAAGCATTGTTTTCTTTAAAACAGTAGTTTTAAAAATGGAGAACTATGAAAATGTACCACCCCTCCCTAAAGAACCTGCAAGAGAAATGGATGTGGAGAATCACACTTGTCCCCCACCTCTGCCGCCCAACGAACAGCCTCCACCACCTCCCCTGCAAACGTCCAGTGACGCAGAGGTAATGGACGTTGGCTCTGGTGGTGATGGACAGTCAGATACCCCTGCTGGGGACGCGCACAGTCTCTGCAGAACACAGCTGCTCACAAAGGGATCTGCCTTCTACAAAAGTCGTCTTATCATAGACCCCAACAGTAGTGACCAAAGCCCGAGAACTGCTCGTCATGCACCATCAGTTCGAAAGTTCACCCCAGATCTTAAGTTACTGAAGGATGTGAAGATTAGTGTTAGCTTTACAGAAAGCTGCAAAAGCAAAGATAGGAAAGTTCTGTACACTGGAGTTGAGCAGGATTATAGGGCAGATACAGAGTTTGGTATTAATAATGTCAATGGGAATTTGCATGTTTGTCCTTTTGGTGGTAGTAATGGTAAAGCTGTAGGGATAGGGGGTGAAAGTGATGACAAGAAGGATGATGAAAATGATATTGATCAGGAAAAGAGAGTGGAATTTGCAGTTCTGGATGAGCTAGAAGACTTTACCGACAATTTGATGGAAATAGATGAAGAAGGAGGAGGGTTCACATCTAAAGCAATCGTTCAAAGAGATAAAGTGGATGAAGAAACCTTGAATTTCTCATATGAGGTAAGTAAATCCACAGGTCTTTGCTGGGTAAGAGGTTTCCAAGTGGCTAGAAAAAAATATGCAAAGAAATAATCTCTTCTAGAAGTGTGCAGTACATGAGTCAAAATCACAGCATTTTCAGAGGCAGAGCTTTGGCTGAGAACTTCTGCAAACTATTTTAGTCAACCTTCTGAGTTGTGTGGCAGCTTCCATAGTATTCTGTAAAAACAGCATTTAAAAGTCTTCTCACACAATTGCAGTTCATTTTATCATGTAGATTCTAGTTCTCACAAACTTACTTTCTTATTTTTCAGTCTTTTTACTGGAATCATTGGAAATTTCTAGTTTCTCTTTGTATGGAAGTGCATATCAAAAATGTCTGCTTTCTTTTTGCAAGGGAAAAGGGAGGTTGGTAGGCCCAGAAGGATGGTGTCTGATGAAGTCTCTTTCAGGATGACTTTGATAATGATGTGGATGCTCTGCTGGAAGAGGGTCTTCGAGCACCCAAAACAAGGAGACTAGATCATGAGAAATATGGTGGTGAAAGTGATCACCAGTCTGATGGAGAGACAAGTGTGCAGCCAATGATGACCAAAATTAAGACTGTACTGAAGAGTAAGTTAATGTGCATTTAATAACTGCAGGTCCTGTAGAACAAAAGTATATCAACAAGCAAAGTGTGGGGACAGCAATTTGTGTGAAACCATTAATATGTTCAAGAATTTTATTGTTGGGAGTTCTTACTGTGGAATATGATTTTTAACGTTCTTAAACAGTGTAGTTGAGTTTTGCTTTTGAATTGCTGTATGTAATAAGAATATATTTTAGTGTGTGGATTTGAGAAAGGTAATGAAGAATGTTACCTCAGTGGTGGGGAGGTGACCAAGGATGATCTGGGGTTTTTGTCTCTGGTCATTCTGGCCTTTTTTCTGTTTCAGTTACATAACTTGTGCTGTTGAAATTGCCCCATGTGAGGTCTCTATGAACGCAATCTAGGTTAAAAATAAAAACTAGAAAAGTCGGTGAGTTAAATTTATTCAATTTCGTTGTGTTAGAAACTACTAATAAAGAGCTGAGAACACAAACCCTTTCAGAAGAATGTAACTGAAAATATTCTGAATTAGAATAAAAATTTAAACATGTACTGGAGGAGTGTTTTACAGCTTCACTGTATTCTGAAATAAAAAAACCAAATAACTTTTTGCCCCAAAATTGTATAACGGAGGATTGCTAGGAAGCGTCCAGCAAAGATGAATGGTCTCTGATTTGTGATTTAGAGAGACATGAGACCTTGGCTTAGAGATGAGCTCTTTGTTGGCTGCTTGGGTCTGTGAATCTGGTGGTATCTCGATGCAGATTTATTCCTGAGTGTCAAGTGAAAAATTTTTAATGGAAAATGAAGTTTTTTCTGAAGCAAGTATGACTTTTCCTGGAAATACAGGGGTGCTTGTGATAAGTACAAATGACTAAAGAAGATAATTCAGTGATGAAAATCAGTCTATATAAAAACTGTTACTCTTGCCTTTAGTGGAGAACGTATGGAATCTGTAATTTTGCAGGGTTTAGTCTGGGCTAGAAGCATATACCTTGTTACTAAAACATCTCTCTACAAAATATTGTTAATCTTGTTTCAGTGCCATTTTATTCTTTGGGACAGAAAAAGCAATAAATACCTGGATTCTATTTCTGTTCTTCTAAGCAGTCCATCTAAGTTTAAAGCCATTATTTACTTTAAAGGTCGTGGCCGCCCTCCTACAGAACCTTTGCCAGATGGATGGATCATGACATTCCATAACTCGGGCATTCCTGTATATCTGCACAGAGAATCGAGAGTTGTTACCTGGTCTAGACCGTATTTTTTGGGAACAGGAAGCATAAGGGTGAGAGCTGTCAATTATTTAAATACTAAGATTAAAAATTAGATATGGTCCTGCGAGCAGTTGAATGTTTTTCTACTTTGGCAGGCTTGTTTCCAGTGTTCAGATTAAGATGCTTGGAAAACTCTTTTTTCTGAAAATCTGATATGATTTTTCTTAGGTGCTTTGTTTTTCTGTTTGGACAGTTAAAATAAATAGGATGATCTTGTTTGGTGGCTTCACTTTTCTAGTATAGCTGCAAAATGTGTGTTTTATTTCACCATGAAATATCTCTAGGGATCATTTATTTCTAGCTATAAACTAGTCTGACCTGTGGCTTATGGTCCATATTTGCAGAAGTAAGGATATGACATTCATGAACCCAAGGAATCTGCAGAAATTGGATTTAATGTCATGGACTTATGCCCCAGTGAAACTCAGTGGATTTTATAAAGGCATGTAGGATTTGCATATAGCCAAAGAGATTGTAGTCTGGATCTAACCCAGCAGGTTTCTGTCAGTGTTACACAGTGTGAAGATCCCCCAGGAATGGCCCTGCACTACTCTTGAGTAGAATGACCTTGGTGACCCAAGAGGAACTTGAGCCTAGGCTGAATGCAAATAGCTTCCATCTTGCTTGCATCTTTTGGGTTTGAGTTCTGCCTTTGGTGACCTTGAGATACTGAAGCCTTCTGTGTTGTTTTATATTTGCAGAAACATGATCCTCCCCTTAGTAGCATTCCCTGCTTTCATTACAAAAAAATGAAGGAAAATGAGGAAAGGGAACAAAACAATGACATAACCCCAAATGGGGAAGTATCACCTGTAAAGCACCTAGATAAATCCTCAGAACTGGACTGCCAAACAGAAGAGCCAGATTCCACTGCTGCTGATTCTGGGCCTTTAGATGACAAAGACTCCTCTGGGGGAGATGCAGCACAAGGAGCTTTGGGACAAGTTAAGGCCAAAGTTGAAGTATGTAAAGATGAATCTGTAGGTATGTATGGGAAGTGGAGTCTTTCCTTGACTTGAGTTGGGCTAATGGCATTTGGGAATTTTAATTCCAGACTTGGCTACTGAATTATAATCTTGCCTGAAGCCCTGAGAATCCACACGGAAAGGTTTTACACAAAAAAGTGAACATTTCGGTAGTTTAGTCCTGTAGACTTTATCTCGGCGTAAGAATCAGTTACATTCAGCGTGTACATTCCCTGTTGTCAAATGTGTTCGTGTGACTTCTTCAAATAGGCTTTTCTATGCACTCTCTCTATTGGTTGAGTTGTATCTATTTTCAGGATGATCTATTAAGATAAATGATACAGTTAAACTATATTTCTGTATTTGCACAGGTCTAGCAGACTAAGTCATGCAAACAAAATTGCACTCGTACAGAGGGGTGCAATGCTTCATTATTTTATTTATGCAAATCGTATAGGCTTTACACAAAAAGTTGTCTAAAGACATCATGCCAAAATCACCACCCAACAGAGAGGAACTTGGAGAGGAAGCTCATGTGTTACTTACCACATCTGCATACCTGACAGTCCCATCCATGTAAATTTCTGCTGCTCAGAGTATTGGTATGGATCATAGACTGCCATTTGTCTTTGTAATACTCAGACATAAAACTTGTCATTACATGTGTCATGTCCGGTCCAAAAACCATGCCAAAAGATGTAAAAAAAAACCCCCATAAATCATCAGTATTTAGCAGCAAAATTAAAACCAGTAAGCACTTATTTTTCTACATGAAGTTCACCTGTTTATGTCTCCCTTTAAATAGGATCTGTTATGTATTATTGAAAAAGATACTAAGTGATCAAGTATAAGCGTGACTGGCATTTGGAATTCCTTGTGGAAGGAAACAATACCAGCAGCTTGCTTTTGTTTGTTTACATTTGTGGATGCTACTCTTTATTATTGTTGATTATATTTGCAGACTATCCTATAAAGGAGAAGCAGCTGTACTACAAGGAGGGCAATCTTTTAGTACTCTATGTGAATTTGATGTATTCTGCACAGAGGCTGCAGATACTCATGGAGCTTATGGAGCATCACTGTACAGTGTTTCATGGTACACTGCATAATAAATAGGCAGCAGCAGTTAGGTTTGGCTTCAGGGAACTGAGGCTGAAAGCATAACTAACTGCACTCACTGTGTACCTTGCTTCAGGTAAAGGGAAGGTGGATAGATGTTGAAGCAGAACAATTGGTGTTTTGTTGCAAATTGTGTTAGGTATTAATGCTGGTTAGGGATTAGTAAAATCATCATGTGACAGAATAAAATGGTGGTTTGTTTTATTTTGTTAAGTGAATTGCACAAACATTTTGCATTTGATCCTATAATGGGAAAACTTACAATTATTTCAGTTAGTCCAAAAGAGCATCTTAACCTTTTGCTCCTAGTCGAAGAAAATAATTATAGCATGTTTGAATCAATGGAAATTGAGAAAATAACACTTGTTCAGTGGTATAGCAGAGAGAGTAACTTGATGGTGTTTCTCAGATCTGGAAGATTTCAGACGCTACCTTGAAAAGCGTTTTGACTTCGAACAAGTGACTGTAAAAAAATTCCGGACCTGGGCCGAGCGACGCCAATTCAACCGGGAGATGAAGCGGAAGCAGGCGGAGTCTGAGCGGCCCATCCTGCCGGCCAACCAGAAACTCATCACCCTCTCTGTGCAGGATGCACCTATAAAGAAAGGTTAGCTGATCTACCTGGAGTTCAAACTGGCTCCGTCAAAGACTAATTGCAGTTCTAAGCTTGACTGAAAATAAAAAAAAAACCATGTAATAAGTCCGCTTAATTCCTTATCCAATATTCTGTGCTCTTTGACCTATTGTATATTACATTGTAAAGGAAAAATATTGTCAAAGTATACTTCCTATTATAAAGACCAATTCATAAACAAAAAAATTTTTATTTAAGGTTACAGTCCTGGCAAGTAATGACTACTTTCAGCACTTGTTATTGCTGAGTGTTGGACAATATTGATTTGTTTGTAACAGAAACTATCTTTCAAAGATGGAACTAATGAGCTGCTTCCTTTCTTCCTGTCTTTTTTGCAGAGTTTGTCATTAATCCCAATGGGAAGTCTGAAGTTTGCATCTTGCATGAATATATGCAACGAGTCCTAAAGGTTCGCCCTGTTTACAATTTCTTTGAATGTGGTAAGTCTGGTTCCTTAAACAACTCTATCCTGGTCTTGATGCTTAATCAGGAGTACCAAAAATGTTGCATATATGAAAAATATAACTGGAATCAGGTTAATGTTGGGAATTTTTTCCCTAAGTGGTATAATGTATGTTCCATTAATTCTTGCTTTTGCTGTTTGTTTGGGGGGGTTTTTTTTGAGGGTACCTTAATTATTTAGAATTATGCTATTGTTGTATATGCATTGCATAATACAACTGAAATTTCAATATCAAAACATGTAGCTCTTGTATTCACACGATGATGCAAAAGAATTTGGAATTAATATTTGAGTTCTGGCAGACTACCAGTGTTCTCTTAAAATCTGTAAGTTCTTTATTTGGAAGAATGAAGTATATGGTGATAAATCTGTTAATTTAAAACTCTTTTAGATAAACAATTTTTCAGTCTTCATGGAGAATTAGCCATTTTCATCCCTCTTGAAGCTGAAATGAAGAAAACAAATCTTGATAGTGGTGATATTTCATGTACATTGGGAGTTCTGAAAAGCCATATTTTCTTTCCTCCTCCATTTCCAGAGAACCCAAGTGAACCTTTTGGAGCCTCAGTGATAATTGATGGAGTAACTTATGGGGCAGGAACTGCCAGCAGCAAAAAACTTGCCAAGAATAAAGCTGGTAATGTTTTTGGCTTTTTTCTTTGTACCAACTGCTGAATTATTTTTTTGCTTTTTGTACTGTTCTGGGGTTCTGAGGGCCATAGTGATACAGTACAGGGGTTTGGCTGTATGAACTAGGGGGTGATAACTCTTTAATTTTAGGTCTTCAAGGCTCTATGTCACTTCTCCAATGAGATTGGAATATCCTTCCTTTTGTAGGCAATTGTAAAAAGTAGTTTCTTCTTATTTTAATTAGCTATGAGACTTTAATTATCAAGTTGAACAAGTAGGACTTTTTTCCCTTGAAAAGTATAAGTGAATCAATGTGTCAATTGAAAGTGAAATTTGTAAGTGAAAATGTCTGTCAATTTCTAGAGGAGATTTTTTTTGTTTACAATAAACCTAATCGAGCTATTTAATCGCTTTCTGCAGCTCGAGCTACACTGGAAATCCTTATTCCTGACTTTGTTAAACAGACCTCTGAGGAGAAGCCCAAAGACAGTCAAGAACTTGAGGTACTGAGCTTGTGCTTCCTGGCTGGTGTCATTTGGGTTTGTTTTTAAAACATTGTACATTTAATATCAGAAATATTACTGAAAACTAATAAGATTGTTCTCTCAGTCAAGTGAAGTGTAAAATCCTCCATTTACAGCAAGGCTTATGGCAAAGAAAATACTTTTTTTTTTCTGTCAGAATAGACCAGAAAAATTGCTCGTGATGCAGAGAACTGGTTCTTTATTGACACATCAGGTCACTTACTGAAGACCTGAGATGTTCCAAGGCACCAGACTGCCTGTACTGCCCTGCTGTCCAGAATCCTCTGTTTGATGCCAGGAAATGTTCAGAGCTAGATGTTTTTTGGTTTTGTGTGATCATCTTAGGACACCAAGTAAGACAAGCTCAGGCTTCTGAGATGTTTTTGTTACCACATAGTGAAATCTCGTAGGCAGTGACTTTTGAAAAAATCAAAGGCAGAATTTCTTTAAGAGGAGAGTTGTGCTAAATTCTCAGGTACTGGTAGAATTAAATAGCTCATTAATCAGTGATACCATCAGTAAGGAGTAAAGAAAGATCATTGATCAGCCTGATTTTTAAAATGAAGTAATATACAGAGTGAGTTGTTTGTACCCTTGCTTTAACTTAGAACTGTATTGTATGCCCTGCACTACTGAAATGGTCATTAAGGAAATGTGGACAATTTTTTCCATTCTTTTAAAATAAAATACCAAATGTGCCAATAGCTGTTCTGTTTTCTTCTATTAAACCACAGCATTTTGGTAAATAGAGTTTCATAATTAGCTAAATAAAATGACCTTGTTCTGAAGGAGAAATGATGGTGAAGAATTTATAAGACTTGTCATTTTTATGTATGTATTGAATAATGTAAGAGTAAAGTTAAAATTTGTGTCTGCAAATGTTTGATTAGGTGTGACACTTTTAATGATGTTGCTTTTAATCCCTTACGGATTTAAAAACACTTTTTGAAGTATTAAGCACAGAGGAACAGAATTGGTTTAATGTAGCAAAGGAGAAATTGGGGTTAAGGACAATATTAGGATTTTATTTGCACTAAGCACAATAACCCTTTTTGATTCCATTGCAGTATTTTAACCATATCAGTATTGAGGACTCACGGGTATATGAACTCACCAGTAAAGCTGGACTCCTGTCTCCTTATCAGATTCTCCATGAGTGCCTTAAAAGGTAAAGATGCCCATGAGGACCCGTGTGAGGTGTTAGCATAAAAAAAAATCTTTGTTAATATATTGACAGTTAATATACTTAATTTGATTGCAATGACTGTCCAAGATGATAACTGCAACCACTTCACTTGTTTGTAGTTTTACTTAGCATGTGATCTTGATTGTGTTTGTGCTTAAGAAACCACGGAATGGGTGATACATCCATAAAGTTTGAAGTGATTCCTGGGAAAAATCAGAAGAGTGAATATGTCATGACTTGTGGCAAGCACACAGTGCGAGGCTGGTGTAAGTAGAACAATTGCTATGACCTCTGAATCTCCCCTTCCTCTCTTTCTGTTCTCCTTTGCTGCCCATTCTGAGGGTGCTTGTTCGGCCACCGAGCCTGTTGTGTGCTTGTTCTGCTCTTCTCTGGTATCTCAGTTTTGACTAACTCAAGTGAATATTTGTGGCTATCATTACATAATGTGCTGGTATTGACACACTTACATGGTTATTTTTACAGGCAAAAATAAAAGAGTGGGAAAACAATTGGCTTCTCAGAAAATCCTTCAGCTACTGCATCCACATGTGAAAAACTGGGGCTCTCTCTTGCGAATGTATGGCAGAGAGAATAGCAAGCTAGTTAAACAGGTGAGTCAAACATGCTTTTCTTTGAGTATAACCTACCCTCTGACTGGACCTTTGCTTTTGGATTTTTCTGGATTTGTGAATTTAGTTGTAACAAAACTTTAGGGTGCCTGGATTTCATTGACAGTAATAATTCTGTTAATATTGCATCTCCCATGTCAAAATTAAAGAACCTATTTAAGTAACTCATGGAAGTAGATGTTCCTACTTCAGGAAGCAAACTAACTGTAGACTAAACTATACAAATATAAGAGACTGAGCTTTGCTCCACGTACATTAACTGTTTTTCATAAAAAAGCTGATCATTTGTTGCTTATGATTCTATTGAATAGGAAACCTCTGATAGAAGTGTGATAGAGCTTCAGCAGTATGCCAAAAAGAACAAGCCAAATCTGCACATCCTGAACAAGTTACAGGAAGAAATGAAAAAACTGGCACAGGAAAGAGTGAGTAGATGTCGTATATTTACAGACAGCATGAGTGACAAGGGTCACACGTACCAATGATCAGATATTTTTCTGCTTATTTTACGTAATATTTCAAGTAGAGAGCTCCTCAAAATTTGATTTCGGGTCTGCTTCTGGGGAGATTTTCATCCTCTTTTAAACTGGTTTATAACTTGATTTTACCTACTTCTGTACATTTATTTTTAACATCAGCCCTAGTTAGCTTCTTGCAACAATTGACAAAAGTTTTGACTAAAATTGTTCAGAATTGTAACTGTTTTATGATTCTTTTCTCTTTATGTGACTGTGTGGCGGGGGTTGTTTTGTATTTTTTTAGGAGGAAACCCGAAAGAAACCCAAGATGACAGTAGTGGAATCAGCTCAACCTGGTAGTGAACCTCTCTGTACTGTTGATGTGTAATGAGAAAATGTGCACGTGGGGAGCAATAACACAAATGGAGGAACCAGATTTTCAACATTTATTTAAAAATTGTTTGCTGCAGAATGCAAGATAACTTTTAAAATCCAAGCTGCTTCAGTTATGCATTGTTCTTTTTGCATCATCAGGGCAATATTACTTTTTCCTAGTTTCTTTTTCTTTGTTGTTTTTTTTTTCCTTGTTTAATACCTCTGAGATATGTACGTTTAAAGAATTGATCATAAAGATCTCTACTGGGGCAAATGCATAGAGGAACAGGCATGTTCACACAGGATAAAACAATAAAGCACTTTCTCCTGGAAAGCCATCCATGTTGTTTGAAATGGATGTATTTTAAATATGAAATTCAGAATATCTATGTACAGGGTGAAGCTGATACTATATATATATACACATTCATATATATGTATATATAAAAGAAATATATGTACATCTTCTTGTATGAACATGCCTAAAACTATTTTTGTGAAAAGTTTTGTTGCATTTCAGCACATAATATGCACTGATAAGACACTTTGGTGACAAATACAGGAAAGTGATGAGCAATGTTACTAATGCCATAGGATTAGGCCAGTAATGCTGTTTCTTTTTGTTTAATTTCTTTTCTCCTGCCAGGCTTAGTTATATGAGATTACAGGATGCAGATTTTGTTATTACTTGAAAAGAACAAGAATACCTGGTAGTGTTAAGAGTAACAGGTTGGAGATTCAAAATTATTGGGGTTTATTTTAAATGAAAAGAGCCTGTGTTAGTTTACAGATCAGTTGAACAGGGAAAATATGGCCCCACTTTTATGATTAAAATAAAAGCTGTAATTTGAAAGGCTGTTTTCAAAGCTTGGACCAGCTGATGATGGTTGATAGTCTGAAAATATTTTGCCAATGATTTTCCACTCCCTTTTCCCAGCAATAAAACCATTTCTCATTTGTTTGGTGTCAGATTGCATCTGACTTGATCAATTGAGTCTTAATTAATTTGCACCATAAAAGCAAAGACTTTAGGAAAAAAATCAACACAACCCTTAAGTCTGACTGCAGCAATTAAGGTTTTTTTTTAAAGAAGTTTTTGTTTTTACTTTTTAAATTACATTTTTAGTTTTTAAAGGAAGTGTGTAACTTCTGCAAGGAAAATTAGAATGTAGCCTTGGAATATGACGTAGAGTAATAAGTAGAATGAGACTATAACCAGTTATACTCATAAATAAGAAAACCACAAATATGCAACTACTCTAAAACACAATCCTGGCAAAGAGGCAGTACTCACTGTGTCGCCTGGGGCTGTATTAAGCCAAGCACAGAAGAAATTGTATGGCTGTGTGAAAGCACTGCTTTGTGGGTTTCGTTCTTCACATGGGGTTCACTGGTGACTGTAGTTAACTCTTCTCTTGCAACCATTTTTTGTTTTGGTCTTAAAGAAGAGAGCGAAAACCAGGCTGGTGGCAGGGCTGCAGTGATTTATCCAGGAGCTGCACTGCTCCATTTTTACACTCCTCCTGCTCCTGTTGGGAATGAAAGGTCAGCTCTCTGTACCTGCTGCAGCTCCTGGTGCTTACAGTAACAGGGATCTGGGAACTTGAGGCATTTTTTTGGTTTTGTTTTGGTTTTACTTTGATTTTGGTGTGGTTTTGTTTTTTAATTTACCATGTTACATAGAAAGTGCTGCAGTATATTGAATTTAGTGCCTACTGGATTTTTAAAATGTTGGCATCAGTATTGTAAGACCTCCTTTTAACACCACATGTTACTTTGAAAATATGTGTATTTTAATTTATATTTCAAGCTAATGTTCTCTAATGTGTTGCATATAATGTTTGAGGTTAAACAGGAGGAGTCATGGAGTCTTACCTGTTTCTGTGTTTAAATGATATGCCTGGGGGTCTCTGCAAATATGAATCCACTCATTTTTTTTTTATTATTATATTTAGCTTTTTAGTTCCATGAGTTGTAATCCTGTTAAAACAGGATACGGGTAGTTGGAAGACAATATATAAACTATTATTTAAAGAAGTGGCCTGTCTTAAAAAAAACACAAAAAAAACCCACAAAAAAAACCACTGCCTCTGCTTTTTTTTTTTTTTTTTTGTATAGCTTTAATAAATCTTCATCTTTTGAAGGGTATATAATATTGGTGCAGTAGTGACAAGCAGTGATTGCTGTTTGTCTCTTTTTGTTGTTTTTTTTGGGACTTTTCTGTTTGTTTTCATAAAGACAGGGCTTTTATCTTCTATGCCTAAATGTATTACTCTAAGATAGGTTTTATTTCAGCTTGTGTTTTCAGCAGAAAAATGTGTACTTGGATGGCACTGTAAAAGACAAATCACCCTTGTAGATCTTTTTATTTTTCTGAAATCAGAATGTCAATGCATTTGCAGGTCACCTGCAGAATATCCATAGATGCCTCACTTAACAATTTGTTTTCATTAATTTTAAGAGGATTGCTGTATTACCTCAGTCTGCCACTATCAGAATCACAAGGTGACCATTGCCCTTAATTAAAACATCCAGAGATTTCATTGTGAACCAAAGCCTAGAACGTATATTATGCATTCTAAACAAAAACCAACAAAAAAAGATGGTATTAGACCTTGCTGCAGCCTTTAACTGGAGAGATGTCCAGAAAATAGCGCAATAACTGCTGGAACAAACAACGTAACTGCTGTTTATGTCATTGTGAAGTATTCTTGTGTATTAATGTTTACTATTGTTTGGAGTGTAACAGTCTTGCATTTGCACATAAGCACGAGCTGCTGTGATAGATAGATCATTGCATTAACTTCAGCTTCTGCATGAACACTTACAGTGTGATTCAAGATGTATCCTAAACTTGTCTTGTAACTCTTGTGTGTTTTCTAGGTAATCGGCTGTAAAGGTTTAGATCTGATTGTATGAATGCATAAAACTGCTGCTTTTGTCACTGATACTTGTTATTTATCCCTTCTATATCCAGGGGAAGATGGGTATTTTTATAGGGATGGAGTGTATTTTTAAGAACTGTTCCATCCTTTGGGGATTAGACAGTTTTTGCTTTGCATATTATGTGCTTCTCAACAAAAGTGTGGTATATTGACTTTAAGGATTAAATTCGTGTGCATTCAGATCTTCATGGTACTGACAGAAAACTTACTGTGACTTTGGGTGACTAGTCAGACGCTACCTACTGAAACACCAGTCATCAGCTTTTAAAAAAATATTTATTAGACAAAACTGATGAATTAGTTGGGTACTCAGAACTTTGCAAAGACTATTATGCATAAACTTAACTGTTGTACGTAAACTTCCATTCTCCTGTGATGCTGTTAGGCTTTATACAAATATATTATTAATGTCCAAGTATTTAAAAGCATCATGATTATCTTATTAATTCACTAAACTGTACTTTGGTTCTGGAATGACATTCAGGAAGTGATAGCCTCCTAACTTTCTGTGGGAAGAAATGTGAAGTGCAAGAAGCCATGCTGTTATTAACCAAATAAAATTATCAATGACAGTATTTCAATGTGTATCTGAGAACGTGGGAAAACAAAACAAAGTTCATCCTTATTGCCCCAGCAGGTAACAATGGTTGCTGTTTGAGTTGTGTTGGGTGCAGTTGCTTGGTGCCAGTGCTAAATTGGTACAACTATACAGCCTCACTTTCACTGAGCCTCTGCTTGCTTTTTTTCTGCACAATCATGTAATCCTCTGTGTTCAGTCTTTGAGTACTACATGTGTATTTTTCAGACAATTAGTTTTGAGCAATAAAGTTTGATATTATAAAATGTGCCAGTGTGATCAGTATTATGATAGCTTAAGCATATCTAGAGAAAGGGACTCTTATTCCTCAAGTTCTGTAGGTATTTTTAAAGAGAAATTAAATTAGATCAGTGCAGGCTCATTGGTTATGGAAATATCAAATCACTTTCTTGGTGAGGAATTGAATGTTTAGGTGGCTAAACACTTGGAATGAAATTAAGTTACCTTTTTTTGAATTGGGATTTGTATTTTTATTTAAACCATGTCAAGGGTGGAAATGTTACAACCCAAAGTGCTGGTTTTGGTACCTGTTGTCACTGAAAAGGTGGGGTATCAGCACAGCCATGGGCTGTAGTAGAATTTTTTTGTTGTTGTTAGGCCATATTAAATGTGTATTAGAAGTATGTTCAGGAAGTTGAGATTTAAGATGGTCACTCCTAGAAGTGCTGCTGTCTGTTCTGTAGCATGGATCACAGTCCATTAATGGTAGCTGCTGCAGTGTGAGTCCCGACTGGAGAGCACCTCGTGCAAGGCTGGAGTCTCAGCCAGGTTTGTCTTTGCCCCCAGCAGATGCACTGGCACTGCAGTGTAAGGTGCTGCTTGCTGTCTGTACAGTTCATTTCTGGCTGTCAGGTTTCACTGGATCCAGCAAAGCCACCTCAGCTTTAGTATGGTGTAGGAAACTTAAAGCCATTCTTGTCTTATCAGTTATGCTACAGTCTCAGTGTAAGACTGACTTCAGCTGTGGAAAGTGTAGCATTTTTATTAGACTGAGTCTGTTACTTCCTAATGAAGATTTAGCAAGTGAATTATTTATGGAAAGGCTAAGGTTGCTACATCTTTACTTGCTTACTGAGAAACACGGCACAGTTGTGACAGGGCAGCAGAGCTGGATAAAGTACTGACAGGTCCAGGTCCCTGTAGCAAGACCTGCTCTGGGAATTGGATGTGTGTCTGTATATATACATACGTATCTAGGCAGGAAGAGAAAAGCAGGATTTGGTCCAATCGTATGTAACACCCTGTCCCTGGAAGTGTTCAAGATCAGGCTGGATGGGGCTCTGAGCAACCCAGTTGAGTGGAACGTGTGCCTGCTCGCGGCAGAGGGCTGGTTATCAGATGATCATTAAGGTCCCTTCCAACACAAACCCTTCTGAGATTCTATGATAATGAAATTTAATCAAATTAGGATGATGAAATAAGTTGGAAGTCTTGCAACTGCTCTGATGTACAGAGATTTATTACCTGGGTGTTACAGAAGTGATGTTACTGACACAGTTAAAAAGCAGTAGTTTCTGTAAAGTCTCTCAGGAGTTAAGGTGACCCCTCTCGTGGACTGCAGTCCCCACAGCCAGCAGCTGCCTGGCTCCCCTCCCTGGCCCCTGGGCTGATGCCATCCGTGCCCTGGGAGCCACACGCTGCTGCTGTGATCTCGCTGGCAGCGGGTGCTGCTGCCGCAGAGCTGCCGTTGTTGGCGTATTCCACCCTCTCAAAGAAGATCAGTAACTCACAGTGCCTGGTCTGAGGAAACAGATCCACAGCCATGGTTCTCATGGGCCGGAAACAGGCTCCTTTCACCCTGTTGGAAGGGGCCCGGCATAGGCTTGATGGGAAAGAAGGGTAGGAGGAAATGTATTAATATTTTGGTACACTGCTTATCACTGCTACTCTTCACAAAGAGGTTTTTCTTTCCCATGCTTTAGTTCCATGATAGGCTTATACACTACCCCTAATATTTCCAGCTCACAGCTATTGCTGGTGAAAGAACACAGCTTACAAATAAAAATCCAGCAATGGTCCCCTGCTCCTCAAAAGACATCTATTTTTCTTCTTACTACAGTTAGTAAGTCAACTTAATGCAAGAAACACTCACTCCACAAAGTTATTCATTGCAGCTCTGGGATTGCAGGAGACATAGATGAGCTTCTTCAGATGTTCAGCTCTTCTAAGGGCAAGAATTACCTTGGAATCTAGATGATCAAAGCCACAACAGCTGTTTACTGGTTCTGTGTGCAGCAAGAGACTCACAGAGAAATGCCAGGTTATACCCAGCATGAACAAAACTGCTGCAATGTGCAGCTGCTTCAAGCTATACCTGAAGCCTTCACTTGATCTACCCCAGTGGTGTTTTCTTCAGTTTCCCACCCAACACCCATGAAGGGAACAGACTTAAACCCTAATTGGTGAACTTACGCAGCCCTGCTCGTGGTGGATCTACAACTGTGATCAGGTTCTGAGGAGCTAAAACGTTCATTAGGGAAGGAATAATATCTTCTGCCTTACCACAGTAAAATTCAATATTATTCAGTTCTGTAAGAAAAATAAAAGATGTTATCAGAATACTTGTCTAGTAAAAACAGCTTTCAGTTTCTCACCTTAAGTTCTGGTGCCTCAGAAGCTCCAAATTGTTTAGTCTACCCTGGAATCAGTGTAATTTAAATAATCACTGTTAACTTCAGATTATTTAAACAACAGAAATTTGAGCATCTTCCATTATCTGGACTAAACCAAAAGCCCATAAACCAGCTGTGTTTTCTGTAGAAGGGTAGCTGTGGTTTCATCTCGTTTTTACACTGAAATAAACGTTTTACTTTTCGATAAGAAAAAAGCTGTTCAACGGGAAAATTGATCTCCAAGGCTAACAAGGTATTTGTTTTCAAGGTCGATTAAGTGTTTAAATGGGACAAGATCACTATCACCAACATGCTAATTCCAGGCTGCTTAGATAACAACTGGCTGTACAACTACTCCTTACCAAACAACTTAACTCACCATTAATCTGGGCATTTGCTTTGGCATCCTGCACAGCTTCTTGGCAGAGCTCAATTCCAATTACCTTCTTCACTCTCTGCAGAACCAAAGGAAAAAGATCCCTCTGTGGTTTGTGTGTGAATTTAACCATTTTTCATAGCATCAGCAGTTAACAGGGACTTTGACTCCTACCTAGGCTGCTCAACACAAGGGTGAGCTTTCATAATGATGTGGTAAATCAACTGCAGGCAGTTCAATTACAAATTAATTCATAAAATCAAAATACAATCTGTTGCATTTCACATACATTAGGTATTTCCTTTCCTTATAGCCATAGTTAAAAATAGGTAAAAAGTAGCTTCTATCCAGGAAGAGAAACCGCCAACCTTTGCTAAAGAAATCCCAATGGTTCCTGTCCCACAACAGATGTCCAGCACGGTGCTGTCTTGGCTCAGTTGTGCCCACTCCCCAATGGCAGTGTACAGAACTTCTGCAGCTTGTGTGTTCACCTGGGAAATTAAGTTTCCAATAGATCTACTTCTTCATAAACAGTGAATATGTTTTAATAAGCATGTTTTCTTATTTCTAAAAAACAGATCTTAACTTAAAAACACAATTTAAAGTGTTGGAAGGGCAGAAATAAGTTTTGGAAAAGCAAACAAAAATTAGTAATACAAGACTCTTGAACTGTATTATTGCATATTCAGTGTTACAAAAGGCTGCCCATGAAACACAAAGAACATTATAACGAAGTAGTAAATAGAAAAAGTTGTCTTCAATGTGCTCCCATCAAGCTTCCAGTCATTCACTGCATTTACAGCCAAACATAATACTTATTTCTATTTAATCACACCACATATATAAAAGGTTAAATCTCTAGATAAGGAACATCTTATTCCACAGCATTAGTCAAGTTCAAGGGCATTCATGCAAATCCAGTTAAATGAGCAGCTTCACATCATCCTTACTTGAAAAAATGCATGAGGAGAAATTCTAAATTTTAGGCCAAGGAGTTCTTCATATATGTATTTATCCCCAGCCACATGCTCCAAAGGCAAGTCTTCTAGATTGGGAGATTTCCTGGGATAGGGGAGGAATGGGGAGGCAAAATAGAGAGGGGGAAACAAAACCAGAAAAAGAAGTAATCATGTTTCTTATAATCTTTACCAAAGTTGTAGTCATCGTAAAAATTGCAGTGCTCCATCCTAAGCAGTAACATTTATCATCTATCTGCTCTTAGAGACTCTCCTTGGCCATTCATGTCTCAGAGTGTGCAAGGACCTCCACCATCTCCAGATGAAGATGATGTGAGCCTTGTGCTCTATGGAGGATGGGGAGATTGAAAAATTCACATAAATAGGTAAGAAAGGCAGAAGGTACTTAGTAATAAACATTTATCTACTGCAGTAAACACTTGTACAGCTTGACAGTCAGCAATGTCCAGTAGGTTCACACAGTGAAACTCCACCTGCCTTTATCCAGAGAATGGGAAATTTCAGGAGTCTCATGAGGAAAAGGTGAAAAACTTCAACAAATTAGTAACAACTGCTGCTACTTCTATGAAGTAGACAAAACAATGCTATGAAATTTGCAAACACCAAAAATCCAGCCACCACCAAAATCCCCCAAAACAAAGTCAACATCCTCACCTCTGTCCTTCCTCCACAAAGTACAGAGAAGTAACACCACTGCTTCTTCCCATCCCTTCTGTGAAATATTTTGCCAGAGAGATTTTCAGGTCAGCTAGCTCTTCTTTACTCAATTTCTAAAGGTTTCATATGAAAGAAGGGAGAATAATAATTTTAGTGACTTCAATGTATGATGTAGTGTATGCTTGACATAAGCGTATTACTTGTTCATTTCCATTTATCAGATTAGTCTAAATAGACTTAGAGCAGTGAAGCAAGGTAAACCACACCAAGTAATTCTTCTGTTTCTTTTTTACATGCACAGTTCATAAAATCAAACTTAAGTAGTTCTAAAGCTGTGAGTCTGGGCTGCCCATTACACACGAAGTGAAGTACCTGAGGATTGAAATAAGCAATGGCCATGATGTGGCCGTTCCGGCTGGTGCGGACCGTGAGCTGCTTCCAGTGCCCTTCGTAGGTTTCGGGGCTGTACACCGAGTAAGGAGTTGACCTGCAATTTGCAGAACCTCGGTTACTTACACAGAGAATTATTTTTTTGTGTAACATTAAACAGTTTATTGAATCAAAAGAAGATCACTCTGCAAAGTGATGGAAAAAATACTGAGTACAAACAGAGGGTGTATAGATTTGTCAAGAAAAGAATGACTTCCACATCTCAACTACAAAAGACTGATGGATAAGATCTAAAACAAAATAATCTGTCCCTCCTTCTCACAATCCTCTTAGCTGTTTTAACACATGAAAAATTACAGAGAGGCAAGAGGCAGCTTCTCACTGCATTCAGAGAATGACAACTTTTTATCATGCTTTCACTAGCTTCTCTGCTTCATATCAAATTCAAATCTTCCATCTTCATGATTCTTCTGAGGTTTCAATTTTGAGGATCTAAAAACATTCCCTTTTCTAAAAAAGTACTCTTGCTTAAATGTGCAACTTTTGGTTTATTCCTTGCTCTAGGATGATTCTTCTCCTCATCCAAGGGAAAAAATGGATCTTGGTTACTCAACTCCTCCTTTCAAAAGTGTTTTCTTGAGTGCTTCTTTACAATTAGTGGAAGAAGCTCCCGAGTAACACACTTTTTACTGTAGACTTACACATCCCACTGCTTGCTGTGTTCAGCTGGTACCTGTCCCCCATCACTGAGTAGCTGAGCAAGAGCAAGGGAAAAACACCTCAGGATCCAGGCACAAGGTGGAAACAAATAATCGCTAAAATCTGAGACTGGTAGATCTTACAGCTCAGAACCAACACTAATTAAATTTATAAATGTTTTTGATTAAAATATCAAAGCTTTTATGGATAACTCGTTTTACTTATGCTCACCTTATGTAGTCTTGGAAAGCTTTTACTACTTTTTTGGCAATAGCAGGAATGTGAATAGTATCAAATGGCTCCACTACAGCACATGTACCACCCTTATATTTGCCAAGACGACAACCCACAGTTTTGTCTTCTTGATTTACACCAATCCCAATCAAGAACTCACATTTGTTGCGATATTCAGTCTAGATTTAAAATAAAGTTATGTAAGATATTTACACAGCATTTATTTGTACATGCCAAGCTTCTCCTGAAACAAATCTCATGTGGTTAAATCATATCTCAAATCTCATGCATTTGAAAATGGACACAGGACATTTAGCTCATATGCAAGATACTCATGGATTTTGATGTGTCTGAACTAACAGTAGTAATGAAAAAGTATCAGTAAATCTTGTTATTTAAAAAGCAAAATATTGCCTCTGTTGAGCAATGCATTAGCTTACAACACAGGCTTGCAAGGACAGCATGCTCATTTTAAAGTTAGAATATCCAGTTATCAGTTTTTCTGCTTCCTGTAAATATTTCCACACAGTATTTACATGAAAGGCAGCAACATCTAAAATTCATCATTTATTACAAGATGAAGTCGAATACTCGGTTTGTCCACTGTCTCTCAAGACCAAATAATGAGCATAACCCTCAGCTCATTCATTAACCCTGTTCCACACTTTACCTGAGGTTACATTACCTGTAAGGGTGATGCTTTCACTCCCTCCACTGGGCAACATAATTTATTAAACTTCTGCTTCTGCAGGAACAACCAAGGTAATAAAGCTCTGTTGTTATTTCCTATTTCCCTGCCCAAATCAGAAACAAAAAGTTGTAAAGAACACATTTAGAAAAATTGAGGTCAAGAGTTGCAAAAGACTTCTTTTTTTCTAGGGCACAAAAAAGAATCAGATTATCATAAGAGTGCTTCTTCCCGAATTTTTTTAACAGGCAAACCCTCACCAATTTTGTAAGAGCTGTAACCTGAAAAAATAAGGGTTAAATGTAGTTATAATGGTTATGTTACTGGATTTATCAATGTACACATGCATGATAAATAATGCCAGTTTTATCCAAGGCATGAGACAGAAGTGATACTTTGATCTCCAAAGACCAGGCATAAAATTTTGAGGGGATTTTAAAGGAGGAAATCCTAGTAGTAATTTGCCATCTCTGCAGATTGATTTTCTCTTACACCATGTGACAATGCCATTTTTTTACGGGAACAAACATCCTTCTGCTTATGGAACAACAGACTTTAAAACCAATTCCCCTTCATTAAGTAATCTTTTGAAGGTGACCAAGAACATCAGCAGCAAGTTTTGTCAGATGAAACAGCTTTTAAGCTGTAGCATCGCAGATTATCTTGTAATTACTTTGACAGGGGATCCGACTTTTGACCTACCTCTAACTCACTTCAGTTTAGAGGTATCAATTGGTGTGAATACAGCTATATCCCATCACAAGGCCAAGTCTTGTACACATTACGTTACAAACAGGAATTACTTTGTCAGCTTCTGCAGCACTTGCTCGCACTCCTGCTTCTTCTGGGCCAGCTGCTCCTCGTAGGGCACGTTCCACAGCGGGGTCACCACATCCGCGATCCGCTTGCTCAGAGGCTCCTCTCCGGAGGGAGGGGGACGCTTCGCCTCTCCCTGCTCCGAATCCTCTTCTTGCTTCCTTTTCTTGGCGATGGGGTCGGCTTTGGGCTTGGCGAGGCGCACGCTGAGGTGGCGGCTTTTCCAGAGCGCGCCGTGCAGCACCCGCATGGCCTTCTCCCGCTCCTCCTCGCTCTTGAACGTCACGAAGGCGAACGTCTGCTTCCCGAAGAGTTTTATCTTGTGAGGATTGAGCCCGTACTTGGCAAGGAACTTTTTCACATCATTAAACCCAATATACTTGGGCAGGTTCTGTATCTCTACTTTATAGATCTCGGAAGTGAACAAGTCTTCCTTAATGTATCTGTATACGTCGGGGTTCTCCGCGGGGTCTTCCCCGGCCTGGCTGTCCGGCTCAGCCCCATCTCCAGCCTCCGCCACAGGACCTGTGTCGCGGTCGGGGTCGCATCGCTCGCCTTCTGCCGCCATGGCCCCGCCAACCCCTCAGCCACCCCGCGCACCTCCCGGGGCGGAGCCGTAGCCTCACGGACGGGCCGCTGCGAGGAGAATGACGGAAGAGGAACGATCTAGTTGTTTTTTAAGCGCTGCCCCTCAGCGCTGCCGCTCCTGGAGCCCGGGAGCACCTGCGGCCCTTAAACACATTAAAAGCAGCAGCTCACACGCTACCCCTTCCCTCACGCCGGCGCCATCTTAGGCCAGGGCGCCGGCGGTCGCCGCCATAGCGCGGGG
>VZTR01012405.1:389452-400389 GCA_013400775.1 Chaetops frenatus | reverse complement strand
AGGCCGGGAACGGCGGGGGGGAGAGGGCGGCACCGAGGGCTGGGGCGGGAGTGTAACTGAAACAGGTGGGGCCCGGGCAGTGGGGCTGAGATCGGGCAGGGCCCTGGCGGGGACGGGCGCTGGGCCTTGCTGGGGCGGCCGCGCCCGCGGGGCCGGGGGTTTGCGGCCGCTCCGGGCACGTGTGGCCGCTCGGGCCGGCCCCTCCACCCGCCTCGGCCGTTCCCCGGCATGAGGGAGCCCGAGCGACCCGGGATCTTTCGGGTGGTCCTTCTCCCCGGTTCCCTCCTTTCTTCTCCTCCGTCTTTCCGCCCCGGCCCCGCTGGCCAGACCTCTCGTGCCGTAGCAGCTCCCCACGTGCTTTATATCGCGGCAGGGCGGGACCGTATCGTGTTAACGGGATCCACGTTCTCGCATGTGGCTGCTGTGAATTGTGCATGTCTCATGGTCTGTACAATTAATTGCTCAGGCGCAGAACGCATGGTGAATTACCAGGCGGGATGTGCTAATTACACAGGAGGAGATGATATATAAAAGTTTGGCTAACAGTTATTTTCCTGTTTTTTGGAAATAGATGTGACGTAACGCCTTTCTCGCTTTTTCCCCCATGGTGGAACACTGGGGACATAAAACTGGCGGCAGCTTATGTGACGTTGTTGATACAACTAAATTTTATTTTACAATACTTTTTACCTAATTTTCCCTCGCCTCTCTTTTTTGTTTTGTTTACTGTTTTGTCAAAATATACTGCTTTATTGCTGTTGCTTTATGCACACGTGGTATATACCAGCTCCGTAAAGGATGTTGTGAACAGAGCCAGTAAGAGTGGACTATTCCATTTATAAAGTAAAAATATTATTTAAATGTCTTCTATGCATAGACTGTTTTTCCTTTCTGTTATTCATGCAGCAACAAAACACCCATACCCAAATCAGTTTCCTTGACCTAAGATAGCTGTTTGGTGGCTTTGTTAAACTTGCATATGAATCTCCCTCGTAGGCTTGTCTGCTGAGTGCTTCTTAGCAGTCCATATGTATGAAGTACTAAAAATGTTTATCGTTTACCTATTAGTCACGTAGTAAAAGTATTTCACTGTTCTTAAGCTTAATTAATGTTCTGACAGATTCCTAAAGAACTTAAATAGGAAGTATTATTTTGACCATTTACCTGTAACCTAAAGTTCCTTGAGGAGTCTTGAAGCAAGAAACCCAAATTATTTCATGAGTGTTACAGCTGTGCCTCAGAATATCTTTGTCTGTGGTTGATTCTAGTACATGGGACAGAACAATGAATTCGGGATGCAATGTGTGCCTTAAGCTGGGTTAGGTGGTTGCTTTGGTGTTGTGTGGTTTTTTTTTCTAATTTTCCCATTAACAGTGGGTCATTAGGCACTAAGAAATAGTAGGGCTTTAGTAGCATAAAACACAGTACAAAGGAAAAATTGTTGAAGAAATTATTTTACCATAACCAAGAGCTATTGCTCCAAGGCCAAGCCTCTGCACAATTCATGAGTGGTAAGATTAAAACACCTAGCAGTGCATGAGCACCTCTTTGTTTCTTAGTGTAACTGTATGTTGACTTGAAAGTCATTTGTTTTCATATATAGTCATATTTCTTTACTATTACAGGGTATTTCAGTTACTAAGATCTAGTTGTTGAAAAGTCATAAATGTTTTAAACACAGATATGAGTACTTCAGGGTTTGGGTACATAGCAAGTTTGTGTTTCCTTTTTTTCTCCTCAGGAAACACATGAGGAGCATGATACTTCTACTGAAAATGCAGATGATTCTAACCACGATCCTCAGTTTGAACCCATAGTTTCCCTTCCAGAGCAAGAAATAAAAACTCTGGAAGAGGATGAGGAAGAACTCTTTAAGATGTGAGTAGAATATTTCTGTTACCTGAATGTTCATTAGGCTTGAACTTGATGATGTTTATAAAAAGCTGCATAACTTGTAGCAATCTCTGTACCAAGGGGTAATCTGACGTGGTCTGTGCTGTGATGGCAGAGATTGAGTTGGGGTGATTGATAGTGCCCTAAGAAAATGAAGTCTGGAACCAAAAAAGGGAGCTGATGGTACAAATCTGGCTTTAGCATTGTTTAGCATAAAAGAAAACAACAGCTTAGGTAACCATTTTTGAAATTGTTATCACAGAATGTGAAACAAGTATCTTAGCAGAAAGGAAGTGAGATGTATATGCTGTTGCTGCCATGCATCCCTGGGTAAAGGGTGATGTACAAGGTACTGAAATAATAAAAGCAACAGCTGAAGTACAGTATTGGGGCATTTGTGGCAGTTCCTGTCTGTTGTCTTCAACATAGTTTATCCTTAGATTATACTTATTGTCAGATCAGGATAGCTTGATCTTCCTGAAGAAAAATGTAGCCTAAAGGCTTAAGAAGTGTTTTGAATTTAATCCCTGATGTGCTTGCTTTAAATAGGTTTAAAAAGTTCTGCTTTTACTTAATCACAGGATGCTATTGCTGATCTAGAAGAGAGATCTGAGTTCTCCTTATACAGATCTTTGTGATAACTAAAGTGATGGTCAGTTTCTGACATGTAGAAGGGTGAACTCTGGCTATAGCAAAACCTGTTAATTAGCTGCCTGAATGTAAAAGGTTGCCTACACCAAACATGTTTATCATCCCCTAAGAGTGTCTAGAACCTGTTGAGTTTTAGTAAAGTTATTACATAATTTTTTTTTGTATTATTAGATTTTAATCTATCATATCCATTTCTAAATGTGTATATTGAAGTAGAATAGAGGATCTTGTAAAAGGAATTATTTTCTTCTTGTGTGTGGCTTTTAAAAAGAACTGTGCTGTTCAGTCAGGTGTGGTGTTTTAATAAATGTTTTAATACATGCTGGCTAATTAAATTTTCTGTTCTCCAAGGCGAGCCAAACTCTTCCGGTTTGCATCTGAGAATGACCTTCCAGAATGGAAAGAACGAGGAACTGGTGATGTGAAACTCCTGAAACACAAGGAGAAGGGAACAATTCGCCTCCTCATGAGGAGGGATAAAACCCTAAAAATCTGTGCAAACCATTACAGTATGTTATACATTGCTATATTTATTCTTGATTTAAAAAATAAGCTTGTAGAATTTAAGTATGGTTGTCTCTTGCTCTTCATACAAGGCTTCAAGCATCAAAAACCATGAGAGGTTATTTTTATTAATGGAAGGAAGCTGGAGGTTTTTTCCTTTAGAGTCTGATTGTGCTGTAAGACTAACTGAAGTCACTTTAAAATTTAGCTGTGATAGACAGGCATTCTGTGATTGCGTCCAGTGTGTGTATGTGGTTTATTTTAATGATTAATAGGGTGTAGAACATGTAAGCCTTAATACTGTTTGGAATAAGAATTTAATATATGCTGGCTTGCGTTTGTAAAAGAGTGAGAAAAACATGATGTAATAATTTACTACTTTGAGCAAAACATTTGAATTTCTAGAACCAATCTTTACCCATCAGAACAGAGACTGAGGTGCTAAGCAAATCTGAGTCTGCCTTTCTCTGCTTATGAAATAAACTGAAATGAATGTGTTATATTGGGCTGACTCATTCAAAAAAGAATCCTCTTTGAATAAAAAAAAACATAAAAGAGCATAAAACATAAAAGACAGACTTGAAAGCACAACTTGCAACAAGTAGACAGACTAATTTGGTGATACTTGGCTTGCTTTGGTGGTACTCAGATTTTTATATGAGGAGTATATAGTGTTCTGTGGAGTTAAGCTACGTTTAGATAACTTGAAATAAGAACTAGCTTAATGCAGACTGCAGTAATGCTTGTTTTCTTGGGTAGATCCCTTCAGAAATCAAACTGTTCAGAGGACACAGGTGTTTTGTAAATGAAATGGCAAATATGAAAGCAGAGTAGTCACCAACCAGCAGGAATAAACCTTTTGATTAGGGAAGTAAATGTTCCCCATAGCAAAACAGAATTGATGAATTTATAGTATTCATGTCAGAAGTTGTTTATGGTTTTTTTTCCTGGAAAAGCTGCTCTCTGTATAGATTTGTTTATTAAATTTATGCTGACTCACAGTCAGACAAAAGGTCTCGCTTCATTTTTGCAAAGCACTAAATGGAGCAAAATGTATTTTGATCTCTAGATTTAAAAAATGCAGGGAAGGGAGTAGACTCTCCAGATTTCTCCTGAACTAGACAGGGCCCAAGGAGAAAAAAAGCCCTGCTTGCACTTTGCATATCTGTAGTGTACAATGTCTTAAGGTACTGTGGGAAGCAATATTTCAACTTCTTCAGTCAGTCTGGTGAGGTAACTGTAGTGTCTTGGCAGAAAAGGGCCCCGTTTACTGGGAGGGAACAAACAGATGGAAAATATACTGTGTATACTTTGAAGCACTGCAGAATTCTGTAATATCTTGTAGCACAGCTTTAAACTCATGGGAGAGATAATTAACCTGATGACTAATTGAAGGAATAGTGCTTTTTGGTAGCAGTTTTGGTATGCAGAAGAATGAGTGTTGTTTGTCTATCTGGATGCCTTTTCCTCCAAAATCATTTGCCTGTACTTCAGAGTTGTGCTTAGTAACTCCATCTCTTAGTATCACAGTCATCTTTTTTAAACAAAAATTGAATCTAGCTCTTTTTCCAAACAGTAATGAATCCAGCATTCTCACACAGTAATAGCATTGCATCATTTTATTTGACAATGTAAGGAAGAACATATATGGGCACCACTGTCTTGTATTTATCTCAAAGTAATTGTGTCAAGTGCTTTCCATAACCACTGCAGCCCCTTGTCACTGAGATTTATGGAGGCTAGTGTGGAAAACATTTACTATTGTGCTCTGTACATCTTTTCATGCTTTCCTTTCAGTCACACCTTTAATGGAGCTGAAGCCTAATGCTGGGAGTGACAGGGCATGGGTCTGGAACACACATGCTGACTTTGCAGATGAAAGCCCCAAGCCTGAACTTCTGGCAATCCGATTCCTAAACGCAGAGAGTGAGTGGACTGGCTCTGAACTTACACTGATTGTAAACTGTTATGTTACCCAGCTTGTCTTAATGCTGCTCTAAACCATTGTTGGAGATGTGCTCTATCTCACCCCTGCATGGTAGTGTTAGCTAATTAATTCTTTATCTAAGAGAAGTCTGTTAATCACTTAACAATATCTGTTGACAAACAGTGTAGCAATTAGGTCTGCAGTAATATTTGTTCAGTTTCTGCCCTAGACAGTTTTTTAACCTAAGCCATTTCATGTAAGTGCAATGCCAATTAGAATAAAAGTAAAGGTAGTTAAGAGACTCATGTGCAGCTTACTTTCATTTAATTCAGGTACTCATAGCTGTATGAGTTTATAGTTAAGATTAGATTTTTGCATTAGAAACAAGGAAATCCTGACCTGATATTTCTTGTCTGTCTGCATTAGCAGAACATCTGGGTTATTTTGTTGGTTTTTTTTTAATGAAGTATATAGTATCTTCTTTGTTTTGAATTAATGGAACCCCCAGTGAAAAGTGCTAGTCAGACCCATCATACTAGTTGGTGGGTTTTTCTGGAGTGACTACACTGAGCCAGAACAGTAACTCTAGTGATGAATCAGCTAGGATTAAATCAAAGAAGTGTTCGGGGGCAGAGGGCATTTGTATTTTTCTGGTTGTTGTTTTTTTTTTGTTTTGTTTTGTTTGATTTTTTTTAAAGAAACAAAATGAAAAAGTGTTGCATTTCTGGCTTTACATTTTGCCCCACAAGTTTAGTGTGGTAGCCTCCTTTTCTCCCTGCATACTAGATGGATGATGAAGTGGGTTTATATTTTAAAACTTGATGGATTTGACTACATCAGGAAAGAAGTTGGTATATCTTGCCTTTTTCCTTTGCCTTAAGTCTCCAATGTCATATTGTTTAGCCAAACTAACCTTTCTCGTCCACCTGCTTACTGCTTGCTTCATGATCAAGTAGGAAATTAAAGGGTAACTATTTGGTCATCTCTGAAAAGTCTTTCCTTCTTTCTGGGAGAGGCTGTTGAGCTTATTGAATGTTCTGTCTTGAGGGAGTAGTCCTTTCTTCCTGTTTGCCCTTGGCAGTACTGACTAAGCAGATGACAGGTGAACAGACATAAGTCTGTCCTCAGGTGTCTCTCCTGTTTGAGATGCTTGAAAAGGAGTGGATACAAACACGTCCTGGACTAGTTACAAAGTGCCTTCAGAATTCCTGTGGGGCAACAGTGACCTCCTGTGGTCAGCCGGACCAGCCTGGGATGCCAGGCTAGTACCACCTTGGTCGTTCTGGTGTCAGCAAGCTCCTTGCCCAGTCTCTTGTTGGTTGTATTACTTATGTAGAGACATTATTGGAATTTGATCAGCTTCTTGGAATAGTTGTTGAATCGAGTGGTGGCTTAGACCAGAATGTAATGAAGATTATGCATTGTTGGCTCTGGTAGTGGGGAATAGCCCTTGGGTACAGAATCTGAATGCTGTACTGATGAAACAGGCATTATCCTCCTTTGCTGATGCTAAGAACCCCCAGTTATGGTCAGGCTGTGGAAGACTCTTAGGGTATAACATAACTGGCAATGATAGCAGTTCAAAGCTAATCTTCAGTCTTTTGCATACAGATAGTTGTATTAGCAATCTCTGACATCATATTCCTATTCCTTTAGGCTACAGACAGCTGGGAGCTGCAATAACTACAAAACAGCTCCTGCTGGCATTACATTTTGAATATTTTACAGAATAAGCTGCTTTAGTGAACTTGCTGAAAAAGATAAATTGCTTTTGCACAAAGATTGAAGAATTTTGCATCTTGTATGATTTACTAGATTATTTCTTAAGTACCTACAAATTTTGTTTACTCAAAGCTTCTCCTGGGTTATCTTTCTTCAAGATTAGAAGTACTCAGTGTTGTGAGGCGGTAAAAGTAATGAAAAAATATTTTATCTTCACTGAAACAGATGCACAGAAATTCAAGGCAAAATTTGAAGAATGCAGAAATGAAGTAGGCAAGACAGCAAAGAAAGGTAAGGTAGTCTCAGTGTACTTGGTGCCACATTTCTGAGCTGTGTGAGTGGTTACAGTACCCTGGAGTGTCGTGTTCCAGCAGACTCACTCTGTGCTGAACTGCAGCCTTCAGTTCAGGTGCTTTTCTGTCTGCGAGAGTAAGAGCTCACAGGAGTGACGATGGCCTTCCTTCCTGTGGAAGGCTGTTACAGTTGCTGTTGGGACATCCTTGCTTTGGAAAGGTTGCCAAGAAGGTAAATATGGCTTATAGTTCACAAATAAACTGTGAACACTGCAACCACAGTGCTCTTTCTTCCTTCCAGGTCCCTTTCCCAAATTTCACAAATGTATAATCATGCAAGTATGTTTAATGTTTTTTATAGTTGTTAATGTGTGTGAGGTTGTTCACAAGTCTCTAACAGATTATTGCATCTCCCTTTAGAATTGCCTGTGTGACAAGGTATCTCACCATGTAAATATAATGAGCATTTCTATCTTTCTTAAGTACAGACTACCAGTGGTCTGCAGTCAGTGTTCTTCAGGGTATTTAGATTGGAGTTTTCCAGGCTTAGGAATTCCTATTCCCCAATTTTGCACTATGGAACTTGACTTTGCTTTTTTTGATTAAGATGACAAGAAGCTAGGTACTTGTCTGGGTACTTTATTGGTAGCAGCACAGCTGGCCAGATGTTACACATTCCTCAGTCTCTGTGATATGGCTCTCATGTAGTGATTAATGTATATGAGTGGTATTTCTTGAATTCTGACATCTGAAGTAATTACCAGAGGAAAAGAAATGGAGTAAGTCACTCTAGTGGTCAGTGAAAAATATCTTTATTTCTGTCCAATACCAGCTGTTTCTCCCCATCCCCCTCACCCTCTACTTCTTTACTCTTTCTAACAGGAAAATCCATTACTGCCTGTATGTAACACTTTTCCTAACCAATCTTTTAGCAGGCACAGACAAAAATGATAGTGCTGATAAAGTTGCTGAAAAACTAGAAGAGCTTTCTGTAAAGGAAGAGAGCAGAGAATCTGAGAAGAAAGAGACCAAGGAAACAACTGAAGAAAAGCAATAAAATCATCCTGGGCCTTGCAGTTTTTCCTTTACTTTTTTCTGGTTTTCTTTTCTTTTTTTTTGTTTTTTTTGGTTTTTTTAATTTTTACAAGGGACTTTATACGGAACTGAATTCAACATTCACATTGTTTTTTCTAAGCTTTTGCCCTTTGGAAGGTGTCTTCAGAAAAATTCATTCCCCAGTCATGAAAATGTACTGTGCTAACTTTCTTTTCCATAGTGGAAACACTTATTTATAGTCATCCAAGAAAGTGAATAAAACAAACTTGAAAACAGCATCAGGGGACAGAACTGAGTTTTCTGTATACTGTAAAGGCTTATGAATACACTTGTTTGATTGAGCTACATATCATCATTCCTGTGGATTAAGTAGGTTAACAGACTTTGTCAGCAGGGAAGATCAGGATTGCATTTTTGTTTGTTGTATGGCTTCTAAACTGTCATCTAACAGACCTTTCACACCTACTGCTGTGTGTACCTGAGCAGGGAATGTGCCTGTGCTTCTTGAAGTGCAGCAGAACTTCTGGAATCAGGCAATAAGAGCATTCTTGGCACACTGCTGATGATGATCCATCAGACAGTGAAAATTAAGGTGGGGGACAAAATGTTTTAAGTCAGATTTGAGAAGCATTTTCTTCTTAAAAAACAAAATCTGTGCTTCCCCCCACCCCAAATTTGTTAATAATACAAAGGCTTGATTCTAGCAGAAAGTTCCTGCTGTTGTCCCAGATCTTCCATGGTGCTGCTTGCTGACTGAAGGCAGCAGCAGCAGCCTGTTAGGCTGAGGTGTGTGCAAAGGAATCAGAACTGTTTGAGTACCTTCCTGTGAGATTCCCCTTGCCAGCATAGTGTTGTAGTCTCAAGAACATACAGGTCTAAAATGTATGAGCTTTTTTCCCAGGGCTTTGGAGCTCATGTTGTTTTTACAAGCTGGAGAGGTTTTGAACTTCTCAGATGCTTGATAGGCAGCTGTCCCTCTTGGAAAGCAGCAGTCTGGAATTCACTTTAGAACAGTTAATTATGGTGCAAGTGCTTGAGGGACACCCTCCTTGCCAGAATGGGCAAATTAGTCAAATATCTTCCCTGCAAATGTTTTTTGTTTATCCAATTTCAAATGAGTGGTAGAGAGTAAGAAAATAACCTATAGTAAGCAATAAAATCAACATAATTAAGTCTGATAGATAAATTGAATTTTGTTGTTAAACACTAATACAAGGATTGTGTTAGGATAGAAATGAAATTTTATAATAGTTTCCAAAATAATTATGAAAACTGGACAAAACTTGCTAAACTGTAAGACTGAATGATGTTAACATGGGATAGCAAGACCTTTTTGTCTTCATAAGAGGGTTTTAACTCAGTCGGGTTCTGCAGTCTGCCTGAGGAAAATATATTTTTTAAAAATAAATCGTGTCTTTCTTAGCACTGCCTTTTGATGCTACAGTGAATGAGTCTTAAATCTGGAACTATAAGGTACTCATTTCATTCAAACAAAATAATTCCTTTGGTGTTTTGCACATTTCCCTTCAACTACAGCAGATATCAAAAGTGTTAATTAACAAAGATGGTTGAAAGGCAAAATAAAATGCTCTTTAGTGTTTCTGGTTTGGAAAGAACAAGACAAAGCTATTTTGAAGTATTTAACATTCGAATGTAAAAGCAAAATCTTTATCCATGAATCACTGTAAATGATCTGATAATGTCAAACTGTGTCTAAATTGATAGAAATTACTTTAAAATTTCAAAATAAACTTAAATTTTCATTTAAAGGATTTGGTTTTTATTTTGAGAACTCTTACTGAGAATGCATTTTTAGTCTGCAGGGGCAAAGTGGTGAAGGCAGCAAAATGGGTGAGTTGTGTTTCACTGTCAAACGGCAGAGGGGGGGCAGCACCTAAATGACTTAATTTGTCCTAATATTAGATACTGATGACTCCTGCTTAATGTTACTATTCTCTCTTCTTCCCCTCTTACTTCAGCATACTTAAATAACTTCAAGACATTTCCATTCCTGTTTAGGTTAACTGATCTGTGTTTACAGATCATGGATTGCAATCATCCTTGCAAGTCTGCAGTCTCCAAGAGCAAAGTTAAGAGAGACCACTCAGTAAAATAATTTCTCTGAGTAACATTTGGCTGGAGAATGTTGTAGTCCTCAAAACTAAAGCATGATCAGTCAATGTTCTGGTCACTTTAGCTGTTCTACACATTAAAAAGCAGTAAGTATTTTTAAAATTATCTCAGTAAAATAAGGCTTTTTTTTTTGTGCAAGTCATTCTAATGATTAAACTTTACTATAGGTAAAGCAGACTGCCAATTGAAGATTTTTAAAAAGTTTTAATCCATTTTTATAGAGAGGGAAAATACAACAGGGTTATTAAAGCATTGTTGGGTGCTAAAGCCCACAATTGGTACAAATTTTCTGCTTGCTTCAGGTTTAGAAAAATGCTATAAAGCCAGGCTTAGTGACCTAGCCTTTGGTGGTACTAATGGTTTTATGTGTATGTGCTAAATGGATGAATGTCTGAGGACTCCTGAGTGATGAATTCAACTTAGAAATTGTTAAATTTTGACAAGCATCAAAATAGTATCTTCTTAAAAAGTACCCCAGGTCTTAAAGAAGTCTACTTATAATAGAAATTAATTCAAAATAGTTCTCTCTAGATCCCATGTTAATTATTTTGAAGACTACATTAATCTGTTGGGGGTTTTTTTTCCCCAGGAATAAGTTTGTATTAGTGATACTAAGTGTCTCATTAAATGTGGATTTTTTTTTTTCCCTGTATAATAAGGTAGCTTGTAGCAAACACAAGTTCTCAGTGATACCAAAAACTCAGAAAATTAAAATTCTTCTCCACAGTATGCAGATAGGAGAATGTTGTAAATTCTTA
>VZTR01012405.1:355521-389100 GCA_013400775.1 Chaetops frenatus | reverse complement strand
ATTCTTAATTTTCATGCAACCTGCTCAAGGAATAACTGTATGTAAAAGGAAAAAAATAAGTCTGAGTAGTTCTTCAGATTTTGTTGCTAAGTGTTGTTACCAGTTGGAGTGTTGTGTTCTCTGATGGATGCTGTGTGTGGCTCACAATGAGTTGTGCTGAATTCTAACATCCCTCAGCAATGCTGGGCCTTGTGCTGCTCCATCTCAGTGCATTCCTCCACATAATTCACTGAAAAACTTATATTATTACTAGAAACCTTTCTCTAAAGACTCCAAATCAGAGTTCAGAAAACTCAGCTTAACACCTTAGTAATATTAAATCGCACCCATTTTTGTAGAAATGGAGACAATGGTGGAGATTACATTATAAACTGCCCTACTGGTTTTTGAACTGTACAAATTGCCACTGGCTTTCAGTGCCAAGTCTTTAAACAGTGGGTGATTATTTAAACAACCCCAAACCTCTCCAGTTAACTTCCCACTGCTGCCTTCATTTATGCCCTCTTGTTCCCAGGACACCCATCTGTCCTGGCTGCTCCAGGGTATTTCTAGCAAGCTGTATTTTCTAAGGTGTCCATAGCAAACCAATGTTTTAATTTTGATTAGCCAAACTAATTTCAAAGTTTTCACATTGCTGAGGTCATGTGTAAACTTACACTAGGTCAGTTAAGTGAGGTGTATATAAAGGATTTTATTTTATTTTATGATGGTTTATTTAGGACCTACTTTAAAAGTCTTCCTAAACAGATTTAGCTAGAATTACTCTTTAAAATAGAAAGAAGAGGAATTACCAGTGTTTTACCAACCTTAACTAAATCTTTGACAATGTATCATTTTCAGAGTAAGGAGCTAAGGAAAACTTAACTGCAACAGATCAGAATTACTTTGCTTGAAGAAGAAAGTTTGAAGTAATGAGCTGTAGAGTGGATTTTACATGTAAGTGATTTCTCAGATTCTAGTTCATATGAAAACAAGGTGCTTCTTAAGTAAGCAGCTTATGCAAGTCAGAATAAGGAAATAAATCTTAAGATTGTGAAAACTGACAAGCACAGGAGCAAAAATATTTTTATTTTTAATATTTAAAAGCTGAGTAGTGTTAGTATCTACAGCTGTGCATAAGATTTATGACCGCTGTACTTTTATAATATGCAAATTTAAGTATGGAATATGTTTGTCCACTTAAGACCTGTTCATATTTCTAAGACTTGTCAAACTAGTTTGCTGTAGTCTCCTAGTGAAAATGCAACCACATCAGATCCATGAATAAATGACATTTGTAGAAATGCTTTTTGTTTTTTAAAGTATTAATGGTGCAGGTCATATTTGTGGGGTGTATTTTCTGTTACAGCAATATAATGTTTTAAGTACAAAGAAGGTGCTGGCACAAATCTGGATTAGATGTTACATCATCAAACTTATTTTATTTTGTGGAAGGTGTCTGACTACTGCAAGTATTTCACCAACTTTATAGTCTTAAACATCTTTCCAACTTTCAAGCTGCAAAAGTCCAGCTTGTTGTTTATCAGTCTTGGCTCTACAAATTTACATCAGTTGATTCACTGTATTATAGATATGAACTGTTGTATCAAGATGTGTAATTTACTTATGACCTAAGAGAGAAGCTAATGGTGTAATGAGCTCTTGTCTATTCATGTGCTGGCTGGCCTCATTTCAAGTAGTTTAAAGTTCATCATTTTCTAATGCTTTTTTTCCATAAAAGCAATTATGGCTATTGTAAACATCAACAAAGATTGGGCATTAAAATGACTGAATATTTTGTATGTTTGGAGGATATTTCTCAAGATTATTCTAACAGGTATAATTAAAGTTACATTGCTTCATATAAATAGTGCTTATCAGTTTTAACATCTTGTTTGCTGGTTTATGAACACTGTTAGCTTGCAGAGTTTCAGCAGCATCATTTAGAGTGATATTTCATTTAGAGGAGGAGAATTGCACCTAACTAATGGTATTAAACAGGATGGTTGGTGAATCTTTAAAACTGGAGGCCTGCCTCATTCTGATGTAAGTAGTTTTTTGTGGGGATCATTTAGCAATCAGTCTGCAGAGTTACTGAAGTCTCACAGTAAACGCAACTTGACGTTCCCCACCACTGCTGTTGGGGAATACACCAGTTCTATTCTGAGCAAATGCCATCCCATGAAAAATATCTATTGGAATCATCTAGGAAATTTTGTCATAAATCTGTTAAGGCTACTGAAAAGTCATGATTTCTTGATTTATCTGGTAAGAAATTAACAACTAAATGAAAATTGTCATATTAAAGTTCCAGTGAGTAACTTACTAGGCCTGGCTTGTACCCAGAACTGTCTGGCCCTTGCTTGGAGTTTTTGGCAGCACTGTGCAGCACAAGATGATCCAGATGTCTCTGTTCTGAGCACTGTAAATTTGAGGGGAAAAACTGTTTTTACTAAACAATGAATTGGTGATCCTTGAGGGTTTTCCCAGTGACCCTGAACAGTTTGCAGGTCACCCATACTACGTGGGCTGGCAACTACATTTGTTGTAGTAAGAAAGGTATAGTTATTTATTGTGGTCTGTTTATTGGCAACAGCAAATATGAGCTAGGAGCTAACTTGCAAGTGACCAATAAAATATTCCAGGGATTTTCAGTACTTTCAAGTGTGGAAAATAGAAGCATTTTCTTAATCACATAGCTAAAATTAGTGCTGTGACTTGATAGGAAAATTGCATGGCTTTCAGGCTTTCTTGATTCTTGCTCTGTTGTGAGTTTCCTTTCATCTTACCAGCTCTGAGGGGTACCCTGCCATGTGGCTCCAACACAGCTTCTGTGGTTGGCCCTTCCTCCTTTGGGTTAAAACCTCAGAGTAAAATCTTGTAAGAAGACATGCAATTACTAGCCATGCTCTGACAGATTATTTTTAGATTGTTCTTTGTAGCTGTGTTTGTTCTTTGTCATTAAATCTTTCCCTAACTCATGCTGCCATTGCTGTTTACCTCAGTGCTGCCAAAATCTTCTGGCACGCTAATAAGGTAGTGTGAATCCAGAAACTGCAGTCCTTGAAATAAAGGTGTTCCAGGAGAGCAATTCTGAGACATGCCTGTTCTGCTTTAGTCAAGTCCTCCTCAGACATCCTTAGTGTTTGGCAGGTAAAGTCATCTGACTGCTTTAAATATACTTGGCTTGTAATAACGAGATTGAGTGTTGCTTAGCAGTGCTTTGTGCTGGCTTGAAAACAGAGCGTTCCTGAGAGCTGGAGTGTTAGTGGGAAGGAAATGAGGTGAACTGTGGGAACTGTTGGACACAAAATTACAGAAAATTACTGCTTTCTGATAGGTAATCTACAATGTGCACCAGAAAAAAGTAATCCCACAGCCCAATTCAGCATAACACTTGTAACATGGAATGTCTCAGCCTCCTTTTGGAAATGCTGGGTCTGCATGACTGCACTGCACAGGTGTCATGATCCACAGGATGATTGTGCAGCCCAAACCAGGCAAGCACAGTGCTCTTCAAGATCTGTTCAGTTTGGAGATGCACCTCTTCTTGTTGCTGTAAAAGGTACAATTCCTTGTGTCCTGATAACTCACAGTTATCTTTAGTCTCCCTCTAGAGAAATGTTGCATGATTGGGACATTTAAAAAAAAAAAAAGCCAAAGTTGCTTGGTGCTGAGAGCCTCCTTTCAGAATAGGAATGGTTTGAAAGATTGGCCCAACAAATGGGGGCTGATAGAGTGAGACTGGATCAGCATCAGCGTGTCAGAGTGATGAAGGGAAAACCATTCTGAAGAGTGGAACGAGCAGAAGTGCTGAATCCTCCCCACTTGCAAAGCTGTCTTTGAGAAGCAGACTTTCTGGAGAGAAAAAAATCCTTAGGGGAAAATACAATTGAAAATAACGAGGTGCAGAGGAGGCATAGTCTCCTTAAGAATAGCTTTCCTTCATGTGAACAGAGAAGTTACTGTCCCAGAAAGGCTTCATCTTTAAAAATAATATTTAAATAAATCATCAAACTCCAGATATGTATCTTAAAATGAACTTGTGCCTACTGCTTCCCAGCTCATGCTAGAAACTTGACAAGATGCTTTTGTGGCTCACCTAGAAAGGAAACTTGCAGGTCCATGCTAAAAATGCAGATATGACTGTCACTTGGTAAAGAACTCTGTACTATTTTTTCAAGACCTATGAAATGCATTTGAGTAATTCTTATACTGTCCATTACAGGATGCTGACCAAGCTTCATAAACAGTCTATAATGCTGCTTAGGATAATTTTTTCCAGATTAAATAAAGATATCACTGGAAAATTATTCAGAGTTCTGTTTGCAACTAAAATTCTTCACCCAGACTGTTGCTTGAGTGGAAAGGAGGAAGATGATTAAACTGATGTAATTGATGAAGTCTCTGCTTTTGTCAAGTAAGTGGTGCTAAATTAACTTGTGGCCCAGAGTATTAGTGTGCTCCTGAAATGGATTTTCCAGCCCAGTTTTGTTGAAAAGAGACCCAGTTGGTTCCTTGGAGACCACTCAGCAATACACATCTCACCTGGTAAGTGATAGTGATGGAGAGATTTGCTTCCCAGGTGTGCCTTTGATCGGATTTAATGTGCTCATGTAGCTGCACCTGAAGCCTGTCAGCTTAGTATGCAGAGCCTAGTTCTGTGTAAAATTGTTGACCTTTTGATTAGTTACAAAGGGTTTGAGAATAATTAATTCCAATAAGCTGGCGTGACAAGCAGTAGTGAAGCATAGGAAACATTCAGTCCCCCAAGCATGCAAAAATAACTAACTTTAGGTAGATGTTTTCCTTCCTGTCATTAAAAATCTAAGTCTAGAGATGATTTTAAGTTGCCTTCTGGCTTTAGTCCCTTTTGGATAAGACTTCTTTTTTTTGAAGCAGGGCAGTTAGCAAAAGCTGAGATTTCACATAGCCATATGTCCTCAGGCTGGAACCTGCTGGCTTTGCTTTTGTTAAAGCTGATGCTCAATTTTTTTTTTCTGTTTGTCTTGTGGTTGTGGTTTTTTTTTTTGTTTGTTTGTTTGTTTGTGTTTTTTTGGGTTTTTTTGCAAACTGCGAAGTTGAGAACCGTTACAGAGTTTTGGTTGAGTTTTACTTGTTCTGTTCTTAAGAATTCTAGGACTATGAAACTAAGCAAGTCTCTTAAAATGAAAAATGATAAATGTCTTTTCAGAACAGCACTGCAGTGTATGTCTTCTAGGGCAAGCTTGCTTTTAACAACACCCAGCAGATGCTGCAAATGTGGCTTTTGTGTTAGGCAGGGATTACTTTAACTGCATGTTGGCAGCTGCAAAAGAGGCATTAGCTGAGAAAGAAAGCAGGAGGGAAGGAGCAAGATGCACGCAGCTCCTGGTCTTGATTTCTAAACTTCCAAGTGGCCTTGGACCCTTCTTCCCATCGGAGCGTTTCCGTGTGACCGGCGAGCTGCTGGGTGGTGCCCCCGAGTGTGAACAGAGGAGCCATTCACACACTGCTCTTGGGAAAGCTGGTTCGGTGAACTTTCTGTTACCTTAAATTACCTGTTCTATCTGCCTCCTGATGCTAATGGATAGATTTTAAAAGAGCAGAGTCTAGTATAATTTATGTTTGCACTCAGTTATGGATCTTGGAATCAGTTAAATTTGGCAGCAGTTCCCTTAATACTGTGACTCTGGGTGTAGCAGAATGAAAAGTAGGGTTTATTACCTGAACTAGCAAGGCAAGATCCGTGTGCAGCTGGCCCTGTCGTGCAGGGCCCCGCTCGGAGCCGCTCCCTGCGGGGACCCCGCGCTGCTGCGGCGGAGCCGAGCCCGCAGCCCCCTCTAGAGCCCCGCTGTACAGGGAGCTGCCACAGGAGCTTCAGCGTCCCACACAGCGCCCTGCGGAGCTCAGTGCATTGCCATTTTTCTTTCCGGAGGCGGGGGGGGTCACGGTAGTTGTTGTAGAAAGGATAGAATTGGAACCCCCTGCCTGCATGCAGGAGATGCCCCGCTGCGGGAGGGCCGAGAGGCGATGGCTCGGCCGCGCTCTCTGCGCCCCTCGCTCCCGTCTCCCCGCAGCGCTACCTTAAGGGGCTGGTTGACATCAGCCGAGTGGGCTGGGCGGTGTGGGTGGGATTTCCTGTGCTGGAGGTCAGCTGCTCCCGTCCCTCTCCCGTCCCTCCCAGCCGCCCGGGTCCCGCTCTCCCCGCGCCGGAGGGACCCGCATCCTCCCGGCTCTCTCCTCTCGGGTTGGATTTACATAGTGATGTGTAAACTACAGGATGCCCAGCAGCACTGGAAAGAGGTTTAAACCTACTAAATACATCCCGGTCTCCACAGCAGCTGCCTTATTAGTGGGTTCGACTACTTTATTTTTTGTTTTCACGTAAGTACAGCTCTGGCGGAGGGGGGGCCCTGCATGGGGCCGCCCGGCCCGGCCCGGCGGGGGGAGGCGGCTGGGCTTGACAGTCCTCCAGGCCCTGCTGCTGCTGGTCCCGCTCCCCGCCTGCCTCCTGCTATCCCTACCCGGCTTTGGTTTTGCAGAAGCTCACGATCTCTCCCTATCATGAAATGTGCCTGACAGTCAGATCCACCATTTCATGGCACGTAAAACTCCATCAGCCTCCTGCAGCTGCCGGCTGTGTGCATCAGAGGTGCCAGAGCCCCGCAGCCCCTCTGCCCGCCTGTGCAGGGCTGGTGTACGGGAGAGAAACGCAGCCCCAGCCGCCCCGCTGCCGACAGGCGTGGATCCAGCCTGTGTCTCAGCTGGCCGGAGTCTCTCTGCCCCAGGAGGGAGAGCTGGCCTCTCCCGTCAGTCTCTCTCAGGGTTTATCCGGCACAGCCTTTTGAAGTGGAAAGAATCCTATTCTAAGTATTACCGATTTTACATATTTTTATGTAACTGTTCCTGAGAGCTTGAGGAGCTAATGAACAAATTTACCATTTGCTTGAAGGAAAGACGAGGAAACTTTTGCCCTCTTTGTTTCCTCTTCTCTCATTCCCTTCTCCCTTAAATGCAGAATGGAGCTGTGGCTGTCGGCTTGGAGCTCTCTTGTAGTTATATTAATATGTGAGTGCTGTAGTGCTTCGTCTGCTTCCCTTTCCATACACTCGAGTTCTGTAGCTCGCTAACCCTTCCTGTGCGGGGGTAGCAGCACCTTCTCTGCAGAGGTGTTGGTGTTTCCAGAGATGCTACAAAACTGTGCTCTGCGAGGAGCTTTGACTAAGCTGCCTTTGGGAAGGTAGAAAACACGGCTGTTGCATATTAAGATTTATTATTTCACTTATTTTGGAACTCTGTTTTCCTTGTTTTGCCGTTGCTATTTTTTAACCAAGCTCAGTGAAGCTGTTGGAAGCAGAAGGCTCTATGAGAGTGGGAGTATGTGTCTGTGTCATTATCTTTCGTGGTTTGGCTGTGAAATGATTCTCGATGTTTCAAAATGCTCGTCACTGCTATGGTAATCTCAATGTAGGATTTCAGAATAAAATGTAAATGTTGTTTTGTCTAACAGTTTCTTAAATCGAAACAGATTTTGACACTGAGTTTTGTTCTTGACTTAATGTGCCTGGATTTTTCCTTGCTTGTTTTCAATGCATTCGATATGAAGTATGGATAAATCCTTTCAGGATATTACACTGTTTCAAGAACTGGTCAAGTATCAAGAGCTAGTACAAGTATCAGCCTATCATTCATCATTTGGCCATCTAATTATAGTTTGATTCTCACAGGCAAACACAGGACAGAAGTTGGCTTTTATGATGAACTTGGTTGACACTGGAGTGGTGGATATTAAAGGTTAAAAAAAAAAAGGGGCCTTACTGCCGGTATTTATTTTTCCGACTGCTTGAGAAATGGATATATGCTAAGGTTGTTTTGGAAGCTGTATGTTTGTTTTCACATGATACTTCCAGTGTAGAGCTACAAATTGCTTAGTGATGTAAGACTTTCCTGGTAACACAGTTGTTGTTGAAACATCCTTTTGGCAGCAGGACATCAACTGAGATGTTCGTTTTAGTTTGCACGGAAGAAGCAATTGCCTTTAATCTATAACCAAATCTGAAACTTCACTCTGCTCCCTCTTCTATCAGTGAATAATTGCATGCAAAATGAAGTATTTTAAGGATCTCTCCATATTGTAACTTGGCCTGTGTGTCTTGAAGTGTTAGTAAATTTTTTGAGGATTGTCCCAGACATACGTTCTCTGCTGCTGCCAAGTCTTGTGTGTAATAAAAGTAACACATAATTGAGCAACTGTTGTCAGGCAGAATCTGAAGTCCTGTCCATTCAGAAATACTCAGATTAATTTGTATGGGATTTGTGTTGTTTTTCATGCTGAGCAGTTTTAGTAAAATCTGTCTTTGTTGTGGAATCAAAGAAAGCCATATGCATGAGATTAGTTTCTTTTCTGTGACGGTGGGTTTTTTCCTCTTTCCTGAGCATTTCCATTTTTTTATCTTTTTCCACAGGCAATGTTTTGTCTCCTGAAGATCTTTTTGTTGTGATATGTTATAAAAGGCTGAGATAGACCTGAATTTTCAGGTGTGTCGATTTGCACAAGTCATTTGATGTTGGGTAGAGCTCTAATACACAGCAGTTGAAACACTGGCCTAAAATTATTTTAAGCAGTGCTTTTGGTACAACCCATGCTTGCTTGTCATAGCACAAGAACTTAATGAGATGAAGATTTAAATGTGTTTATTTTTGTGTCATTAGGCTCTAAGGCTGCTGTGTCTTTTAATGAAGTAACCTGTGTATAAATACATGAAACTGGTGATGGATGGGTTTCCTATCAAATTTTGGGTGCAGACCACCTCAGTGGGATGTCAGGGATTTGAGGAACTTCAGTGTAGGCGAATTGAATAATAGAAGATAATATATGTGGAGAAATTGAATAATAACTATTTTTAAACCACTTACTGAATAGAAAAAATAAGCTTTTTATGGCACTGGAAATATTTCTGAGTAACACATATGAAAACAGAGGCTCTGAGTTGGCTTTTTCCCTAGACATGTTTGTGGGCTCATGCCACACGTTGTGAGTGTCTTCTGCTGGATGAAAAGCTCTTTGAACTTGAAGGCCAGGGTTAGATTTTTAGCAATGTGGTCTTTATTTTTAGCTTTTTTTCCCCAAACACCTTTGCTAAAAAACAGCATGTAAAGAGTGTTTGAAATACACAGTGTCCACTATTAGTTCATCATGGTGCTGATCAGTGGTACTGTTATACTTCAGGAAAATTCCATTTTCGATTCTCCTTTATTCTTTTTCCTCAGGTAAGCATTTAGGATTCACTGTATCAGTGCTATATTTCTTCTAGTTTTATGAGGGGGAACTAAACTATTTAGCTATCAAGATTATTGCCTGAAAAGCCAACTAAATATTGCAGTTGTATTATCCCAGGCTTTTAGCACTCCATGTGTGTTCCTTCAGTAATAAATACAGTGTCTGAGTAGGTGGTCTAATTTGTCACAGTGGGAGAGTAAACAAGCATTAACTCTAAGCATTATGAAGGAACATATCAATAACGTTGTATAGAATGATTAAGTTAATTTACTTATATGAGCAAATTAAACAGGGTAATGAAGGAAGAACCGATTCTTCTTAACATAGCACAAATCCAGTGATTCGGTTCTAGCAAACCTGAACTTATTTCTACCAAAATAATTTTTCTTTGTATTTCTCATAAGGCTTTTTGTTAGAGATAACAATTTAACCTATTTCAGTGAAGTCTGGGCTCTTATGCCTTGGACTACCAAGTGCTGTGATGTAAACCTGATTGTGTTCCTTCAAAGACCCTGAGTTCAAGAACTTGCCACCTTATTTTAGGTTGTACAACTTCAGTATTAGCAGAGAATGCAGCTTTATTGTCAACAAGCAGAATGTCACCTGTGAACAGTTGGAATCAGTGATGTAAAAGGACTTTTCCAACCCAAATGGTACTATAATTATACTGGAGCTAATAGTTCTCTTCACCTGCTTAAATTGGCTACTTACTGTAGGTGTTAGTGCTGAGAACTTCTGAATTAGTTCAGCAGCTGCAATGCCTGTCTGTAGGTTACAAAGCCAGCTGAAAGCACATGGCTTTAAAGGGAAACTGTGGCTTATTTTAGTAAGGAGAAAAAAGCTCATAATTCTCTCACTGAATATTGTAAGCCTGAAGTTTCTGATAAAATACCCATTCTCAGACTATTTTCTGTAGCATGCAGCCTCTTGAGCATCTTTGAAATACAGTAGAAACATGTAATTCATAACAAAGGTCTAGGTGCCACTACTTCTTTGATATAATGGTAATAATGCTGCTGTATATTATTTCTTTAAATGGGATAATAAAATGGGTAATTTTCTGGGTGAAGTGAAAGCACAAATAAGGTGAAAACTCATTCAGTCAGTACTGAAAATGGGAGTAAGTTTGTTCTTAAGAGTCATAATGGGAGATAATCATAGATACACACCGCAGACATCTGCAATTGGCACTCTAATGCAGTCTGTGGCACAGGGAGTCTAATAATAACCTTCAGGAAACAATTGGGGAGTGATAAATTGGTGTAGAAGAGCAACTGAAGCTGAAGTCGCAGTAGGGATGGAAAGAAAATAAAGAAATAGCCTAAACCTGTGCTGTTCAGATGGCAGAGGGAGGAAGAATGGCTGGTAGACTGTGCTCCATAGCAGGCCTGCTGGATTTACCTTAACAGGGAGGAAAGCTTGGCTTCAGTTAGTGAATATTTAAGGAAAAATTGGTGCTCCCCCCACGTTTGTGTATCATGTTACTGCATTTCACGAACTAGAAAGTTCATTTCATGAACTGTAGTTAGACATATATGAATTCAGATGCACTTCTACTACGTTCACCTCTTAAATCATAAGCACTACCCCCTTCCTGCAGTTATCTGATCCTGCACTGGAACAGCCTTAAAATAAACAGGTAATAGCACTTTAAAGTTTAAACCTGTAGTAATCATCCTGGATGGTAGTTAATGAAAATACAGTGATAGGTGTACCTAGAGTTCTTGAACTATGTGTTAGATTTTTTCCTCCCATGACTTGGAAATGTTCACAGATCAAAAAGGGAAAATTTCAGTCTGCTGTTTTGACTTGGGTTTGTTGAGTCACTAGCAAAGGCCAAGCTAATAGAAGATCATCTTTGCTTTAGTGAATTTGATTTGTATCCAAAGATGTTTTCCTTGCCTAAAGTATTTAGTTCCAGATGTGCAGATGCTCACTTCTGCCAGTTCAGTGTTCTGATTTCAGTTAGAACAAATGATAAAATAGGATTTTAAATGTATATTACAGATGTTATGGAGTTTCATCTGTAAAACAGGTGTGTTTTATATCAGCCTAGAGGAAATAGAACTGAATGCTGAGAAGTAGGTGCACAACAAAGAAAATAACAAAAAATTGTAGCTCAGATTGTTTTATCTTGATATGCTGCAGGACAGCATGAATTTTGCCTTAGAGTGTGGTCTTACACCCTTCTTACCTTAGGTTTGGCTTCTACCTAATAACTTGCTGAAGGCTGCTGGTGGATTTGGGAGAGCTCTGGTGGCAGTTGCTTGTGTTGTGTGATGCCAGAAATTCCAGGTGTGCTGTGGTGTGTTTGAGAGCACTTGGAAACACTGCCATTGCACAAATCCACTTCCCCCCCATGCTAACCAGATGGTCATATCAGATATCCTTGGCATTCTGAAAACTTTGGAGCACAAAACCTTGTCTGTTTCTAGCCACACTAGGTGTCCATTTGGTAGTGGTAATGCTAATTATGAAAAATAACAAATTTCCCCCTCCTTGAATGTTCTTCTCACACCATTCTTCACTACTTGGAATATTTCTGATTTTTCTTTTATTTTTTTTTTTACTTTTCATATGCCAAGACAAGAAATTGCTGTAACTGGTAAGGAGCAGCTTCACTGACAGCCATGCAGGTGACATTGTAGAGGGGAAAAAGTGTGCAAAAAAGTGTGCATCAGTTTAATCAGGTGAATTTTAAAACTGACTTCACAGTCACATACTGATTTCAAGCAGTGCAGTTTGGCCCCCTGAGATACCTTAACATTTTCCACGTTAAATACATCTTTAAGGGCAGGTTTTTCCTGTCCACTCTACCTGCAGTCCAAAAGAGGTAATGCTTGCCTGGTTGACCTGAGTCATGTCACGTCTGTAAGCTTCTAAACAATATTTACTTTTGTTATGACAAAGGAATGTCCTTTTAAGATGTGGCAATTTCATCTTGCTATAAAATTTTTGGAAATAGAATCTAGACAAACTTGTCATGCAAGATAAGATGGGCAGTCTCAACAGGAAAATATATTTAACTGAAGTGCGAAAAGTTTTTGGTTTGTATTTTTTTTAATGCTCTAAGGAGCCTCAGTTTTACTGCTTTTAACTAGTTGATTTTATGATCTTTGCATTCAAGGGGAACAGCACAGTTGGCGATACAGGAGATTTCTGTGAGCTATTAAAATTAATTCCTTTAGAAAAAAACCTGACATTTATTATCAGCGGGAATATTTTTTTCTTCCTGTAGTTTGAGAAAGTAAAGAGGAGAATCATGTTTGTTGAGGACAGTAAATGGCTACTTATGTTCAGCTGTGGATGCAGAGCTTTCTGCAGCCACTGCAGTGGCATTTCAGTGCTCACTATAGATCCAGTTTGTGAAAGGCAGAAGAGCTACTGGAATGGAAGTTATTGCTGTACACGGGCTACAGCTGTAGTCAGTGTGTGATTTATGCCAGTAGCAACATCCTTTCTATTTTTCCTAATAAGTAGAGATTAAGGTCATATGGAAATAGGAATAAGAGTGTCTCAATTACATTAGGGTGGGCCTCTCAGCCTTTGTATAAGAATATACAAGCAATTTTTCTTTTTTTTTTTCATCCTTTCAAGATGCTAATTTAAATACTGTCCTTGTTTGTCCAAGTATGCCACATGTGTATCCTTTTATAAATAGAAACAATCTCTACAAGATTGTTCAAGCTTAATTGGTTTGGTAGTAATGTAAACTAAGGAATGTTATTGCTGAAAACACAAAACTTAAATTGAGAGATAAATACATGTGGTTACCTTGGCGATCTGATTTTTGATGTTCATTACCTGGGATAGCTAATTATACACATAACATTATTGTGTAAACAACTTATTCTGCTACTACCTACTTCTCAGCTGAAATCAGCTGTAGAACCCTGTGGTGTGGGGATCTCTGGGGGACCTGTGAGAGATGGCCTGGAACAGGTTTTCTGTGCTCATTTGGCATATAAGCTGCAAGGCAAGTTTTCAAGGCCAACAAAGGAAGACCATGAGCTTTGTTCAGTTTGCATTGGAAGATGTCTGGAATACAGCAACAAAGTGGTGTAAGCCAATTTAGAGCATGAAGGAGATGCACACTGGAGTGGGGGAGAAGTGTTGTAAAAGCTACACAAGCTACACTTGTGTAATCAGTGCAGAAGTGGAACACTGATTTACTGTTCTTTGATTCAAGCCAGTAGATACAACACTTATTTCTCTATAATCCAAGAGTAATGTTCAATTTGGCTGCACTGTTACAGAGCTACTATTCATTGATCATTTGTCACTGGGAGCATCTAATGAAATTGAGAGGAGGAGGCATGGGGGTTGAGACAGAAATGCTGCAGTTTTTAGTGGAAATTCTGTATTGTTCTTTTGCAAAGAGTACCATAGATTGGAAAAACCTACTCAGCCTTGATCTTATTTTACCGTGGAGAGGCGATTTTAGGGATACTTGCTTGGTGATTGGAAAAATTAATTCCAATGAATATGCCACATGTAGTGTCTACTACATAAATCTTCAGCCAGTAATCTGTATCCAGAAAGAGGATTTAATTAGTCACTGATTGGTTTTTTGCAATTACTAATGCAATTTAGCTATACTAGCTTCAAAGCTGTCCAAAGTGCCTAAAATTCTGCACTCTAAATGTATTGTTTAAACACTAGTGGGTACTTTGTTTTTCTCAGGATGGATATTATGGAATAAACTGTACAGTTACCCATATTTAGATATTGCAGTGGTTACCATGGTTCTCTCTGAAAGTGTAAACACAGAATTTGTGCACTTTAAATGTGAAATCCTTATGAAATACCTGTACTCTGCTGCTGTGTGTTGAGATTATCCAGCAAAAAAAAGACAGGGGATCCAGGTGCAGAAAAAATATCACTTGAATTTGAAATCTGAACACCAAAGCAGCTGTTTCAGTGTATGTGTGCACCATGAAATGACTACACTCTAGAAAACCTTGGTACACATTCAGACTAAACTAATCACAGGATATTCTTAAATTAACAAATTACTTTTTAAGTTGGAGCCTAACAAAGCAAACTTGAGACTGCTTAAATATATAAGGGCCTTCTTCAGTAAAGCCAGACAAAGCGTTTCTCTCCTGGGATTCTTAAAACCAAATTGGCATTTACATTTGCTCTTATTCCTGTCTTCAGGGAAATAATGTAATGTAATATCTATATCAACACAATTTAAGTACAGTTCTGGGAATAAGGAAAGCTTGGACATTTCTATAAACAAGCATCATTTTAATTTAAACTTGGGTCAATCAGAGAAATGCTTCAAAATGGAAAAGTTCAGCTTAAAACTTTTCCACTTACTCTGATCCCAGTCGGCTAGGAGAGGCGGGGATTTTCTTATGGAAAAGCACTCCCTCTCCCCCTTTTCAGCCACTTCAGTTTCAAAAGTTATTTAGGATTACTTTCATTGTGTATAACCTTCCTTTCAGTTCTTTCTCATGAGTGAGATCTCATTTTGCATGTTTAGCTTTCTCTGAAGATTAATGTTTGCCCCAGCAATAAGACTCTCCAGATGTGTTATGATCTAATAATGCTGTGGTTAACCCTTGTCTGCTGTCAGCAGCTTGCTGAACCACCTCCTGTGTTTTACCAAGGCCCAGCATTTGATGATGTAGTTTCCTGGCTCCAAGCAGCAGGAGCCATGAGTTGTGTAGGTGGGCAGCTCTCCCTCCATGGAGTTTGTCTGGCCCTGGGCTCAGGGGCCACTGCCTCAAGGCTTCCCTTTCTGGAACCACACTGTTAACTTGGCTTATCCTCCAATATTCCAAGGCACAACGATGGAACAGTGTCTTGAGGATGTCTGTATGGTCATCTTCATGTGGTCAGACCCATGACTTTGACCAGTAACTCTAGGTCTCTAGGTTCTTGTTTCGTTTTGGGGGGATTTTTTAAATTACTGTCTCATTTCTATGTTGTGTGGAGTGTAATTCTTGCATCTTTCTCTCTCTTTAAAGCTGGCTTTGCATATACTGCATCTTGTGTAAATGGCTACTGAGTCTTTGTGGCAAAAAAAGTAAGAGCATCAACAGGCACTGGATTTTTTAATGACCAAGTTTTGAGAATTCTGTAGAAAGAGGTATATAAAATGGCTGCTTTCTGATACACAGTACAAGTCAAACAGGAGATACGAAACCTCTGAATCTGATGACTTCTAAATCATGTATGGAAGTTGTAGCATCTGCAGCAACAAAGGAAATTAATATCTGCTACAGAAATTTCAGTGCAAAGACAATGCAGGATTAAAATAAAGGACTTTCTGCGTGTGGTCATTGAATAAACATGATTTTTTTTTAGTTGTGAAGCAAAACTTCTAATCCATGCCCAGATAGTTAGGTATCAGAAATAAAATGCAAGGACCACCTCAGCTCCCCTTGGCAGAGCTCTGCTGAGAATGTTCCCTCATCTTACATAATCTGTTAATTTTGAAATCAAAGCTGTTCTGTATAAGCAGTGCTCTCAAGAATCTGGAGGACAGGCAGATACAGGTTTTTTATAATAGTGGAAAGGTTAGTTCCTCGAAATGAAATGGTTCTGGTTGTGTCATCTTTGTGTATTTTTAGAAGATGGCTTTTGACAAATAGATTGCAATGATAGTAAGATACAAAGTCTTACATGTGGCATTGAATTTGGCCTGCTGATGATAATGAACAGGTTGGAGAACATCTGCTTTCCTTCTCTACTGCTTGAGTTGAGAAGGCTTTGCTGGGACAGAGCTGTACTATTCCTTAGGAAGTCTCCATCCCTTCTGGTCTCCAGTAGTGTAACTTGTGAATAAAGTCATCAGTGCTATAATCCCTGTTTATTTCTTAAACCAAGGCAGAGAGGCACTGTACAACTGGAGTGCTGGTGCTTAGCAAGTTTTGCACAAATGGGCAAACTCCAGGCTGAAGCTCTCTCAGCCCAGGACACAATGGAGATCGTTCTTTCAGAGAGGGCTTCTGAAGATTTGCTTAATTCTACAGTTTCTACTCCATCTAATGTCATTTTGGGCCATCCATCATGCAGCAAGGCTGTTTTGTTTCTTGAACACTGAATAAATGTAGGAACAGAGAGATAATGTGTACTAAAGCTTTGTTGTCTCTCTTTAAAAGTTTAATGGTAACATTGTAGTATTTAAACTTTTATTTGCATGTGATTCCACAATGACTAGTTACTTTTACAAGTAATTTTTCTTGCATTGTATTACAAAGACTAGTGGGATAGAGCTAAACATGATATCTGTGGTTTGAGAACTGAAAAATTAATGATTCCTTCTCTTGCCTGCTATGTTTGATTTATAATTCATATCTGATAAGAGACATGCTCTTCTGAGCCAGCTATTATCTCTCCATTTACATCTAGGTGGGATGTTTTTAATTCTTCCTGCAGTGAGTACTGGGGGATTGTGAATTTTGGGCCCTAGAGTGCTCCTGAAGAAGGTTTCCAGACCCACGTTTGCTCCACCTCTCATTTCCCGCATGAGACTCTTTATCCTCTGTAGGATCTGGCCCCAGGGCTTGCGTTGACCCCAAATGTCACAGCTGCTGTCACAGGCCACTGCCATGACCTTTGACTTTTAGCATAACCCAAGGACATGGTTTATCTTTCAGAGGCACTTGACAGCAGGAGGAAATGGAGAACTGGCGGGGTTTAAAGTGTCCTGAGTAGCTGCTTCCAGCCACTCTGCCTCTCAGGGAGAGGCGTGGCTATGGACTAAGCTATGAACCCTTTACAGAACACATCTCTCACTTCCTGTGCTTGCTCTTTTCCATCACTCTGGATCTTCCTGGGCTTCTCTGACTGCATCTTGTCTGCCTCTTGTACTGGTTTGCTTTTTTTTTGCTGTTCTCTATCTCTCTCGACAGGTGATCTCCAGGTCAGTCTTTTCAGGTGGATAAGGCGGTTTTGCCCAATACACACACAAAGGGTGATCCCCTGCTTGTTTACCTGCTGAAATGCCAGAGCAGAGGTCTTACAAGATGCAATTCAAAATCTAATCTCATCTGTTGAGCTGGGGTGGCTTTTACGAGTTGATGAAACAACTCTTCTGTATTGAAGCTGTAAATGCTCTCAGTGGGCCACTGTCCTTATTGTGACTCACACATATTTGGCATTCTCTCCAGAGAAACTGACCAACATTTCTATCTTCTTCCCTGCTAAGTTCTCTATTCTTTGTGAATTTATTTGCTCCAGAACAGTAAGCTGAGTTGCTGGCTGGTCAAAAGGAAAAGATGTGTAGCAATTTGCCAGTTACATTGTCCTCCTCTGAACACAAGAGAGCCCTGTTTAGTGAGTGGAGTGAGGCACTGATCCTGCATTTTTGTGATTAATATGTTTTGTGCTTTTGTTTGTGTCTTTGAGAGTGACGTTATTTATTTTTGTTGCTTCAACTGTTTTGGAAATGAGAAAAAGCTATTTTGAGTGTAATATTGACTTGGCATCATTTAAAAAGTATCTCTTTTTGCCAGTTTTTTTCTTGGTTCCCCTAGAAGTACATTTCTTTTGGGCTGCTTCTGCCATTGTGTATGTTCTGATAAGTCTCCAAAGCATCATACTATGCATGTGTGATGGGTAGATGCTTGCATGTCTGATGAGGGATTGATTCCCCTGGGCATGTGAGTCCTGCCAACTCCTCAGTTAGAAAACTTGAGGTTTTAATATACATTCTGTCTTTTATTCCCAGTTTGGCCTCTCCTTTTGGAAGGCATTTCTTTTCTTTTCTTTTTTTTTTTTTTAAATAAAAAAAGCTTATAGTTATATTGAGCTAGTTAATTAAACAAGCTGCAAATCCTTCCCCTTAGTTTCCTTCTCACGCTTTCTTAACTGTGCCTGCTTAAATAACCTGATGAAGCTGTGTAAAAATTACTGAGATGAGTTGAAACCCATCTAAACCTAGAATCTGAATCTGATCTCCTGACCTGCCCATTAAAATCTCACTGCAATGTGATTACTCCCAGGTATCCAAAAGACTGCGTGCTTGGTTTAGATCCCTTGGAGGGCTCTTGGTCCTCCTGGCTTGGCTGATTGTGTCCCTTCAGCTGCCTTTATCATGCACATGTCCTGGGCCTTACCCTTCTGAGAGAGACTGACTGTGGCCCAAGGACAAGATCCTTTTCTGTAACTCTGAAGGGATGAGCTGTTCAACAGGAGAAAAGAATAATATTCTTCAGTTTCCTCTTGAAAATGTCTGAATCATTTTGGTTAAAGCCTTAATTAGGATAAATACTTTGCTTGAAGATCAGAGGTAAGAGAAAGATTATAGCCTAACAGTTAATTTGGCAAAGTGATTCAGAATGAAAAATATGCAATATTGCTTTATACCTGTGCCTTCTCTGTCCTATCAACATATTCTCATCAGCTTTTCCAGTGGCTGCTAGTCTTCAGATGCTTCTCTTCACTCCTTAGTTTTCAAGTTGATCTTTCTAAATTTCAGGAAATACTGAGCTTTCCCTCTGAAAATCAGTCCTCTTAAATTTGCTTCTTCCATAAGGTGACAGTCTTAAAAATGTTTTGTTTGCTCTTTTTGTTCTTCTGAGTTCAGAAAACAGCGATTTAAGCTAAATTATCTCTTTTAGAAGACGTTTCAGACAATTTGCAGTCTGCACCCATTTAAATGGTAGGGGGCAGGATGGAAAGACAGGAAAATATAAAATGGTGCTATTATGAATTATTGTGCCATAGGCAAGGATTTCTTTCACCCTCCCCTCCCTCTCATCTTATGTATCTAAAGAAGATTTTGCAGGGTGAGAAGGGACATTCTGATTTCCAAGGCAGTAACACAGAAGAAATTTTGTATTTTCTCCAAGAGTACATAAACACTTCACTATCACTTTTCTGACATTACCTGTGATATTTTGAAGGCTCTTGGAGAGAAGATACATCAAGGGAAGATTTGACAGCTGATTCTTACTCTGTATTTGCCTAGCCTTGACTGGGTCCTTGTTCAGAAAGCAGAAACCTGTCAAAAGTCAATGCATCTACACTGAATTTCCAAATTACTGTTAGTATTCTACATGCAGATTAGCTTTCTTTTTGTGCTTATTTACCTGTATCTTGGAAATAGCCTTCTAAAATATTAGCGATAGATGAATACAGGATGAGTGCTGCACTAGGCACACTTAAAATTCTCTCATGTATATAAAAATCTAAAATTCTTTATTTCAAAACTAAAGAAGATAGAAAGGGAAGAAATCAGAACCCCTGCAGGGAAAGTACTGCATGTTCAGGTCTCTTGTCATGGCCTATTTGATTTATAAAAAAAATGTGTTTGTGTTCTAGAGCTGTGGCTGGTCCAGTGTTCTTTGTTGTTCTCCCCCAACGTGACAATCATCCAAAAAGCTTGTTTCCGTGTGGATACCACAGAGTTTTAGGTGCATTATGGTATAAATGTATATCTGGATCTAAACTGTCAATCTCCATTTTTGGGTGAACCTTAAAGGAATGTTCAGGCACAATAAAATAGACTTGTTTAGTGACAGTTCAGCATCACTTCACTTGCCATGTATGATCACCCTATCAAGAACTGCATCCTGCTGCGATGACAGTTTGCTGGAAACTCTCCACAGATTCATTGGAAGTTGGCTGAGCCCCAGCTCCACAAATTACTGGTCAGAAGAGAGGGTTTGTAGGGCACAAATCTATCCAATTTGTAGTGTTGATTTGATTCTTTTTTTAATTAACACTTTAAAAAGTGTGTCAGCAGAGTGCTCAAAAGACAAGAAATGATCAGCTAAAACATTTTATTTGCAGCATATGATGCTGTTCCATATTATCATGGAAACATGGCACTTAGATATGGCAATATTTTATTTCCTGTTACTTTTGTTCATTTTATCGTCAGCAGCAATTTTAAATAAACAGTCTTCAAAACAAATGCGGAGGTTTTGCCCTTTTTACTACTCCTTGATTCTTATTCTTATTAAGGCCAGTATCTTATTGAATCTAAGATAACAAGTTGAATTTTTCCCCCTTTAAAAATTTTTTTTATAAGACTGCTGGTGTTTCTGGCTCAAAGAGGTGATTGGCAGCAATTACATAAGGAGTACGCTAGTTTGTAGTCCTTCGGAGATCCTGCAAGTACAGTCAGGATTAATAAAATCTAGCTGGCTGTTTTTTGATGAAATTTTCTTTCTCTTTTTTTTTTTTTTTTTTTTTTTTTTTTTTTTTTTTTTTTTTTTTTTTTTTTTCTTTTTTTTTTTTTTTTTTTTTTTTTTTTTTTTTTTTGCTGTTGTTTCCTCGGTGCTCTGTGTGAGACCTGTCACTCCTCCATCCATTCCTTCAGTCTTGGATTGTGAGGGTAGCGAATGTCAGCATGAAAGATCAGAGCAAGTGTTGACAGCAGTTTAAATGCACCCTTGCTCATGTTTCCGATAGAATCGCTGGTTTATAGCTTCAGATGCTGGAAATACTCTGTGCAGGGAGGCTGTTCCAGGTGCTGGAGCCATCGCTACAAAGCAGAGTTAGTGCTGTGTAAGGGCTTCATGCTGCTCGCAGCCCAGCATGGAGCAGCCTGGGCAAATTCCCAGTTCTCCCCTGCCCTGCCCTTCCCGGATGACCTCGGCTGGCTGCATGCCCACCCAGCCACTCTGGCATTCTCCCCCTCACAGAACAGGAGAAAATGAGGTGAAAAACCTCGTGGGTTGAGATAAAGACAGGCATGTCACTTACCAGTTACCATCAGAGACAAAACAAACTCAAGGAAAATTAATTTATTGCCAATTAAAATACATTTGGATGGTGAAAAGCAAAGATAAAACCTAAACACCTTCCCCCCAAACCCCATTTTTTGCAAGCTCAGCGTCATTCCTCTATTCTCAACTCTTCCACCTCTTCCTGAGCAGGGCTGAAGGGAGGGGCTATATGGGCTGTGGTCAGTCCATTTCAGCCCCGCTCTGTTTCTCCAGTGTGGGCTCTCCGTGGACTGCGGTTCCTCTCTGCTGCCGTGTTCCCTCAGGAAATACCCCCTGCTCCAGCACAGGCTCCTCTGCAGGCTGCAGTGTAGATTTGCTCTGTGCTGGCTGCCAGGGAATCCAGCACAGCCACTCCCAGGGACATTCCTCACACTCTTCCCCTCACTCCGTGCAGGTTTTGCCCTTCCCCGAGGTGCCGCGGCCTGGCTGAGGGCTCCCCTCACAGAGCCCCGGCAGCCCTCAGCATCTGGGCACAGGTGCCAAAACCCCAAAGGGTAAAAATTTCTCAATAGATGTTCTACCAGTTCTACATTTATATGCGTCTTTACATACAGGAGAAGAAGACTGTTACCAAAGAAGCAGTTTTGACCTTCATTGTCCCCACCTGTACCGCAAGGTCAGTCAAACATGTTGGGAGGAAAATGAATCTGCTTATTTTTTCTGCCTGTGAGCTACTTGTTTTTTAGTAGCGCTTATCTCTCTTCAGGAAAATTGCTGAATGTCAGAGTGCAGCAATGGCTCAGTCTGATTTATGGAATTCCTCAGAATTTCCATTGTGATTCTGTGAGTCACGTTAACATGGCTTCTTCAGCTGTGACTCAAGGATCTTCCATTTGCATGTTCCGCTGTAGCTTCTCTATCATGGTCTGGGGGTTGTTGGAGGCCAAGCTCGGGGTTTTATTCAAGCATAGGACACAAAGTCCATCAGTTGTTGTGCTCTTCTTCAAGCTGCTGGTGAAGAGAGTTCACTGGTGGGAGGCCGTGGCTGCAAACGTCCCCACACCAGGGGCTGGCAGCAGGTAATTCTGTGTAGCCTCATGAGCCAACTGCATTGCTGCTGACTGGCTGCTGAAAAGCCTTGTCCCTGCTGCTAATCCCACAGAAAACTTGATAGGGTTAGTTTTAACCCCTCTTAAATGCTGGAATTTGGTTATAAGGCTGAGATTTTTAGAGGAAGCTTTTCAGAGAGTAGCTGCCTCTCCTCTAGGGACTAAAAAAAGGTTTCAAGATGTGGAAACTGCCCACACTAACATCCATGTAGTAGAAGGACAAAATGTGAAACACGTACCACAGTTTTATCGGGATATGTTTGGGTAACTTTGGCAGCTGTACCCTATTATTGGAGAGTACATAGGAAGAGACAAGGAGAAATAATCATCTTCTGTCAATGTCAGGAAAACTGACTAGGTCAGAAGCTCTGTGAGAGATGAAGTTTCCAGAGCAGAAAGACTAAAGCTTCAGCCCAGTTCGCAGTTTTTCTCTTTTCCTGTCCTGAAGCACTCCATCATAATTGCCTTTGCTCATACTACACCTGTCAAGAGGTGACACTGTTATGCATTAAATGTGGTAGTGTGACAGCAATGTGTTTTGCCCTGCCAGAATGGAAGCGGCTTGTGTCCATCTTCTAGTACTTGCTCAGGTCTACCAGCTTTTTTTCCCCCTAATTTAGAAATAATGCTGAACAGTAACACATTGTGTGTAAACCAAATTGACTGTCCTTCCTGGGCCCCTGTCAAAATACTGGAGAACTGCTTTTAATGCCTCTGTTTATGTTGGTATAGTATCCAGACTGCTGCAAGTATGTTTATAGCACAGTCTAACAAGCTGAGGCTCCTCTTTAAGATTTCTGTGCCTCATGGCTGGATAGAAAAAGCCAATGAGTTCTAAATATGTATTTATGTCAGACTCTGGCTTGCAGTAATAGTTAATGCCACCTAATCTAAGTTTGAGCAGCAGTTTTTCCTCAGCACATGATACAGTGATCCATGTTACTGTCGTGTTCATTAGTCAGACTTATCAACACCTGTGGTTGTGAACATCACCAGTTCCATCAGGTCATCTGTATTTAAGCTTGATGACTTGATAAGAAACCATTTTAATTTGCTGTCTACCTGTGCAGCATGAATTCTAGATTAACTTTGAAATCTGGTTAATGTTTTAGATGCAAGAAATACAAGTATATGAACACAGTGTTATTTACATTGAACTGAAGTTATAACTCTGAATGCCTGGAGCAAATATAAGTGAGATATAAGCTGCTCTTTACTGTGCTAACGGGCTTTCAATCCACTTTAATGCAGTGGATTTAATCTCCTATTCTCCACACTTTCTTTCCAAAAGGAAGTGCCTTTTGCTTGATGCACAAAGACTTCATTAACTGGAAGGCAGTTTTGGAAACGTTTTATTTTTGATAGAAATATCTTCCACACAGGGAGAAAGATTGAAGCATAAAATAAATTATAAGTTTGTTTTGAAACACAGGAATTATTCTAAACATTGAACAGATAATCCTGATAGTGCAAGATTGGAGTTGTTAAAATCAAGCTTGCTGCTTAAAGTCACACTTTGTTTCTGAATGTTTTAAAAAGCCAGTTTGCCACATCTGCTCTCCCTGGCCATGTGAATATCCCTCTGCCCCAGTTACTCATGGCTGGCAAGGAGTTGATGCTCACTATCTGTTTTTTCTCCAGGCTCAGACCACTGAACTTGTCAACTCTTTCTCATGGAAATTGGATGATACAGGAAACTGGTCATCCTTTTCCCTTGCTCCCCCAAATCTTAAAGCCACTGCAAAAGCTTTGCTGTGGTTGAATATTCACCAACATAGGGCATAGAGAATTTTGCTTCACTGCCTGTTGGAAGGAACTGTTTTCCAGTATGCCTCTGAAAAGTGCCTCTCTTGTGTTCACTTTTTAAATCTCATGCAGTCCCAAAGCTAATATTAGCAATGAGATTTAAAGGCTGACTGGAGAAGAGAATTGATTTGGAGTATAGAATAGCTCTTCTGTCATTGTTTTGGCCAGCCCTGTGTACTATGGGCAGTAGTTAAATATTCCTGAATGTCAAAAGAATGTAGACATTTAAATGATTTACAGGTTATTAAAAACATTGTTATCATACCATGACAGCATTTTAATGAGTTACTTTTTAAAATTACAACTGGAACTAATTTCTGCTGGAGTAGGAGCTCCTTGGGTAGGTAGCAGAATTGTTGCCAGGATTATATTTAATATTTGAAGCCCAAATTGGATGTAGTGAGCCTAGTTGGCTCATTCAATAAGTTTTAGCAAAGCATAAAAATTCTCCTGTACCAAACTCATCCTGGGCTTTCAAAGAACATTCCTGTTCTTTATTGACAGAGTGAAGATTGTTTAAGCAGTTTGGGGGTTTGGGGAGGAATGTCCTTGTGCGTGCTTTAACAGCCCACTGTCTGTCTGGTTGGGGCTTTACAGTGCTCAGCTGTGTGCTGCAAAGTGCTTGCCCTCCTCACCACGCTCCTTCCCTTTTCCTGTGCTGAAACTGCTCAGAGAGCAGCAGCTCCTCTGAGGCACAGCCCTGGCTGGCACCTGCAGCACCTGCTGTGAGGAAGGACAGTATTACTTAGGGCTGACTCACAGGAACCTTAAACCTGCTCTGTTACAAGCAGGAATCGCAGCTTCCTGAGGCAGCCAAACACGATCCTTGTGTACCAAGTTTCACCTCAGGCTTCTGGCCTTTTCTGAGCACCTGGCAGTGCCCAAGCCTGTTGTCTCATTCTGGGGTGCACTGGACTATCCCTGCTGTTTACCTGAGTGGTTTTTGCTTGAGCAGCTGAGGCCCAAATGAATGCTTTTTGGGGAAGAGTGACTGGGAACTAGCTGGTGTTTAATCTGTGCTTTCTTAACAGTGCTGTTCTTCACAATAGTGGTTTTTGCTGGCTTAAAGGACAAATCTGCACAGGAGAGAGGAGTGAGAGGTAAAGTGAATCTAAGTGCTTTGGTTACTGTTCTGGATTTTTATTTGGCATTGGCAATTTCAGAAAGGTGCTCAGGGGCTGGCAGGGAGATTTTGCTCCCCAGGAATGAGGCATGAGAGACCTTCCTTTGAAGTCTTTGGGCCGGAAGAAAGCAAGTCTATGCTACTGCCTCCTGTTTTGTTGTCTGTTTGTGATCCAGAGTGACCAGAGACAGGTGGGCAGTGTCAGAGGTCTAAAAGAAGAGGCTAATAAAAAATCAGATCCTAAGGCTTAAACACTTTTCACACACATGCTAAGCCTTATAAAAAGCCTGTGCTTCATCAGCTATTTTAAAACACATTAGAAAAATGAAGTGACTCTCGGGTAGCAGTTGATGGCTTTAATTCTTTCTGTATACAAACAGTTTCATTGATTTAAGGTAATGCAAAAGAGCATTTGAAATTTTAGTGGAACTGATGTGTCTCTTTGTGTCATACTGAAAGAATTATGAATACTTGAATGAGCAAATAATGCAAAGGAGTGAAGTTTTCATGGTGTTTAATACAAAAAAGGAGACCTAGTTACAATATGCATACCTAGTCTGTCACTGAACAGCAAATATGTACAGGAAACGTTTTTTATATTTTTTTAGTTTTTATTTGGCTCATTTTCTTCCATCTGCAAAGAAAAGTGATCAACTGCACTACAATGATTACCGGTCTCATTCCTGTAGCTATGTGAACAACTAATCTTCTTAAGTGGATGCTAGCATGGATGGAGAGCAGGACTGGGAATTCTGTGTTGTAATTTGCAGCTTCTTTGATCACTGGTGTGTACTGCGTGATCTTTATATTCTAGTTACAAAACTTCTCAAAAAGTTATGTTCTTAATGAAAAGTGCATTTCACTTGCTGGAAGTTTGTCTCTCCTTTTTATCTGCTCTGTGGTGAAAGGGAGTAAATACTTGGCCTTGATAAACTCTTGTGCCAAGTGTTCTTCTGAAAACAAAAAAAATATTGTGGCCCATAGTTATTTTCAGCATAGCCTTGTTTGGAAAGCAAACAGAACTTCAAATTAAGAAATTGCTCTCCACAGATTAAAAATGTGGGTTTTCTTCTCCCCTGCATATTGCCTACTTGTTCAGTGCTTCATACTAAACTCTTCAGAGCCAGGATGCTGTTGGGCTAATTAATGAAAATGGTTTTCATTGATTGCTGTGGAAAGAAAAGAACTAACTGGTTTAATTAACTCAAGACTATGCATATCTAGAAGAGTGACTATTGATCTGCATGTGTTTAATTAAAAGAAAGAACTTGCAATTTTTGCAGACCTTGTCACCTCACTGTGGTTTGAGTAGGATTTCACAGTCTGGGTGTGCCCTTTCACAGCAGCTCCCTTTGCAGACCCTCAAACTGCAGTACCTGGGACTGGCGCCTGGGCATGAGGGAGCAGAGTACACAGCTCCAGAGTACCCTGGCAGTACGAAGTGACACTGTAATTTTTGCTCTTTGCCCTCCCATTTGAGCAGCAAGCTTGTCTGGAAATCAGATGATGAAAGCTGTAGGAAGACAGTTTGTGCTATGTACGACTTTTAAAATAGATGCTTTCAGAGGGGGAACCCTTCCATCTGACATTCCCAGCTTTCTCGCAGGTTAATTGGACAGGAGCTCCAAGGTATTATTTAATGTCTCTTGACTGGTTTTGCAGTGTACCTTAATCATAATTATCCCCAATACTTCCACGATAAGACCTTAGGTTTAGTTCTGTGAAACTTGCCATTTGGATGAAGAAATATGCTTCACACCAAAGAGGTTTTGTGTGCTTAGGCTAAACCAGAATGATGAAAAAAATAAAATGTTTTGCCTATCAGAATCTTCAAGTTCAGAAAGACTAAACCTTAGGAACTTGAAATAGCACAGCAGGATTGCTTTTGTGCTTGGACTTTTTCTGTCTCTACAAGAGCAGTGGGGTTTGTGTTCAGGGGCAGAGTGCTGCAGTCTCTTGATGTTCACCCTCTGTACAGGGCATGATCTGGTGCCTGTGGCCTCTGTCCTGTCCTGAGGAGGCAACTCTGCTCACTGAGGAGACACGGGGCTCTTTGCCCAGGCTTTGGATCTTGTAAGCAGCAGAAATGAGGGCAGAAGCAGATGTTTCAGAAACAATCATGTGTTTCTAAGGTGGGCAGTCAGGGAGCTGAGCAGGGGCAGGGGAAGGCGAAGATCTGGATGAGCTGGTTTCAGTCAACTCACAGTGACTGCAGTCTTGTTTGTTTGCAGACCAGTGTCATAGGACTTCTAGGTCTGAGAAATACCAAGCTCATGTTATGTTGGCAGTGCCCCTTTCACTGACTGCCAAATGCCAAGGTCCCTGAAAAGTCGGGTTCTGGGGGGGACACACAGCGTTTTGGGTTCCCATCTGCAAAATCAGACTGAGATGGAGAGATTATAACAATTCCTGGGGTGTTAAAATGATAAATGCTGTGATGTTAGCAAAACACTCATATGGAGCTAATTATAATAGAACATCCCAGAAGGAGAACAATTCTATACTGAATACAGAATGTGCAGGGCATGCAGCAACTATGGCCCGAGGCCACATGTTGGCGGGGTATAGTGATCCTGAACAGTACCTGCTCAGCCAGCATGCATTCCTTTAGGGAATACAGCAATAAAGAGATTAAATTTGGCCCTCTTGTTACATGCAAGTGACTTTAAAGATTCATGGACAGTTTTATTCCAGCAGTGCAATTTTCTGAGCACTTACCTTTATTCCAGTGTTGTCACTTTAATGTATTTAAAAAATATGGTGGTGAATATGAACTTACAGTGTCAAGTTGCAAAAGGAAGTGCTGGGTTTGGGGCTGGTCTTTTTTCCTCACTCAGTTATTAGTCTGAGGAAGGTGAGTGGAAAAGCTTAAAGGTTATAAGCAACTTGGGTTCCCTTGGATTGATCTGGGTTATTTCAGTGCATTTTTCTTCTTTATTGTCAAAATCATTACAGCTGATCTTGGAGCAAGTAAAAGATGTTACTGCATGCAGAAATATTCAGAAAAACTCTTCCCCAGGAATTACAGTAAAGTCGATTAATCTTAGCCTAGAGCCTATTTTTACAAACAGAATTATGGGTTTCAGTTTGGTGTGGTCACATTTCTGCAAGACTATCTTGGATGTTTCCATCTCTCACTTCTAAAAAGGGATCGTATGATGTATTAAGCAGTATCATAAATTTAAGTCTTGTATTTTAAGAACAAAACCTTAGGCCTCCTTGCATTCTCCATGATGTTTAATATTTCACAAGTTTGACTCTTTTGCAATCCTTTATGACTTTTATAAGTTGTGGTTTTGTGGATTAGAGTTCAAAAACTGGTGGGTTTTTTATAACTTCAAATAGATTGGGTGAAAGTAATTACTATTCCTTGAAATAATTACAAGCATGGCAACTATTTGAGGCAGAAATAACTGAGATTTAAAATTCTTACATGCAAAGCTATTCATCAATCAGATAAATCAGTCCTGATGGAAAGGGGAGAAAGAATAATCACCATGTTTTGGTGGCACAATAAAACAAGGAAGATATTGTGTCCTAAAAGTCCTACCACACAGATTTAAGATACCTTTATTCCTCTAGTACTTTTAAGGATTAGGGGAAAAGGGAAAGCCAAACTCTATGTCTCTCAGGCTTTGAGGTAAGGGTAAGTAATTTTTTTGTCTAAATGTAGTTCCCTGCTTTCTCTAAAAACCTTCAGAATGGTTTTTAGAATAAAAAATGTATTGAGTATGAGAAGACTAAGCAGGTTAAAAATCTTGTAACATTTTGGTTTCCATGAAATTCCAATCTTAAAAAATGACTAAGAAAGGTACTTTCTTCCTACAGGAGTCAAACTGAGGTTGGTAGCAGCAGTGGGAAGGGTAGACAGGAGTAGAATGGGAGGACTTGGCTCCTGGGGAAGGGGTTACCATTGCAATCTGGAATAGTATAATCAAAATTTCTTTATTCTATAGCAAGAAGGAGCTTGGGAAGAAAAGAAATCAAATTGGTTTATATTTAGACTTCTTTATATCCTCATGTTTGTTGGTTTGCATTATGAGAATTGTGGCTTTTGTCTGTATTGACAGCTGTCGCCTTCGTGTCTCCTGGCTGCTTGAGCAACCATCTTCTTAAAGCTCATTCATTCCCCAGAGGGCAGGAGAAAATGTTTGGACCATTTATTTTGAAAGATAATTATTGCTCTAAGCAACCGCTTAGAATTGACACTATTACATTGATTCGAGTGTAAACATATGAAAAATGTTATGATACTGAAAAAGAACATTTAGACTGAGAACGTCTGTTGTGAAACAGTCACAAGTTTTAAATCATTCTTGCTCTTGTAGGAGTCCTGTTTCTTTTCTCTGTAGGAATATGGGCAAAGAGTTCAAATTCTGATTGTTAGAACTCAAGCTAGAGGAACAGTTCAGGGAAGGATAATTCTACCGTGGGATGACTTTTCTTAGAAGGAAAACTTCCAGAATGAAGCACAGTATTCAGTAAAATGCCAAGCCACCCTTTCCATAGTTGTAGGATTTCTCAGTTCAACTCCTGCGTGTCAGGAGTTTTCTGTTAATCTAAATTTCATATAAACTTTAAACCTGGTTTGGCTTTAGCAAAAAAAAAAAAAAAGCATCACGAGCTTTGGTCAATGTCCAGATGATCTCCAATACCAAATTAAGCATTGCCTTGACTTTGGGAGGGCTTATAATAGTTTCTCATGTGTATTGCTTGTCCTCTTCCCTCTCATGTAATTTATTTGTTGAAATGTAAAAGCCCAGTAAGTGTTGAATCATTTCACCAGAAAAAAAGCTATTCTAACCTCTTTTGACAGGGGAAGAGGAGGAAAAGGGAAGAAAAAGTCTGCATATTCTACACTTAGGAAAGGATTTTTTGTGACAAACTTTGCAAATGGAAATTATGCACATGGATCCTTCTTTCTGTTTCCTTGTCTTTTCATGTTGGATACTGTATGTGTAAAGTGGTTTTAAAATTCAGCACTGCTTGACCCTCCCTGCCCCCCAGTTATGCTTTTTTTCATTAAGTAATAATTCACAACAGGATACGATGATGTTGTCCAGTCTGGCCACACCTAATCTGTGCTGGGACACACTGACTTCATTCACTGGTAGGTGTGGTGATTATTAGTTTGTTACTGCACCCTGGAGTGTTTTATTGCAAACATAAAATGGTTCAGCTAAAGGAAACATCTTTTTTTCTAGCGGAAAAAAATGGCAACTTTCTACTTCTAAAAGAACTCATTCCAGGAATGTGTAGTATAAAAATTTCACAGCCTGGAATAATCATTGAACTTGTACCAAATATACAAAGAATTGCATGGCTTTTTCCATTGAGTAACAGCATACTGCAATATTTTAAAATAATTATCTTTGTTTGTATGGTTCCAAATTTTCATCAGATCTTGTGTAGAATGGCTGAAGGGAGGGCTCACATTTCTCTTCTTCCTCTGGCATGCAGAAAGTCTCATTTTATTGTGTAAACTTCTTTTTGGGCAGTCCAGAAGGGACACGGCAGAGCTTTGGAAGTGGAAATATTTTACTTTTTGGCTGGTAGGTTGTTCATGACACAGAGAACATTGGAGGGTAAGAACAAATAGAGCTTATGTGTATTTCTGTTGAATATCGATGTTAATTGGGTTTTGAGCATCAGTTCAGTTTACAACACTCTTTTGCTTGCTGTTAAAAGAAGCCTCTAACTTAATCAGAAATGATAAAAAGAAGTCGTTGTGCCTTGCAGAGCAACAGAAATGCCACTGATGAATGACCAGTCTGAGGTATTTTTAAATTCAGGCTTGCTGGAGGGAACTGAACTTGGAGTCACTTCCAAGTAATTAAGTTAGAAGGAAAGACTTCTTTAAAAATAGTGTAAGGGATGAACCATATTAAGACGTGCTCATTTCTTACTGTGAATGCAGCTATGCTACTGAAATGTTTTCCCTGGGTTATAACTAGGGAAATTGCTTAATACTAACCAGTTGGAGGTGTGATTTCCTGTAAAAGTAGGAAAGGACATAAACTTCAGTTTAAATCTGATTTATGGCCTTGAAGGAAACATGATGAGACAAATGATAGAATTTCAGGAAGCGATGAGCTGCTCACGCCAAGCACATGGCCACTTACAGGAGATATTTTTCTTTATCTTTTACTCTGTGTTTCATCTTGTCTTCTTGTAAACCAATGCTGAAGGGTGTAGGGATTCCAGAAGGGCAGCAAGAGCCTCAGTCTCCCTATAGCAAACTTGCTGATCTCTCTCTGAACTGAGTTTAAAGCGTGATAGTCAGGTAGTTGGGGATAGAGGCACAACTAATAAAATTCAGTGAACTTGATAGTCCTGTGTAGAAGAGGAATGAGAAGGGAATCATACTGTCCCACAAAGCTGAGCTGTGATGATGGTCTTCCTGGGAAATTTTATGCCTTTGTAATAATTTTCAGAAGGGGCTGACAGCTCTGATGGCAGGGAAGTCTTTAATTTCACTTACTGCTGTTGTCAAAAATCTTGTTCTGTTGGTACTATGCTGAACATCCTTCCCAAAGGCCTTACATCTATAGTCTCCTTCCCCCCAAAAAATTACACGGGAGAGAGAACATGCTAAACTGGACTGTCTTGCTGTTTGTCACAGATCAGTCCCATTCCCTCATTTTTTTCTTATAAAATGAGATGTAGAAGCCAAATATGTTTGCCATGCACATTTGGCATATTGAAGAGGCTATTTTTGTTCTGAGTGGAGGAGTATTAAGAAATCGTGATGGAAAATGTAGAGAGGCAGCAACACTGGAACTTCTTTTAGGCTCAGTAGTAGCATCTCTGCGCTGTTGATTTCTCTGTATTTATCTACGTTGTGATCGTGGCCTCCACCATTCTAAAGCCGCCCTTTTCCTTGCAGTTAGTTCTTCCCAGCTGCCAAGCTATTTCATGTGTCCCTATCAATGGGAAATCCTTTTTCCTATGAAGGGAATGTGAAAGAAGCCAAGATCTCCTCCCCTTTCTCCCAGCCACGAGGTTCCTGTGCTGCATTTCTTCCATCAGGGGAAGGAAGTCTTTCTCCGTGTGAATCTGCCAGGCACAGTCTGGGGAGAAGCACAGCCGAGGATCCTGAGAGGCAAACCCCTGGCCAGTTTTCTTTTCAGGAATCTTGAGGCTGGAGGAATTAAGCAAAAGATGTTTGCATACACCTGGAAGATCTCTTGGGTGCTGTGTAGTATTTTGGATGATTGCCACTTTTTTAATGCTGGTGATCCTGTAATGCCTGAGTTTCGGGCAGTTTAATTAGAAAATGGACTCTTGGCAAAAGTGGCTGTCTCCACATCAAGTGTTTGGGCTGCCTACTTGTAAATCACAGATATTTCCTGAGCATTTAGGATAAGACATAACTTTCACTTCTCTTTTTATTTTCTTTTTTAAATCACTTTGTACATCTTATTTCTCCATAAGTGTAATAATATTGTCTGGAGAGCAATAAACAAATTAGAAGCCTCACTGTGCTTGTGTACAGTAAGGCAGAAAATTGACCTCCTAAATGTGCGTGCAGGTGTGACCATAAAAATGCTAGAATGCTATTGTTCATTGGAAATGAGCTATTCTGGTGAAAACCTTGGAGTACTGGAGTGGTTTGGAACCAAGAAAAAGCTAAACTTGGCAGGGCTTTACAGACCCTATAGTCCCCTGCCCCTTTGCTGGCTTGTTTCTCATCTATGGATTACTGATGAAGCTTTTTCCCCTTGAGTTACTCAAGGCCAGAGAGCTCGTTTTTCCTCTCCACTTGTGGATTTGCCTTATTAGGAGGTAGTCAGACAATTTGTACAAATGTGTGACTAACTTTGGACTCCTTTTTGTAACAATTTTGTCTATAGAAACAATTCAACCATTCCTTAGTCACGAAAGAAGGAGAAGGACAGACATGCTGTTTTCCTTAAGTCCCTTCCAGTGTGTCCCTAATAAAGGGCTTGATCAAAGCATTTTGCATTGCTGTTACACATCCTAATTGTGCAAAGGGTCTCATTCTGGTTTTAGTGAAATGATCCCAGTCAAAAGCTGGCAAAAGCAGGCTGGCACCATCTCCCATTTGAACTTGGGGGTCCTCTAGAAGATACTTTGTTCTGCTAGATATGCTTCACATAGCTTACAGATCCAGCTGCCAGGGTGTTTCACCTTGCATCTTTCAGTGGGAGAGCTTTAAACTGGTTTTAATACGTGCACAAATTGTGCAGGTAAGGAGCTCCCTCTTTTTGAGGCTAAGACTGAATATTTTGTCAAAGGGAACAAGAGCTTTATAGCAAGAGCAGTTTCTCTAGTAGAGCTGTAGAAATAAGACAGGTTAGCAGCACTTTTTTTGTTTTAAAGTATGCTTTATAAAACATTTTCTGGAGGGGAACTTCACATCAGCAGTGATTTATCTTACTCTAGGGGGAGGACTAGAGGCAGTGAAATGCTTTGCTGTTTAATATCCAGTGGAAGAAATGGCTTCACTCTCATACTAATGATGGTGTGTTAGTATCACTGAGGTCATACACCTCTGTGCCAGCCAGTCCACGGGGCAAAGTTCATTGTGGGTTTTTATGGAAGCTAAACAGTGTTCTTTTTTGAGAGGATATTTTGTCTAGTCTTTAGCACTTTGTATTGGAAACATAACAGTTCCTTCCTAGTGCATGCATGATTTACAGTAAT
>VZTR01012405.1:307862-346871 GCA_013400775.1 Chaetops frenatus | reverse complement strand
AAAAGTCTTTTTCTGTAGTGGGCTTTTCTCAGACTGCTGTGCAAGGCTGACAACGTCCTGAGAAAAAGTCTGCATTAAAGGAAGACATCAGGAATACTTGTGCTTCTTTTAAAGGCTGGGTTCCATTTGCTTAACTCTTTGCCATACTTTAGCCCCATTATTTCTGGTGGGATTTAAATAGACTCTCCACTGTAACACAGGGCAGACTCGCTGGCCTTTGGCTAGCAAAAAGCAGGAGTTGAATTAATATCTTTTCTGACAGTACCTTGAGAGTTTGAACAGCCATTAGCAGTAAATGACTGGTAATTACTCTGGCTTCCTAACCCTGCTGCTTTATTAATCTCCTGGCTGTGTAATGCAGCAAAAAGGTGTTAGGCTGTGAAGGCTGCCCTGTGCAAAAGCTTGAACCAAATGTCAGTCAATAGATGAGCATAAACAGCTGCTGCCTTTTGATCTAGAGAAATATAGGACTTAATTGACTCAATAGCAGGATGCTCTCATTAGGTACCAAGTAATGTTATTTCTTCATCAGATTTTTGTAGAAGTTTGCAGTTTACACTGCATAGTAATGGTCCAGGGAGAGACTCTACAGGACTCCTATATTTTCACACAGCTCTAGCCTGGGAGCTGCCACTCCAGAGATGTTTTAAAAGGAGGTCTTTTTAGAATGTGTCTTCACTGTGGTGGCAAAGTTCTGCAGAAGAGTTCAGGAAGGTGTATTAGTGAGAAGGGCTTGGTTTAGGACTGCTGATCAGCTTCCCACTGTTTCAGATCTAAGTGTTCAGGAAATCAAATGTATGCTTTATGAGTTAGCACAATTGAAGCTGTATATAATTTTATAATACACTATGTAATAAAGGAATGAAAGGTTTTATCTACAGGGAGTGCTATACTTAAAAGAAGGGCTTTTAGCCAATTTTAGTTCATTGAAACAAACCTGTGGATGCTTTTTAAGTCTGCAAGCTTCATGCAAACATCCAGTTATGCTCTGTAGATCACTTGCTGGCCGGGTGTGTTTTAGCTAACACGTTCAAGATGGATATTTGGCAGTGTTTACTTTGGACTGCCCGGATGGCTGAAAGGCCGAGTGCTTTAACACACATCTCATACTGGACTGCTCTCAGTGCTACCAGAGGCGTCTCAGTTTTTCTGTTGTTAAAGTTGCTAGTAAAAGCCTTGGAGTATGTTTTGGCCAACGAGAAAGTATTTGAAAATCTCATCCAAGAAACAGAATAGTGCAATCTGTTATTTTTGTGGGATGGTGGGAGGATTTACAATGCAGTTGAACAAAATAAGGTCATGTATAGGCTTCTGAGTCTCTGTAGTAATTCTCCTTCCTTCACAGCTCAGCTTATGTTGTGTCTTTTTGTAAAACTTCTCAAACAGTACAGTTTTAAACCTGAAATTGAAATTATCAATTTAGATCTGGGAAAAGCTGATCCAACAGTAAATTGCTGTCAGTCACATCCAGTGTGTTTAGACCAAAGGCTCTGACTTCTTTGCCTGCAGAGACCTGGACCGTAGGGAATCCCAAGTGTTGCAGAGCTGAATCAGAGATACATTGGGCTCATGACTCCAAAATTATCACTTACTTAGGTAGCTGTATATGTAAATAAAGAGATTTAAAATTTTTATGCAGATTAGAGTGAACTCTTAGGCCATTTTTCAGAGATACTTCTCAAGATGGCTGGGCAGGATTCTACAGAATGCTGTATGTGCATTTGGGTGATGACAGATTAAATTCTTGTATTTTCGTACTTTCTCCCCCCTCTCCCTATGCACTGGACTCGAAATCTTGAAAAGAGCTTAATAAATCCTTGTTCAAAGGATTTAGATGTTCCCAGATATTCTGAAACTTAGTCCCAAATTCTGTGCTTCAGTCTTGTGGAGTAGCCACAGCATGCATCAGTTTCTCCAGAGAGAATCTGTATCTCTGTACTTTGTTCCTAAAAGATTGTAAATCTTTTTCTAAATTCCACAAAATACCCAATGGGCTTTCCTTGACACTAAATATCGATTATACAGGTAATTGAATATTCTATTTTTGGAGTTTATATCTGAAACAATATAGAACAGACTGCCTTAGTTTAGCATTCAAGTATTGAAAACTTGGCCTATATTTTGAAACTGCAGGCCTTATTTCCCTAATATTTCCCACAAAATAGTGCAGTAACTTGGGCTTTTGGAGCATATGTGATGGAAGTTGTGATCAGATGCAGTCTGCCTAGCTTTTGCTTTCTTACCCCAGCTGCTTCCTTTCAGGGACAGGACACCAGTGGACTTAATTTCTCATTCCCAAGAAGTGTGCCTGCAAAGTACAAAACTTCCCACATTAGGTGATCTTTACCAAGTCTCTTGCCAGCAGTGTCTAAATGTAAAGGTAGAAATTGAGAATTTAATGAGTCTTACTAGCTGAAAGCTGGAAGTTGTTATTCTGTTAATAAAGTAGGTTATGCTCAACATAAAATTAGCTGTTACCAAGTGTGCCATGGTGCCACTTTTGAAGGAAATGCTTATGGTAATTGACTGTTGATGTTCTGAAATATTCCTCTGCTTGTAGCCCTTTTAAAGCACAGAAGAAAGGTCTGGAAAGGGATGCAGCATTTAGTCAGGTAAACAGAGTTTACAGGATTGATATGAAAATTGAACCAAACATGAGAGGCAAATACCTGAGAGATTTTCAGATGATCTATGTGGGTTCAGTAGGTGTTAGCACATTGTCCTACTAAGCACAGATAAGTAGTAAACGCAGTTCTTTCTCCTTGCTACCCATTTATTTGGGGTTTTTTCTCCCTTCTTCCCTCCACTACAGGAGAAACCCAACCCCTTCTTGATGGAAGTATAGCAAATAGGAAGCATTATTTCCCCAGTTTCCCAGGAGGTGATTTACTCATGAGCAGTAAAACCCCAAACTGTCTAAACTGCAGGTATACACAGAATCCTAGGGTTCAGTTCAGTCCTCATTTTGATTTGTAATGAAAAGCAGTCTCTTGTGGAGAGGTTTAGGAGACATCCTGCCTTGCATGGTCTTTCATAAGAAGTGAGATGCATTTGAAATACAAAATAGATGCATTTGAAACACAAAAGATTCTCTCTTCAAAGTATCTTTTCAACTATGGATAAAAGTCAGACCTGCTGGGGTGGATTACCTTTATCTAGGAGTGAAGAGATTCACTCTGCAGCTCAAATACTGGGGTCCTTCTCTGGATTTCCTGGGCTTCAAACTGAACTCAGAAGAAGGAGAATTTTGTATAGGTGGCTGGTGGTTTATTTTACCTCCTCTTCAGAGCAAAGTGCCACCCTGCAAATTCAAGTGGTTAGGAAGTGCATGGTGAATTGATTGTAATGGGGTGTTTTTCTGCTCTCTGGTCTTTCCTCTGTGCCTGTGCAATTCAACCAGGCTTGCAAGTGATTCAGAACATGTAAGTTCCTAGATTTCCTGGGCCATAGGGTAGCCAAGCAGATAGTACTTAAACCTACCCAGTGATTTGTGTCCCCACTTAAACTGAAATTCTCAGTGTTAAGCCTTTTAACTGGAGGTTGATCAAAAACACCTTTGTTTTAGTGTCAAGTTACAGTGTCAGTCTTACAGAACTAAGTTTTTCACCCCTAAAATGCTGGTGCTATTCATATAGACTTATATTTGAATTAATTATTTCCATTTGTCATATATTGGCTGTATAAGTCAACAACAACAACAACAACAACAAAAAAGACACATCCAAAGCCTTTAGGGAGTTCATTTAATGTCTCACATAAATATTGACTTACAGAAAGGCTTATCTTTTACATTAAAGAGTGAGTATAAAATAACCAATAAACCATTTTCTAGAACTGTGATTCAGTGGCCAGCTAAAAGAACATAAGATTTTTATAAAGCTTGACACGAACTAGAGATCCCAGGGGTGGGTTACATCTTTAATATGTGAGTCTGTGCTGTTGGATATTGAGAGGGTAAAACAGTGAAGGAATGTAAAAGAAATATCACTAGTTCATGATCTTTTAAAAATGGTCTAAAATTTTGAGGGCCTGAATTTGGCAATATCCCTTTTTAAATATAATCATCATTTATCCTGTGCCTAATAAGAGGTAGAATATGCTAAGTAGTACATAATCCTTGTTTAAAAGAATTTTCCTATGCTCAGTCCTATGGCACCAAAGAGACCCATGAGGATGTCATTATGGCTATAACAGGTGCAGTAGGTGGGATTTGAAGATGTACAAAGCACTGTTGATATAATGAAAAATCCATCTGAATAAGAAGCAATGCTATAAAAGTAATTTACACCAGCAGATACCAATGGTCAGAATGTGCTGGTTTAGAGACTCCAGACCGACACAGAGGGATCAACATTTCAAGGTACAGGATACAAGAGGAGTGGAAGAAAGAAACCCTTTCTTTGTAGGAGTAAAAGTAGCTTAGTAAGCAAAACGGCTGCCAAGACAAGATCTGTGATTGTCTCCTGCATACTTTACTGCAGGTAAAAGGCAGCTCTGAGATTCTTTCAGAGAACTGTAAGATCTTTGTATATTTTTAGCTGTCATAAATGGTGTTCAGGTGTGTTAGAACTGAAGGGGAAAGCCAAAACAAAGAGATGTTACAGACAGTTTTGAGCAATATGTAAATAGTTAAGGCTGAGGGATAGACACTTGGGAGGCTGTAAGGAACGAAGGCTTTGTAGTGGCTTGTGTGCTTTAAAACCATGGGGGGAAAGAAGCATCTGTGTGTATGTGTTGTAATTGTTTATTAAGTAGAAACTGGCTGTTTGTAGTTAGAAGCTCTCAATTGAGCTCTGTTTCCTAAAGACCTAAAAGCTATTGGAGCTTGGAGCACGTGTCCTTCTGGGAGTTGGGAGCATTAGAGAGCAGTTGGAAGAGAGTTTTGTCTGGGAGCCTGGGCAGAAGGAGGTCAGACTTCTGTTAGTCCCTGTCAGCGTGGTTCAGCTACAATTGCTGTCTCTGCTGCACTTTCCAAATGGATCCCATCCCTGGGCTGTGTGGCCCAGGGTTGTGCACACAGTGCTTTGCCATTTGTGGTTCCAGGAACAGCACTCTTTCTAAAGCTGAAGGCAGAGATGAGTGAATGCAGCTCCAGATGGGAACTGACAAGTTTGAAAACATGTCAGCATGTGTATATTTTTAATTTCAAAGGCATCATGCTAGCATTAATTCTAGAAGCAACTCTGTAGAACTATACAATTCCTAAACATCTCTACCATAGCACAAGCACGTTGGCAAGAACACAACCCCCTGTGGGCCACTTAGTCTGTAATGAAGGTGAAATATTCTTATTCTGGTCTTTTGGACTGATCAGCCATTTAATGAGGATGTTGTTTGGACTTATTCTGACGTTACGTACATCAGTTGTAGAAAACGGAGGAAGAAAAATTTGTTATGGATACATAAATAATCTTGGCTTTTGGAATTCAGTCCACAGAGTTCGGTAAAGTTGAAACTGAAGATTAATCTAAACAGATTCTATTAATAGTGGTGCTGCTAGGAGACTGAGCCTGAATTCTCTGTACAACAGCTGATGTGTGCTCTGAAATATGTTTGGTGTTGGTGCTTGAGATGTAGATTTGAAGGTGGGAAAGATTCTTACTGCGAAGGTTCATCACATGGGGATTATTTTATTTCCTAGTTGACTCTACAAAATGACATTGGCCTCCAAGGCCATTTTTTTGCCAGTAGGGATGCTCAAAGAGAAGGGAAAGTATGCCCCCACTTTTGATAATGGGATTCAAAATACTGGACTATTTACAACTGCTTCTCACTTCCACTGTGCAAGACTGACACAATAAGCAGCAGCTCTGGAGGTCATATCTGCTGTGCCTTGTGTGTTGGCAGGAAGGCAGTGAAAGCCAAGACTGAGTGCTCAGTGTCTGTGGGTATTTGAGACTTTTAGGATTGCCAAAGTGTAGGTTACAGTGAGGTATCTAAACAAATAGACATGTGGGTTCAAACTTCCCTCCACACCTACACCTGACTTGCTGAGCTGTAAGCTAAAGTGGAATCTGAGTGCTTGATTCATACAGACTTCTCTCCTGAGCTGGAAAATATTTGGATAAATAAATTGTTAAATAGTGTTCTACTTCACAACAAAAAGAAGCATTTGTTTGGTTTTTTTTTAATTTCCGTGCCTAGAACAGTGGCTGGTACTGTTTCATTATGGGCTTCACTGACAATGGTATTACTACTCATGTGCCATAAATCTTACAACAACAACCTGTGATAGTAACTGGTACAAAATGTCTGTAGGCTTAATCAGTGTTTCCATCAACCTCTTTCATCTCAGTGAAAAGAATAGAAGAAAAGGACAGAAATAGCCTCTGCTGAAGTGATAACCTGAGGTCCTGAGGCAGCCATTGCTTTCTGACCTGCTGCATATGGAGGCCCATTTCCAGAGCACACCTTGTTTCAGGTGTGTGGAGAGCCTGGAGGTGCTTGCTTTGTGGCCTTTGCCTTGTCTGCTGGAATCATTTTATTGCCTTGCTGCGTGAGAACAATGAGCTTTTAGTTCTGACACTTAGTGAGATTAGACCTTAAATAAATGGCCCTTATATAAAATGCAATAGAATGGTAAAATTGCCTAATTAGTAACACACAAAGCAGACTACATAATTGCATAAGAAGTGAAAACTACAGATGTGAATACCTGGGCGTGCTGTGTGGTGTTATTGTAGAAAGCCCAGGTATGGTTTTTGTTTTGTCATGAAAAATGTTGCTTGAGCAGGTTCTAATCATCTGACTCTGCGGAAGAGGTTAAACCAAAACTGACCTTAAAAGACAGTAGAAACTGTTATTATACTGTTAGGCCAGGTTTGAAATGGCTTACTAAGGTAGGGCAAGCTGTGTTCAGGTGGGTGCTCTTTCATGGTGAGAACTAACCTGCCAGAGGTCTAGAGCTGAAAACCACTGAATGTTACAGTTAGACCTTGCCTGCTGCTTGCATGACTCAGATATTGGTATTTCCCAGCTTTGCAGATATCTGCTAATGTTACATTCCTAGTTTCTGCTTAAAAAGATATTTTTATTGAGCAACTTCTTATCTCTCCTTACTATTTTCAGTATCCCAACCAAAAATGCCCAGATTGAATCTGAATACTGTATAAGGCTATTTACTCTATTTAGACTGCTTCCTAAGGAGATTCCAGGCTTTTGCAATTTCTCTGTCAGCTGAATAATTTCTGAATTCATTGGTCAGTTTTCACATTTGAGAAGAGATCTGGAAGGCTGGAACAGCATTGCTCTTTCTGAAAAGGAAGGGTGACACAAATGAACATTTCTGCTCAGGAGGAAGCAGCAGCATTTAGCTGTTGCACATCATTTGACAGGAGCTAACCAGTGAATTGGCCAGTGTGGACAGGTCATCTTTACTTAGATTTTTGTCTTTACATATTAACTAGATACACATATATCTCTAAAACAATGGGAAGAGCTGTAAGAAATACCTGAGCATGTCAAATGAGACCAAATGACAAAGAGAGGAGACTACCTCAAACCTGAAACAAATTTCCTCTGAAATATAGCTGTGATCCTTGGGTTGTTTTTCTTTGGGGCTCATCTCACTGCTTGAAGTCAAAGAAAACAAAGTGCTGTTTGATTTGATATTATTGCAGGGAGGAACTTCATGGGTCATCAAATCCAGCACTATGAAAAATGTGCATTCAACCAAAAGCACAGTTGATAGATGTACCTGCCCTTCATCTTGTGCCTTGAACTGCTTCAAATTTCTCATAGCTCAGACTTCTGCTTTGAATAAGAATGGAACATTTTACTGTTGGTGCTAAATTATGAGCTTGCTGGCTCTGTCTGCCCTGAGCTTTACTGTCAAGTAAAGCACGAGAATGCTGGAATAGATAAGAAGTGATGAATGAGTAGTTCTTAGGGGTTTTTTCCTAAATATTTGCTGTTGGCCACTGTCAGAGATAGGAGGCTGAACCGGCTGAACTCGTGCTCTGATGTCAAACAAGTGTTATTTTCTTAAGAATTTTTAAGTGTAATTTTCTTAAGAAAATCCTTTCTCCCTCTGAAGCAGAGGAGAGGAAGGAGGGGGGTCCTGCATGACTGCACTGCTGTAATGCGTTGTGCTTGGGCCAAGGAAGAGGAGGGCTGCAATTTCCAAACAAAGCATTCGTGTTGCCTCCCTTCACCCAAGGAGTGACAGCTGCACATCGTTCCTCTCTGCCACGCCCCACTATCCCTTGAATTGTCTCAGGGAAGCAGCTCTGGCAAATGTTTTTTTCCTCCATCGTGCTCACGTGTCAGAAAATCTCTGTGGAAATGAGAGGCTGCTCTATCACACTCACATTTTGAAGGAGAACTGGAAGCTGTGCAGAGAGATGATCAGAGGTTCATAACACTCCACCTTGGAAACAAAATGTTTGGTTTTATCTTTAACTTTGCAAATCTGTCCATGTGTTAGCCAGAGATTCTGGTTTTTTATTTGAAGGGCATGACAGTGTGAATAAGGCTGAACTGGGGCTTGTGCATAAAAGGTTTAAGACTGTAAATGATTGAATTGAATCTATCTTCTATCTTGAGTTTCTAGGGGAATCTCTAGATTTCACTTGTGCAAATGTGACCAGTTTGAACATCTGAAATTGCAAATAAACAAGTTAAGCTTGGTGCTATGAATAATGTTTTTACCATAAATTTCTGAGTTTGCTGGTTTATTGGTTCACTGCTCTTCCTCTCTCCTTGATTAATTTGAATTTCTAAAATTTCCTGACTTTAACATCTATGAATTTAAAAAACCTTGACCTCACAAAAACTTGCACAGACACACATATGGGGTCACTTTATCTTTTGACAGGAGAGCTTCATGAGCATGCTTGTACAAACATGGACATTATCTTAGTGTATCTGTTTCTAATTGGATGATGAGTCCACTCCTGATTTAATAAGGAAATAAAGGAAAGCGTTATAAAAAAGCTTCATATCTGAATATCCAGGACAGATGTGAAATCTCCCAGTTAAAGTTTTAATTTTTTTCCTTTGTAAAGGTTTAGTAGGTTTGGGTCTTAAACTTTTCCATTACTCCTTAGGGGATCATGTTGGATGAGCCTTGGACAAGGAACATGTGATGCTCTTTAATATTGACAGGTCTTGAAAGCTCCTGAATAGATTAAATGTCTTTTTGCCTTCTTAGAGATGGCCTTCTTGCCCTTTTTAGAGTTTGGATCTAATCCAAGAAAAGGCTAGAATTTAGCTCAGCTGCAAACAAAACCTGACTACTGGCTCCTGAATTATGAATTGAAACTTCACATAATGGAAATTTGAAGCCCAGTAGTCTAAACATAAAAGTTGCCTTGCAGTGTTGTTTTTGAATGAGTACAGGTAGTTTCACTGAGTTTTTTCTGCATAGCTTTTGCTTCCCTTCCTGTTTCATTCTTACTTGTTTTAATACCTAATTGTAGGCATACAATACATAATTGAGAGAATGTGGTACAGGAAGCTTTCTAAATGCATGTGAAATTTGAAAAAACAGCTGTTTAACTTAATGTTTAAAGGTACAGTGTGATAAGGGTCTAACAGAATGACTGCAAGATTATGTAAATGTGTATATAATATCAAACTAGCTTTAGAACTTCTTTTCCCCCTGTAATATTCAGGGGAGATTGTAATACTGATTCAGTATTCCCAAGTGCTAATTTTGGATAGAAAATGTCAATATTAATTTAATTCCTTAATGCTTCTGTCTGTCTCATCATCATAGCCTTGACTGACTTCCTCTTCTTTCTCCACTCTCAAATTTAATATTAAAGTAACTCAGTGTTTACATCATATCCAACCCTTACTCAAACAGTACAGATCTGCATGCCCACAAGTATACCTGAAAGTCTGTAGGATCTGGCATAGATGTAAAAAGGTACAGCTAAAAGGAACAAATAATTATCTTGTTTCACCATCTCTAACCCATGGGCATTACCATATCCTTGTTGATTAAAGTACATTTTTCTAAAAAGCTGATAGTTTTGATCTAATGACACCAAGTGAAGGATTTGCTGTTTCACTTCTTGTTTTCTTCCAGTAACAAGTTGACCTCACCCATAAATTGGTATCATATTTCTAATTTGTCTTGCTTGAACTGTGCAGCAGCTTCTGGGACTGAGCCCCACCGTGCCCTCCCTCCTGGGTAAAGAGTCCTTTAACACCTCCTCAGGATTACTTTTGCTGTTTAAAATCTTCACTTCCCAAGAGAGAGTGTGTTTAAAATCTCCTATAGAAACCTCTTGTTTCAACACTCAGATTTTTTTTCACAGTGGCTTCTCTTCTGCCACCTTCAATTTTCCAATGCAAATTTGAAAATTTGGATGCTCAGATTTGAATGTTGTACATCATTGGTGCCACGGAATCACATGCTGACTTTCTGTTCCCTTGTTTCAGAAAGCTGAAGGCTCTGTGAGTCATTTATTCACTGTGCTGTGGCAGTGGCAAGGTGCTCTTGAGTCACTCACGTGCCAGGATGCTGAAGTTCTTCAAGACATCCTCTTTCGTGGAGCAGTTGCCTGTGCTCTGTGTTACCAGAGGTGTAGCTCTGCCTCTGGCTTTGCCTGTTTTAACTGATGTCAAATGAATGTGTGCACATTTTTCTTTCTTCTTTATACTTTTTTTTTCATTCTGCCAATCTTTTTATTAGCAGAACATTTCTTCCAAGGAATTGGTTATATCTAACTTCAGCATTTTTATGTATCTGGATGAGCATTCAGGTAACTGATTAATGCGAAACCAAACTAAAGCAATTTCATTCCCCAGTGACTTTATGCTGTCAACTACTTTGAGATCTGTCAGTTAACCAGCCCTTAATCCATTTACCATGTGCTTTATTGACACATGAGCCAAATTTGTAGTCAGAATATCATGTGGTATAGGTCACGTGCCTTGAAAGTCTTAACTACTCATTCAACTCTACCAGCCAAACCTGTGATTTCAAATTCTGAAGTCAGGTTTGTTTGAATACTGGTATCACAAACCCCTTGAGAATGCCATTCATTGCATTCCTGTCCTTTAACAGAAACCTATGCAGATTTTTCAGTTTCAGTCCAGCACTGGTTTTAGACAAACAAGGCTCCACTGGCCAAGGCATGAAGTTAGCAGTCATTTCTTCTGGGAACCATGGAGAATTGCATCCAGTGAGATTTACATTTAAAAATGAACTCATTACAGGCTGAGTATCAGTTAAAGCTGTTAAAAATTGCAAACAGACTGGAAAATTGGCAGCTGATATATTAAGTGTTGGGTGAGGAAAGTGTTTCAAATAGATCACAGGCTGCTGTCTTCCATCAAGACATTGGTGACTCTTGTAATTGTGCTTCCAAGTGCCTGTCAGAGGTCAGCATCTCTGGGAATGACAGTGTTTGTACTTGATGTCATTGTTTATACTTTGATTCACAAGTCTAGTTTCTTCTTGTGTTTTCTTCGGTGGAAAGAGATGTTGTTAATAAATGTTCCCAGATAGGAATGCCCATCACATTTTAGCTGAACTTAACATGTATTTCTTAAATCTTTGGACTCCTTGAGTGGAGAAACTGACCTGGCCTCATAATCAAAAATTAAACTGGGGCTATTGTAGATTTCAGCTTGATCTCTTGCTTTAGATTCTCAAGCTTAGTGACTGCTGCAGCAGCTTCCCAGGAGCTGGTATCTTGGGTAGAGGACCTCACTGTCAACATCACACACTGAGGGTTTGGGAGGAGAAGTAGAACTGATTTGGTGAGATAGCTTTTCTGCTTGAAAGATAATATTGAGGAAGCTTCAGGATATTCAAGAGCTTCCCTCTTTGCAAATCTATATCTCTATATTGTAATTTCAAAAGAAGAATCTGTTACACTGTGGGAAGAATGTCATGGAGTTTAAAATCGAGCCTATTTTACTGTTGCATAAATCCATCTTTACTAATCTTAATCTGCCTGTACTAATCTTGCTAGCCTTCTGCAGAATTGGAAAAGGCTGGTTTAAATCAAAATTGTGCAAACTCGAGTCAAAACCCACTTCCTGAAGCCAGCTGGTGTGCAGTCAGCACCCTTTACATGCTTCTGATGGAGCTTCTGATAACTTGAATTATCCATGACTGATGTCTTTATCACAGCCTCCGTGCTGTAAGGTGAGGGAGAGCCATCTGCTCACAGCAGGATTAATCCAATTGATGGCCCATGAGCACAAGCTGCTGCTTCATGGATCTGCCTCTCTGAGTGATGGGAGAGGCCATTGCTGTCATATCACTGTAGAGACAGGCATGGGGCTCACTGCACTTGAAAAAAGTCCCCCAGGATGCCCAACCTTTGTTTTCTACATCAGCAGCAAGAGAAGCACTTGTTCAGGGTGTTTTCCCCTACAGCTTGTACCTCTAGAAAACAAGGCTGGAACTAAAACCCATAATATGCTCAGTATTATCTCAAAACTGAACCATGGATTAAATCTTATTTTCCTTAAGGAGTGTAATAAATATTTATTTTGGGGAAATGGCAATGTCAGCAGAAGACTTAAACACCAAAAAAATAGTTTGGGATTTCTTCTTTCTTTTAGTTCCTTTGAGCTTTTCCTTTAGGGTTTCATTATTAACAATGAAATAGCAAACCTGCTCAAGGGCAGAATTGTGCTCTGAGAATCATAAGTGTGGTTATAAAATGAGTATTTTCCTCCATAGTATACCAGATAGCTTAAATTTTAACCCTGTAAATCAGGATCCATGAACTGGGCCATATGAATTTTTGCTGATAAGGTTTTGAATTAATCCCATTTTGCACAGACCTGTGCTTGCAGGAGCTTAAGGAAATTCATCACAGTTGCAGATTGTTTTCCAAGTGGTATCCTCATGGACTATGAAGCCTATCATTTTATGATAAATGAATAAAGGTTTTGCTTAACTTCATTTTTGAGCCACTCCATCTCTAATCTCTGTTGCTCAGTTTTTAAGTAGGCTTTGGCAGTCTGGCTGAACTACAGTAGTGCTGATATTGAAATTGCACAGTATGAGGTTGGGGGAGGGATGCTAGAGGAGGTTCACTGTAGACACAGCTTGGATTTTTCCTCCCCTTTAATACAGCTGAAACTCTTACTTCCTGCACAGACAAGCAGTCAGCATGATTTTTGAATATTTGGTTAGAGTATAATATACAGCAAAGTAATCCAACTGTAATCCCTAAGGATGGGATAACAAATAACATCCCTGCTGTACAGGCAGCTAGAATTATTCAGAAGGTGTAAAGGGGCTTTAATGTTGTGAGGAGCTGCCTGTAACGGGTGCTTTTGAGTAGGCACATCTTAACTACAAAGGTAACTTTGCAAATGAAATCAGTGGCAGGCACAGACGAGGCTGCTGCATTGTTTGCTGTGCTGAGGAGATGACTAAGCATCTGCAGCTGCTGGCAGGTGTGCTCAGAGTTGCAGGTGTGGCTTCCAAGGCTGCTCTGCAAAACAGGCATTTGCTAGCAGTGATCAAGGCATTGTTATCACTTCTCGTTCCAGAACAACCATTGTTGAAATTACAGCATTAAGTAAATATTTTCCTTTATATCAGTATTATGATATTTTAATCTGCCTGGGGAAGGGGGAATGACTGTAGTTCTGGGAAGAGCTGTAGTGGGGAACTGGCTCTTGGGTATTTGGCTCAGGGCTGTTCTGCATGGTGGGGCTGTGCCACAGCTGACACAGGGGCAGCAGGGGGATATTTGGGCCAGCATTTAAACTGCCACGGCCAAAATCTGGTCCAAAGCATGAATGGCTTTGAAAATCAATATTTCCATTTCAATCATGGTTCCCTCTTGCTTATTTGCTTACTAAGCAGCAGATACTAAAGTTTGAATTTCTGCAGGTTGAACTACCTTGAGATAACTGCAAAGGGGGAAGAATTATGTGCACAGATACTGATATACTGTTCTTGTTTATGAGTACACCTGAAGAGGGAACTGTCCAAAAAGTTTTGTTATCTGTGACATGAACTTACATTCCATATCTGTCTCTGAGGCAAATGACAGGCGTTTACTAAAAAAAAAACCCCTAAAAATAAACCCAAATCTTAAAAGTCACTGATTGTAGCATCCATCCAAGTTAGTGTTTGTTAAAAGTGATTGGTAGTTGTACAGGGGTGTGTTGGCTTGGTCCTTTTTTCATAGTTTGGGCTTTACAGCCTGTGGTGTGGTTAAGCTGTGGCACAAGGGGAGCTGTGGCAGCGTGGGAGGTGAGCGGGATGTTGGCACATTGCTGCTGCAGGCAGGAGCTCCATTCCCCATCCATTCAGAATCAGATGGCCCAAATCCACCCCAGGTTTATTCATATTTCTACAGGCTTGTTCATATTTCTACAGGTTTCTGTCCAATTCCTTACTTCTTACTGTCATCTAAGATATTGTAGTTACAGAATGGAGGCTTATATGACAAATAGCAATAAAATGAAGTTACGTACAAGTGAGTGCTGTTAATTTCAGTTATAGTCATTGAAAGGCTTTGAAGAAATTAAAAGACTTGGGGTTTGTTTGGGGTTTTTTTTCCTGAAGAAGGTATAAATGAAAAGTGCACCTTTTAAACAGATGGATGTGTGAATGATGAAGAGGTAATCTGATATATAAATATAAATGGAATTTTGTCTACTGGCTTCAGGCCAAAATAAAAATAATTTTAGATTAAAAACCACTGCTTTAACTTGAAAATAGTTTTTCCTCTGAACAGAATATTTCACAGTGAATGACCAGAGGGGCTCTTGATCAGAATTGCTGTTCAACAGAGGAGCTCTGTCAGGCATGCAGATCGGGAAGTCACAGTATGCGACTCTATCCTTGTTGCCAAAGTTCTGCAGGCCAAATTATTCCCATTGTGACACCTAAAAAACTTAATCTGTGTTGATGTGTATTTCCTCTTACAGTGCTCTTTTGCAACTATGAGTTCAGCTGTGCAGGGTCCACCTAGCCCAATATCCTGTCTGTGACTGTAGCCAGTAGCTGCTGCCTGAAAAGCAGTGTTGGAATCCAAGCCAAATGAGATGCTTGGCCAAAATACTGTCCCTGATTCCCACAACTGCAGTCCAGAGTGCTCTTAAATCATCAGTGGTGTTGTCTTTGCACAGTATCAGGCAAGGATCACAGAGGGTGTTGCAGAGAGTGTCCCAGCAGCACAGCTTGTGCCAGGGCTGGGTCTGCCAGCATTTGGCTCCTCTCGTGGAGGAGTCAGGAGATCCAGCCCCGGGTGTCTCCATGGAGAAGCTGTGGTGGTCCCCAGGTTGGGAGGGACAGTCTGCTCAGGTGAGTGTGTGACTTCTGTGTCATCAGCAGGTCCTGGGCAGCAGTTGCACACCACAGCTACTCAGAGCGAGCTTGGGAAGGGAATTTGCTTTCCTGAGCTCAAGCAATATTGTGATGTGATTTCAGAAAATATGTTTTGGGCATGACTGAAGAATAACGGACTCTTAGACTAAATAATTGTTGTAATAGAGCAGAATAAGTTAAGAACACCATCTGTAGTCAAAAACTATTCAGCTAAAGCAGAGTTGAAATATGCAGAGGAAAAGCCTTCTCCAATAAAGCAAAGGGCAGCAGATGTTATTAGGATCTGTTTTGCTATCACAAGAGTGCTGATCCCAACTCTCCATTGCATTTCTAGGCTGTTGCTTTTCTTCCTGGGAAGGCTGTGAGGGTCATATGAACTGTGCTGCCTGCTAACAGCCCCACTGTTGAAAACTTGAGAGGGCTTTTCAATTTGCCAGACTTCTGGTGAAAGCCTCTGATCTGCATTACACAATCGAGCCTCAGTTCGTGTCTGTCGGAGGCCGGTAGCTGGTAACGTGGGCAGCTCCAGTCTGCCTCTGAAAGGTTTTGTTCAGTGTGTGCCTCTGCTCAGCCCTTGCATTTTTCAAAATGTTAAGTACTCAGCTTTGCTCCAGTACATTATCCCACAAATCTTCTATTGTTTGGCCCTTTTCTGAAGAGCACATTATGTGTGGTGGCACAAGCTATGGCCAAGCTGTGTCTGCAGTTCACGCAAAGGTGCTCTGGGCTGGAGCTGGTGCCACCCACCATTGGGTGGTTTGGGACTTCCTGAGTCGGGGGTGCTTAGAACTTGTTCTTCTTGGCCCAAACTTGTCAATGAAGGCATAAAGTACTGTGGCTTTGTTCAATGGCGACAAGCAGTGACAGGTACATAATGTTCCTATTCTTGTTGTCAGGTGGAAGGGAGCTAATATGATAACCCATAATACTTTGTCTTCTGTGGTCACGAGAGATAGCTGTGCTTATGCATCTCATTTCCACTGGAGAGGGTTGGAGGAAAGTGAAACAATCCCTCTTAAGGCTCAAATCCAGTCTAGCCAAGCTGCAGAGTTTTCATCAAAGGCAGGAAACAGATGGATGGGCATAGCTGCAGGAGGAGCTGCAGCTTCTCTGGAACAACTACCCAGGCATGTGCTGCAAGCAGGGACACCAGGACAGCACTGCTGTTCTGCACAGGGCCTCTGCCCCATGCCCATGGATGGATGGTCCCACAGCCCCTGCGGCTCAGGGAGGTGCCATTTTGGGGAGCAACCTGCCTGACATTTCTCCCAGCGCTCTACAATTGCCTGTTTCCAGGATTTGCTCACTGTAGTAGAACAAGAAGAGTGCATCAAAGACTTATTTATGTTTCCAAGTCTTACATCTCTGGAGTGTGCTCCAGGCCCTGTCCTGGGGAGCTCACCCTTCTATCCTTTCCAGCAGCACCTTCTTGCTCTGTGTCCCTGCTGAATTTTCCTTTTTGGAGGAGACAGTTGCATGCTAAAGAGTTCTTGTACCTTGGTGGGCTCACAGAGGCAACCAGAGAAACCTCTGGGATACTCTGGTGTTTCTTATGTTCTTTGTGAGACAGAATAGAAAAGAAGGTCCAGCACAGTGTCCCTGGTCTGTGCCCAGCCACTCACCCAGAACCAGTCTGACAGTCAGTCACTGCTCCTGTGAAAAATGACTCAGTGCACATTGTTTATCTGGTACCTACAGGCCTTGACTCCTCCTATTTACTTGGAAGGTGCAAATATTTAGGCCTCTTCCAGAACAGATCTGTGTTATTGTTATTTAGAAGGTTTCTTTTCTTAAGCAGTTTAGGTTTTTTTCTTCTTTTGTGTAGTTTTTGCCAAAGTCAAAGATTTTTGCAAGCAAGAAGCCTATGTAAGCAAAACTCTGTAGTGGAGAGAACTTTTCTCAGCTTGCTTTCCCTTTTCTAAAGACAAAAGAGCCTTATTGAAATGTGCTTCCTTTCTGACTGTTAATGGCTTTTCCTTCCTTCCTCCTTGAAATGAGCTTAACATTCTCCCATCCTGTTGGGTATAAATTTCAGCCTGGACTGTTTTCCCTGTTGAGGTGTTGAGTCACTGGCCTGGAGTGGGAACCTGTGATGAGACAGGGAGAAGAAAGGGCTAGGGAAGAAAGAGTTTTCCTAGCACTTTGGTGGTACATGGGATGAATTTTTAAAAAACAAGAGTAAGCTGCTCTTCATTTTAGCTTGGGGCTGCTCATATACTCTTTTCCTCGTTTTATTTCTGGATACTTTCTTATGATGGATCTGGACAAATTCCAGGACATAATACACAAAATACATAAAGGAAGAGCTGGTTCCTGGTCAATAACAATGTTCCATTTTAAGCTGTCTCAGGTTAAAGGGGAATAAAATATGATGCCATATCACTCGAATCCATTTGTCTCCTGGAGGAATGATGCTGAAATCCTGGAGGAATGATGCTTCAAAGGCTCTGTGTGGGAATTATGTTCTGAAGCCTGGATATTCTCCAAGGCTTAATTAATCTCATTCATAGAAACCTAAACTTTATGAACTGGACAGCAGAACTCTAAATTTGGCTCTACGTGCAGAGAGGGCATTGTTTCTGCACACTCTGATTAGCAACACTGAGCACAGACATACACTTTGGAATAATTAGTAAAATGGAAAGGAACTAAAGCAAGCTTTGCTCTGAAAACAAACCAGATGAGCTAAACAAGTTATGTTCCTATCTGCATTTTTCTCTCCTAAGTAAGGTTTCATTTTATGTGGTGTTGGGTTGTATCATGTGGGATGTATCTTCTCTCTCTGTCTCCCCTCCAGAAATCCTTTCTGGTCTAAAGGCCACAGGGGCAGATTTGAGACAAAAATCTCCATCTCCTCCCATACGATCTTGCTTTGCAAGATGAAGAAAACAAGGCTGAGCAATTGCATTAAACCAGCAAGAGTAAGATTAGGTTAGTGCCTCACATACACTTTTGCCAGTCTCAGAGAAATCTGAATCCAAATATCTTTGTTACTAATATTATCTATGCTTTGGAGGTTTCTTTTGCCCTTTTTTCCTCCCCCAAGCAATATGGCTGAGAAATTCAGTTCTAAAATTAACTCTCAAATTATTATTGGAATTACTGTAAGGTATCTGAGCTTGTGTGAAAACAAAGTATTGTTCAGTTGGCTTAAGCAAAAAAAGGTGCTTTTTGTTTGGTAGAAAAGCAGGTGAGACTTCAAAACCAGTTGAAACCAATGTGTGCTGCTGCCTTCATGGATTTGTTTAGTTTGCAGTCCTCCCTCTGGAGAGCCAGCAGTGCAAGTGGGTCACAAAAGTGGCTTAGAGGGCTTTTTTGTTCGTGTTTGAAGGTTTTTCTTTTATTGTTCTGCTGTAATTGCAGATCAGTTTATAAGAGATAAGATTCTTCAGTAATATTTCCTTTTTTAGAAAGCTTCTGTATGAGTGAAACTTTTCTTGGGGGTTTTTTAAGAGCTCTACCTTGATGGAATATTTCCTTATTTTTGGTATTACTTAGGATTTATGTATGAGGAGATCTTTTTTTATATACAGCTTTTCTCACAGCATCTTAAATAAGTGTGCAGAAAAGCTGAACAGAAGAAATATTTAGACAAAGCAAGTTGTATGCTTTGCTGTTGTCACAGTTTTGTCAGTATTGGGGCAAATTGCAAAATGTCTTCTGTGCAGAATTTTGTCCACCCAGAATTCCACTGCAGATTAGTTTTGAAACTTGCTGCTGAAAGGAATTAAAGAAAAAATATCCTTTGTAAAGCTTAAAAATTTTTTAGTAGTGTTAACAGATAGAAATGTTGATTGACTTCATTATTTTAATGTAAGTCATAACATTTAGACATGTAAAAATATAACTGCTTTTTAAAATGTAAAATAGCTCCATGAGACTTAACTCTCTGTGCATGACATCTCCAGGGTGTTTAAGTACTGTTTGCTTTGTTAGTGAGATGAAACAAGGATTTGAGAATGAAAGACAGTTGTGGTCTGGAGAAGCAATTGTTATCAGTGAACTTTGTTTCTTGGAAGCCCAGCAAGCTGGAAACTTTGGCTTTGACATACTGGAGCCCATGTTTCTCACAGATGTGCAGGTCCTGGTCTGATGATCAGGAGTCACTATGGATTTCAGTGAGCTATTTCAACTTCAATCCTGCTTGAAATTGTGCACCTTCCTCCTGTCTGTGCTTGAATAATGAGGAAAGAACCACAGGCTGGAAAGCAGCTTAACTAATCCAGGTTAAAGAGGCTGCAGTTTGGGATAGCTGAGGTCTCCTTACTATGGCAATTGCCTGCCCAAGTGTGGAGTGTGAGTGAAGTGTCATTACAGCATTCACAAGTCTTGCAGCTGCTGACCTGATATTGGAAGATTTTAATCTAACATAAAACAAATATCATCATCATCTTTCATAGCTCTGAAAGCAGCACCGTGCTCTGGATCTTTTCTGTTTGATTCTTGCAGGCACTTTGAATGTGTATCTTGTGCCCTGTATCCTGCTTTTGAATTTGCAGTGCAGTATCATTACACTCCATCTTCCAGTGAAAGAGTGAGCTGTAGTATGAAGCCTGGTAAAAACCTCAGGGTTACACTCTGTCTGAACTGCTTTAGAGATCAACCCAGCTGAATTCTGATTTAGAGAAGAAAGCTTCCCATGCTATATTGGCACTGTACACATTTAGGGAGGTTTGTAAGAGTTGATCTTGAAGTGTCCTTTAGGCCGATCTTTATGTTTTTATGAAAGTTTTGCTTGTGAAAGCCCTTGAAGACACACTAGTGAAGAAAGAGGTGAGTAGAAGTAGGCTACGGAATTCTCAATCTTTTTTACATCACATATCAGGAGACTAAACTTTGTCATTAAATATATGAACAATACCATCTAAGGCTCTTCAGAACTCAGATGTGAAGTTCAGTAGTGGTGCTAGCCCATCTTGAATCATGTGTCCATCAAAAAATTCAAGGTCAAGAAGGCTCAGATTCTTTTTTGGTTGGGAATGCTTGTAAGAAGGGTCTTATTTTTAGTGTCTGACATTGGAGATTGGAACTGGAGAGGGTGGAGGGATGGAGGTCCTTACAGAAAACATCAGACCAAGTGACAGTGCTGCTTCCCTGAGGAAGGACATGATGGTGTTTGGCTGCCAGAGTCCTGGACAGCTGCTGGCTAAGCAGTGTCTGAGTGGAGGTCAATGCAGGGGTTTTCCCTTTCTGTACCTTTTTATTGAGCAGAGTTCTATGGGCAGAAGTAATTTCAGCAAATCTAGGAGGATTTGGGAGCTTTCCCCTTCTCTGCCCTTTGGCTTAAGGCTGTAGTTATCAGAAAACTGAAGATACCATTGTAAGAAATCACAATCACAACCCTCTCTAACAGGTCACCAGCCTGCCCATAAGGAAGTGGCTGTGTGGGAGAGGGACATGTCTGTCACCTGGGCAGGCAGCAAGGAAGTCTCATTGACTGCTTGGTTAATGGCAGCATCCTGAGCTGTCAGGCTCATTAGGGACACGCTGCTAATTTGGTCAGGCAAGGGCTGCCAGGCTGCATTGTGTGGGGTTAAGCAGCGTGAATAGAGCCCGTAAGCAAAGCTGCTGGAATCTGCTTTTGTGTTCCCTTTGGACGCCTGTCCTCCGCTTTTGGCTTCTTTTCCAGTGCAAAGTGGCCACGTGGAGTATTGGCACGGTGAGGGCTGTCTGTAGATGAGTTATAGATTGCAGAAGTGATCTAACTTGTGCTCAGAGGAGTTACCCAGCTTCTCTTCTCAGCTGTTTTTGCATACATACACTTAGGAGTGTCAATTCACTACCTTGTGGGATTTAATTAGAAGTGGATTAAGCCCCTTCTCTTTAAAACCCAATTTGAATAACTGCTGTGGGTATTTTCCTTATCATCCCTGCTCACATGTGCTAGGCACTGGCTATGTAGCAATTAAAGTTTGCATTTCTTTTCTATGGTCAAAAGATAACCATCCTCCCCTTCCCATAAGCCATGTAGTCCTGCAGGTGGTTTTGGAGGTCTGACAGTTGTGCCTTCCATATGCACTCTAGTCCCTGGAAGAGCTGGGACGTTGTGGACCCTTTGGACACAGGAGATTGGTGGTGGGGAAGACCTACCCCATGCAGCCTGGCTGGATGAGTCTGCTGGCTCTCTGTGTGTGCCTGGCTGGAGCCATTCCTCATGGGATTATTATAAAGGGTTGAGCAAGGGGAAGAGACTGTTTTTATGTCATAAAAGGAACAACCAAGATTGTCTCACTGCTGTCTCTCCCCAGCATACATCAGAATACTGTTCATTTGGGAGTTGGGACCCAGTGGAGGATTTTCTGATTCTCTACTATGTGTTTGCCTTTATGACTCCAGTTTCTCTCTCATCCTTTGGGGATGTTTTTCCTTCACATCTTCAGCGTTACCAGAACTTATTTTTGTTTCTGCCAGAGAAAACACTGAAATTAATAATTTTTTGTAACCATTTTCTACATCTTTCTCTGACTGATCTGATTATGTTAAGGCTGAGTCGAATACTCCATTAAGAATTTCAAATGCTATCAGAACTGAAGCAGGAAGAGGTTTCCCAGGAGACTGACTGTGTGCCTGTGTGGAACAGACTTGGCAGGGAATTGGCCTGCACAATTCCCTGGCAGAAAGCAGCACAGCTCCAGCACTTCTGTCACCAGATACCTGGGGTTATCCTGAGCTCGGAATAGACACCTGCTGGGTCAGGTTTTTTATCACACTGGGGGCTTCCCTGCCCTCCAGAAACAAGGGGAATTCATGCCTCTGCCTGTTCATGTACAGGGATATTGATTTAATGCAGTGCCCCATTTTGGGAAGCAGTGTTTTTTCAAGGGTGGAAAAATGCTTGCTCTGTGGGAGGGAATACTTCTTGCAAACAAACACTGAATTTCCTCATTTTACTTTACTAGGGATTTCTATTAGAAAATAAGGCTGGAGGGGGGAAATTTGGAATGATTCTGGGAAGCTTTGACTCAGAAAAGGGAGAATGATTCATATTATTACTGTTACTTATTAAGGAGAGCAGACCATGAACCTGACCTTTTACTTATCTTTGGAAACTTAAAGCACTTATGCAGTGACCCCAAAAGAGTTTGTGGGTTTGAACCAAAGTCTTTCAACATAAAAGCTTAATCTCAGCTGTTGGAGCTGGCCCACAACATTTTAAGAAGCTTCATTTAGGAATACCTTCATACTTGATAAGTATTTTAATATCCTCAGTGCATCCCTTCTCTGTTTATGAAACAGGGTGGTAGATAAGTCTTGAAACTTGGCACTTCTGTGCTGTAACAATGGTCAGTTTATCTCTGGTGATTGCTGGAGTCTCAGTGTAAGAGGTCGTTCATTTGAGAGTCAGTCTAGTTTTGATGGGGAGAATTTGATTACTGAGAAAAGCAATTTGTTTAGTCGCAACCTTTTTTGTCTTTTTAATTTGGAAATAAACATTTACTTCTCCAAAAATAACTTAGCTGTTAATAATCAAAACCTAAGATAATCAAAGGTGTACATTAGAAAGAAGGTTTTAACCTCCAGCTTAACATAATACTGAGAACTGTGAGGTAATTTACATTTGTGTTTGTATTCTGCTACTATGAAAAAAAGACAAGTGCAACCTAAAAGATGTTTTAATTATATTTGGCAAGATAATTTAAATAAGGAAAAATCAAAACTTGACACACAGTCTATGTAACACCTGTAATTTCATTCTTGTACTTCAGAAGGTAGTCTAACTTAAAATTTTAGTTACTTCCTTCGGTCAGTTCTTTAAAGGATCAATCAGGCAAGATTCTGTCCATTTTATCAAAATGGAAAGGCACTTGACTGTGGCCACACAGTTTTATCTTCTCTGCTTGTAATATCATACTGTGCACGCCTAATACTGTTGGGTGTGCTGACAGTGGCTGAGAGTCAGAGAAGTTAAGAGGAAGTTTTAACTTGTAGGTTTTAACTTTCAGAGTTGGAGACTGGAACAAATATCTCCATTATCCTCCTGAAAAATCCTGTTAGCAAAGCAGTCCCATCATATCTAAGCTACTGGCTTGAATATTGCTTGTATTGTCTGTTAAAGGATAGCAGCTTAATCTCAGCAGAGATTGAGAAGGCATGCAAAGACTCTGCTAGCACGAAAAAATTTATAGAAAGGACAAATTTTCACAGTAAGTATAGAAACTTGAACTTAGAATGTTTTTTACTGCACTTAGAATGCAGAAGTCCTCAACTTCCACAACTGTGAATCAAACAGTTCTGACCAACTCAACACCTATCCCAGAAGGATTTCCTCAGAGCCTCAAGAAAACTAATTTATGTCAGTAGTTGGAATAAACAGACTGTGCAAAGTTAAGAAGTCTCCAAGGCTTTGGATAATCAACAGAAATCTTAATTATGTTCAACCCTAGATAAGAATTTATCATTAATTACAGACATTTAGTTGACATGTAAGCAGTCCTGTAAGGTCACCAAAAAACATTTCTTGGTTCATAGCTATTAATGGAGTTGAAAGTTTTCTCTGCTTAAAGGTCCAAAGTAATGTCAGCTACATGGCCGTGGAAGAGACGTGATAAGGCATCGAAAATCCATCAGTGTTTCCTTCATAAGGTGCAAAACAAACACATTGAACTTTCCTGTAGTCAATTTATGCCTGAAATCATCTTGTCCTGTGTCCTGTTGGAGAATCTGGGTGTAACTGCTGTGATAGAAATAAGATCCTCTGTCAGGATTGTAAATACCTTCCAAAACTGAACTCAAACAGTGAGCCATGCACTCATGCACTGGAGTCTGTGGGTGAAATGACAGGGAGGGGCTGTATAAGAACAAACATATGTCAAACACATTGTATAGGTTTCCTCCTACTGGGCTTGGACTTCGTAGCTCTCTTAGGTTGCCAGAATTGAACACAACACAGAGTTTGTGGCTTTTGTGTCGTATTTCTTAATGCAGTACCTGATGTACAAACCATATACTACAGCAAAATACAGGGATCTATACTTCCCTACCAAGTGGTCTGTCTCCTGTCCTTGATTTGACCCCTGGAGCTCTCCTTGGCTATCCTCATTTCCCTCCCCTAATTAGCAATCTCCACATAAAGAAAATGAGCATCAAGATCATTCTCAGCAAGAAGTATCCTCATAATGACACCAAAAGCTCCATTTCATGGAAACATTTTGTGAGTCAACATGCTAAAATCCACAGTTCAGGCAGTAAATCCTCAAGATCGTTATTAAGTAGTGTGGTTAAAAACTGTTTTCCTGGGAGTGATTTTGCTTCTTGGGCAAATCTCTCACAGGTGCGGCCTATTAGGAAGTCCAGACCTCTTCCTATAAACAACCAAGCAAAAACAAGCCAAAGCAATGATCTGTTGCCTTGCCAGCAGGGAAAGTCCAGGAGAAGACTTAAATTTCAGTTGTAGTAGAATCTGTGGGGGGAAATTCATAGTCTATAATGGGATTTTTTGGAAGGAACCATTTATTCTGTACAAAACCGTCCAGTCAAAAGAACTGATAAGTTTAAGGAACAAGCAGAAATACCCAAGGAAAAGCTCAGGCAACCCAGCCTGGTTATTGAATTGAATGCAGCCCTCTCTTTGTATAGTATAGGTGGGCCTGAGAAGAGATTTATGTCATCTGCTAAGCAACATGATTTACTTTGCAATAGCCAATTTCATCTGCAGCAACCAACACTGATTGTTCAAGTGGGGTAACTTCAGCATTTGCAATCAGAGAATGCAGGCCCCTTTTTTTTTTTTTTTTTTTTTTTTTTAATTGAAGATGATCAAAAGAATCCCAGTTGCAGGGACCTTCCTCACCTGAGAGGCACAGAGTTTGGTAAGTAGATCTTTTTGAAAATTCGCTTAAGAACACCCCCAGCTTCAGCCTGGTGATGCAACACTGATATGTTCCTCTTTTCTCCTAGGAATGAGGATTCAAGTACCAGCAAGAAGGTAAGCTGTGTAGTGAGTTATTACAAATTTCATGTCCATTCCAAAAAGATTCTTCCTAGAAATCCTTTGAATATGAAATTCAAACAGTCTTTGAAGTCAGTTGTCTTGGAAAATTTTCTGGTCCTTTTTTTCTCCCCAGTTCATGTAGAATGTGATAATTTATTCCTTTGTTTCCTTGGCTGAGGGGAATTCAATGTGTATTTTTGCTTTACCCTACTAGTTTGAGTGACTGATCTTGCCTTCCAAAGTGATTACACGTCCATCAATCCAACCACAAACCGTTTTTTGAAAACCCTCTGCTGCTGTTCTATGTACTGAATAAATCCCAGCCAGACTACCTCAAATATATGTTTCTGTGACACAATAAAATGATTGCAGGGATTATAGCTCTCTGTAGCTGCAACTGTGAGCTATTTCAGCACTGAGCAAATAAACCAAACAACCTTCCCATTTCCCACCCCACTCACTAAAACCACTGCAAAATGTGTATAACCTGTATTTGATCTTTTTCTGCAGCATCCAGAAGAGCCTGTGGAAGCAGCTGCCTGGAACAGCCCTCTCACTGTTTTCCACCTGCAGCCTCATGTCTTGAGGCCTTGTCTCTGGATAGCTGCGTTTGGACTTTCTGCTGGCACTGAGTACTCTGCATGTTGTTAAACATTTGCCCATCTGGTTCTGGTTCCACAGTGGATTTCTCCTGAACCCTGAAAGCAGTGATCTGTTTTGAAAGAAAATGACCTGACTGAAGCAGAATACAACCTGAAGAGTCTTCCACATGTTAGTGCTAAATCCTGGAAGCCTCCTGTCAGGATCAGTGGTTCCTAGAATGCTTCGATGGCCACGGCTGGCAGTGCTCTCACAGGCAGAGCAACTCTCAGGTGGCCTCCTTGGCTCTGGTTTTGCCTCAGGTTGTTTTCACTTCTTGTTCCTCAGAGCTGTCTTTCCTCCTCAGCTCTTCTTCCTCTTTTACTTGTGGGTGTTGCTCTTCAAGAGCAAATTCTCATGAACTTACATCACGGTTGCTCTGGCTCCACCTTCTGCTCATTGTATTTGAGTATTACATTTCACTTGTTATGGTTTATTTTTAATCAAACGGTATCACATTACTTTTTGGGGCCACAGAAGCATGTTTGACGTGTTTAAGTTGCCACTCTGAGATTCTTCTTCAAACAGAATTCAAACCATTATGTTGCAATCTGTACCAGAGCCTTTCTAGCAGCTGTGTTTATACAGCTTCTAGTAAAATGGGTCCCTGATTAGGATTTTTGAATAGCTCATTCATTGAAAAAAATGGTGTTTTGGACAAGCTAAAGCTATTTTAAAAATTGGGATGATATATGATTAAAAGTTTTGGTTTGAAGAAATCAGTGGCAACACCCTGCCAAATTTTAGGCCCCAAACATCATCACCATTAGTATTATAAAGACTGAGTTACTAGATTTTAACTGGGCAAGATATGGTTTTCTTTTGCTTGTTAAAAAAACAGTGAGAAATTCATTTATCACAGATTAAAAATTTTATGTTCAGTTACCCAAAATTGTTGAACTTGGGTAAATTAGATGAAACTGAAGACAGATTATTTTTATTGGAATTGTCAAGCAACAGTGATTTGAGGGCAACTTGATCTAGAATAGAAACTGAACATTAGGCAGTTCTGGGTTGCTCCACAGTTATCAAGACAAGCTGTTTAAAAAACCAAACCCCATCCTCAACTGAGTGACACTGACACACAGCACAGACTCTGTGTTGGACAGGTGGCTTTTCAGGAGCCTCTCTGCTCCTGCTGTGCCAGGCAACCTCCTCAGGAGGCTGGAGGAGCAGTAACTTCTGTGGCAGCAGCAGTGCCTTCTGCAGGAAACCCTGCAGGCTCTTCTTCCCACTGGTGAGACTGGGGGAAAAGGCTCCTCCTCATCTTTGCTATTCCCCACTGTGGAGGTGGCAGCTGCATTTCCAGAATTCTGCAGGTTTGGTTACTTGCATTTATGCTGCAGATACTGGCACTGTACAAAACCAGTAAGTGCACATTAAGGCAGGGAAACACAAGTGCTGCTTCTGCTCCATTAAATTGGAACTCAGGATTAAAGGACCTCCTTCAACTGACAAACTCCATATTTAGATGTTTTTTAAATCATAAACTAAAAGCAAAGATTTATTAGTTTGTGTCATGATCCATAAATCTAGATCTCGTCCTTTGCCTCTAGACAAATGCCTTGTAGGGGAATTTGTAGTGGTTTGGATAAGTCTAAGTTTCAGCATTCAGCCCTCTTAAGTCAGACATGTACGAAACATCTGTGATTGTTTGAGGAATTTGGCAGACAATCTTGTACTTAAATCACATTTTCCCTTTTGAAAGTTGGAAATGTCCATGTATAAATTAGACACACAAGCCATATAACTCTGCACTTGTGAATTGGACAAGGTATCAACCTGCTGTTACCTTGCAAATCCTACTGCAAGGTAAGAGCAAGTTGATACCTTGCTATAGTGAAAGAGACCAGCATAAAGTTCTTTAAAACTGTGTACTGTTTTTGTGCCCCAGAATATAATCTAAGAGCTTTAAGAGGAGTTGCTGCTAAATTGCAGGCTAGGCTACTTTACTGTTCAGAATTTGCCAGTTAGCCAAAAGGCTTAAGACTGAAATCAAATGGTTCTTTGAGTAAAATTATGCAAACGCTCCTTTCCAGGCAGAATTGCTGAGTTACGTGCGTAGTTGTCACATGCTGGGCCCCTGAGTACATTCACCAAGCAGTTGTGCAGAGTCTGTTTAGAGTCATCTCATCCTGTAATGAAATCATGTGAATTTAAAGCATATTAAACTTAATCCTAGTTTTCAGGATTATACCCTATAAATCTAAAATTGCAAAGTATGAAAAACGCATGATGTTCCTGACTGCTTATTATTAAAAATGGGCCCCAGCTCATTGTGAAGCAGCTTTGGTTCTGCCACTGAAAGCAGAATTTGGTAAAGGGAGTTCAGTGGGAGATTCAAGCTGATGTCTGGTGACCTTTGTCAAGCAGAACAAATGATTGCTATGTTTGCTAGAATTGTATTAGCACTGGATGCTTCTGGTGCAGCCTGAGTAAACGAAGTTTAAAAGTCTGGCTGTCTATCAGCAAACTTTGCCTTTTGATTCAGTCTACAAATGCTGCAGCATGGACCCTCCAGGCAAGAATTGAGGCTCTGCTTCATTTGATGCCAGATCCTTCAGTGGTTTCAGAAAGTCATTTTGCTTGTAATAGAAAGGCATGATGAAAACAGACATAATCCTAAATAATGTGTTAAAATCAATTCCTGTGTGTCAGATTCCTGCATAGCATGTGCTTTGGTACACACAGGAATTGCCCAAACAACCCAAGGAAAAGGCTGTCACACACATACAGGCTGCACCTCTGTGTACTCCAGCTCTGGAATGACAAAGCAGAGCTATCAACTTTTTAAGCTTCAGCCAGCTAATAGTGGACACAGAGCCAAAACTAGGCAAGAAAACTCCCTCCTAAAATGAGAAGCCAAAATTTGCAACTAGTGATTATCTTTTGTATGAATAACTTCTAAGAGCTAAAGGCTTCATGATTCTGACTTGACCACTAAAATGCTATAAATTTACTGTAGAAGTGCCCTTGGTAGCTTTGAGCTTGAGGATGTACAAGATTTCTTAGCAGCATTCAGTGACCTGTCTTGTGTGATGCTGAGCCTTTCCATGTTCAGCTCCCTGCTTTATTTTGAGGACAAGCTTAGTTGGTTGCCAGTAGTCCTTCTGAGGCAGAAATTTTTACTGTGTGTGATTGAGCAGCATCACACTGGAGGGAATGAAGGTGTAAGGATTGTCTTCCCCAAAGCCATTGCTGGAACAAAAATTACCCACACTGGTTCCAGTATGTCACTGCTGTGGAAAACAGGCTTAATGTTTTCTTGCAGCACTTTCTGCCACCTTCTTTGCTCTTACTTTCCTTTTTGTCTTCTTTACTTTTGCACTTTTGCCTCGCTGCTCTCTCCTCTACATCCCTCCCTCTGTTTTCACTTACTGTTCCTTTACCCATTTAATCCAAGGCAGTCAGTTCTAATGGGGGGTTTTTGCCTTATTCCCTGGGAAACATCTATATCCTTTCTGTTCCCTTCCCGTGTTTTTTTTTATGCCAGCACTGGTGTGTCTCAGCCAGCTGCAGGCTTCCCTCTCCTCCAGCCGAGCAAAAACGTTGATAGCAACAGACTGGGAGCCTGACTGGACTCAGCTGAGCATCTCCCCTCTGGATATTGTTGGTAGTTGCTGCCACGCTCCCCACAGCATGGCCCAGTTTCTGTCTCTGTGGTGGAGGTGGCAGGGAGGGCTGGCATAGAAAGTGCAAAGCAACCTGGTGTCTTCCACAACTGTATTTTTTTACCCCTTGCAGAATATAGGTCTCCTTTTAAGGAAGGCTAACCTGTTTGGAAGATATTCTTGATATCTCAGAGGTAATGCAGTGTAGTATTTCTCTTGCCAGCCTATCTGAATCATTTCAGGAGGTTGTGGTGGGTTAGAGCTGATTGGCAGCTGTCAGTCACTGGTTGTACATTGTCAGTGTTTTTCTTAGGCAGACTGAATTGCCTGATACAGCTCTCTGGAATGTAGCAGGAGGCAGTGCAGCATTTCCATTTAATTGCTTGTGGAGATAGCTGCAGGACTGTGGTGTCAGAAAATATTGCTAAATCTCTGGGGATTTCTTGGCATTTTGTTGCCACAATAAAGTCATAGTTGTCACAGTGGCTTAGTACAGCTACCAATATTATGTACACTTACTTATGCAGCTTGAAAATGTAGTGCAATAATAAAATACTTTATTTACATTTCTGGGACTTGCATTCAAGTCTTCTAATGCTGCTTTTGTCATTCAGTGTATTGTCTAAATGCATATTTCTTATCTATGAAATTTATAAAGATGTTAAGAAGAGTTATCAGTCAAGTCACATTTTGCAACCAGTCTTAAACATGATCCTACTTGCGGGTTTGTGTCTCTCTGTTTTTATTACCTAAGCATTTCAAATTTGGAAATCCATATTTATAAGGAATTTGTTCCACAGTAGAATTGTCATGGCATTGTTAATACCAAGATGACAAGTGGCCTGAAAATGAAGTGTTGAGCAAACACAAGCAGTTTCCACTTGAGGTTTTTTTGATTGTCCTGAAGCCCAGCCAGTCCATGTTGTAGAGCATTTGCAAAGTAAGATCAATGCAGTGCAGAGCTGCTGCTGAGTTACAGGAATGCAGTCAGTTGAGACCCAGAAATGAGGTTCCTGTATCTCCTAACTCTCCCCTAGCCAGTCAAAAGTTTGCTTGCTTTGAGAATTTAAAGGTATCTGTTTTTGTGAGTGGCATAGTTAAAACCTCCATGTTCAGGGTTACATTCACTGTATGCACCATATTAGCCTGCAGGAGGGGTGGATTTTTCCAGCAGAAGTTATCTTAGTTGCAAAAGTGTGAAAAGCACTTGCTCTGAATGGTGTTTTGAAGATCCTTTTCTCACACTGTATTTGTGTCTGTTTCTCTTGTCTCCAGTGAGATTTTTCAGTTAAAGCATTATGGTTAAGTCAGAAGAGCATCCACCTTGTGAGCAATATGTAGAATGCTCCAATTACCTTCTTACCCCTGTCTGTGGGACTAAGCCCTGAACATCCCTGGTAGGTTGCTCAGTCACTCTGGCCCAAGCAGGACTGCTGACATGTGTGAAAAATTCAGTGTGATCTTGCAGTGCTGCTTAACAGCATCATAGGCACACTCGTCATGGTAGAGTGTTAGTGGAGGAGCTTTCCTCATGCTTATGTGTTCTTTTACTCCTTCCATTTGTTGTTGCCTTGGTGCCTTTCATTCCTGGGTTTTTGTTTAGGAGGACCTTTATGTCTCTCTTAGGATACATTTGGGAATTCACTGCTTTTTCTCCCAGAATTTAAACTGGAGAGAGATTTTTAGTATGTAGTACAGAACAGATGTGAAATCCAAGCTAATCAAACTAATCTGATAAAATAGGTTTTAGAATTAATCTAACATCAATCTGCTGCTCTGTAAAAAGCACACATCAGCAGTACTTATTGTCTGTAGCCACAGGAAAGGGGGGGGGGGAAAGCCCACATGGATTCAGCTACTGCAGCAGCAAAGAATTTCCTTAGAACAGTGGACATGATAATCATAGTGCAGTGTGTTAGCCTAAACTTGCTAATAAAGGTTTGTGCTCAGACCCAGCCTCTCTGAGAAAGGAGAGACTGAGCTGAAATTCATCCCTGGGAACCTGGCAGATTTGTGAGTTGGGTGAAGAGGAGATAAAATATGATTTTCAGGCTGTAATGAAAGGTGGCTTTGGAGGATGTGTGCATGTGCAAGGAGCCTGAAGGAGGAAGTGGAAGATAGGAAATTCTGTGTCTTTGAACACTGACAAATCACCTGGCTGTGCCTAATGATCTGACAGCATCTTCTCACCAGCTGCATCAACATTTGGGCTATTCATCACCTTCATAGATTCATAGCATTAGGTAGCACAAATTTTCTGTCAACACATGATTTCTCCTGCCTGGTGAGCTGAAGAAAAGCTTCTTACAGTTCCTTCAGCAGGGGAGGCACAGAAACAGGTTGTACTCCATGTCAGATTATGGGATTTATGTCTCAGAATCATTTTTGTCTGCCACAACCATTTGAAGTTTGAGACATTGATTCCAGAAACTGATATTTTGCTATTCATCAGTGCAGATTTGGTCAGAGGTTTCTTCTGATCAAATTATTTATGTCTTCATAAACTTGCCTCTCAGTAAGATTTCTCAGTGTCCCCTGTGATGAGTTTAGGAATGGCTGAAGATGGTTAAAAAAAGAACAAATTGAGAGGTTTTCAAAGAGCATTCATTTGGGGGAGCAGTGGTATCTTTAGAATTTATTATTGGGAAGCAACTCTGTCATCACATTTGTTGGGAGACAGCTGTGTACAGCTGCTGGATGGAACTGATTTTTAGAAAGCTGATTTATAAAAAGTGACATTCATCAGTGATCCACTGAAGGGCCTTGGTGCTGCCCAGACTAGAGTACACTGTAACATCAGCAGCCATATTGAAATAAAAACCAGGAGATCTTACAGTGTTTGGGGGTTGGATTTAATCACATTTTTAATGTTTTTGTGTGAAGGTGGTGGTGGTGGTTTTGGTGGTGATGTTATATCAGTCACTCACGTGCTAGCTAGGACATAGATAGAAACATAGACCATAGAATTTGGGAAAGATCTTTCAGCTCATTGAGTCCAGCTGTTAACACAGCACTGCCAAGTCACCCCTAAACCATGTGTCACATCTACACTTCTAAATACACACCTCCAGGGATGCTGACTCAGCCACTGTCCTGGGCAGCCTGTTCCAAAGCTTGACAACTCTTCCAGTGAAGAAATGTTTTCTAATATCCAACCTAAACCTCCCCCGGTGAACTTGAGGGCGTTTCCTCTTCCTGAGGGTCTTCCCTCAGCCTCCTTTCCTCCAAGCTAAACAACTCAAATTCCCTCAGCCACTCCTCATAGACCTTGTGCTCCAGACCCGTCACCAGCTTCATTGCCCTGCCTCGGATTAGCTTTTGGACCAGGAAGGACTGTCCAGTGCTTGTGCTGTTCAACTTTAAAAGAATATTAATGTATAAAGTGATGAGATTTTATGGTTAACTGAAGAATGTGTGGAAATAGGGAGAGCAGGACTGGAAGTGAGGGGTTCCACTTAAAAATAACAGTCCCAGCCCCTGCTGTTTATAGTATGGAGTTTCTATCCTACTCCTCTAGCATAGCAGTGGTGAGAAGCCACTCAGATGTGTGTTCTGATTTGACTGTGCTTATGAGCTCTTTTGTTTTCATCATTATATTTGCATATCTGAATTTCCATAAGAGAGACCTACTAAGTGGTGTTTAAACTGTAGCATTTGCCAAAATAAAATTTAACATTGTACAACTGATGACAAAAAACTACAGTTTATGCAAGTATCAAAGAGGACTTTGGCATAACTAACACAGTGCCCTATGCAAATATTCCTAGTTAAAAAGGAACTAATCCCATTCCAGAGGGCCAGCACAAATCTTTCAATGGTGCATAAGCCTGCTTTTGAGGGAGCAGGTGTTTAGCAAGCCCTGAGGATTCAGATTTCCAAACTGTACACCGCATTGACACATGAAAATACCTAAAAAAAACAAATTTCCAAACTCTTACTCTCTTACAAATTTGCTATAAATTCTTTATTTTGTGAATTTAGATGTAACTTACACGGGAGGCAGAAATTCTGCAAGAACAGGATCATGTCATTCTGGAACTGACCAATATCATCTTTAGGTTGGGGTCAAACAAAGCTGCAATTGAGGATTGGCCAGGTCCCTGAGCCAAGCTGCTCAATTGATCATTCATAGCAAGACACCCTTATTTTGTAAAAATCCTTTTGTTGGTGAAGACAGCAGGCAGGTTCTATTCTGTCCTCGAAGAAGGTGGCTTAGTGCCCATGTCAGCAGGCAGCAATCCAAAGTGTTTTGTTTAATCACAAGATTAATTTTTTCTTTATTGGCTTTTCCTTTCAATATCACCAAGCATGACATGTTGTAAAACAGAAACACTGGTTGAACAAGGGTTGGTGAGCATCTCTAAGCCCCCTGGCTGTGTTGATTGCAAAGTGAACATTTGGCTTGATGTGCAGCCAGTAGAGACTCCCAAGAAACCAAACTGGGAGAAAACACTTGTCAATGCACAGGCTGTGTGCCTGGTGAAGAAGGAGGGAAGGGGAAGCAAGATGCACCTGGGTGTAAGAGCTGTGTTGGGGCTCACGTGCTTTTCCTTCTTTAATGTTAATTTCAAGCATCTGCATTTTCAGTAGCGTGCCAGACACCAGAGTTTTTGTGCTGTAGATCCAGTCCATGGATGGTCTGTGGTTACATTAGAATGTATTTATTTTAGCCTTAGTGTGGCCATATGCAAGTTAGCTTCTAAAAGGAAATGATAGTAGATCCAAATTAAGTTGAAAATTTGTACTCATCCCACTGAACACAAGGACTTGTGCCTTGCATTGAATCATATAGGGAAAAAAAAATTACTTTTTTTTTCAGAAGGATGATGTTAGATTCAAAACTTCTTTATCTTCAGAGTTTTCAGCAGTGAGCATCCCTGATGTTCTGAGCCATCAAGCAGAATCTGGTCATGGGTGGGAGTGCTTATGGTGGAGAGGCTCTGTCTGTCTGCTCCTGTATCTGCAAAGAACTGTGTTCAGTCATCTTCATTCCAGGTACTCCGGTGGTCTTGGATTGGAAAGTTTAGCAGAGTTTGGTGTGAGTGCAAGAATGGAGTTTCCAAACCCTTGCATTTTGAGGGTTGTTAAATACTTTTAAATTTCTGTCTTTCTGCAGTCTATATTATAACCTATGAATATTGTGTTCCCAATAGTCAGAGACAGATGATAGAGCTTTACTGAGTATAGAGGAAGGTAAGTGCACCTTCAGGGTAGTGTCCCTTTCAATTAAGATTTCTGGTTTTGGATTTGACTGGTTTTACTGACATCTTCAGCATAATAGCACAGATTTGCATGTACCTTTTTCAGCCAAAGTTGATTTATTAGCTTTTCACAATCAATAGGTAGGGCGAAAAATAATGTTAATCTACTGTATGAATAACACAGCTGCTAAAAGATCAGGGACTTCAAGGTACAGTCACATGCTGCTGGTAATTTGTTAGGGTCAGGCTCCCCTGAATACAAAGGTTAAAGACTGCTACCCTGACCTGAGGTTGTTCCAAGTTCCCATGCTACAGGAACTGCTCCTGTCAATTCTTTCTTCTGCTAGAGATCCTTCTGCATTGGAACTGTTGTGTGATTGATAATCTTGTGAAAAGATTTCAATAACTCTAAAGGAAAAATCCACAAATGTCACATTTTCAAACAGACACCATGTGGCAGCCCTCAAGGAAGTGGCCTAATTTTTTGTTTCAAGGATTAAACTTCTAAGCCCCAATTTCCACCCTTTTGCCTGCTCTCTCAGGGAGCTGAGACTTAAGGGTGAGGGGATTATGTACGGTTATGCATTTGTGTAAATACGAAGCATTGACTGGAAATTGCAGGAGGAGACTGCAACCAAACAGCTGTCTTTGCAAATTTAATATTTATTGCAGAGTTAAACAAAATGCCTCATTGTTTAGAGCATTTTTTGCCTTGGGCATTGGCTTAGACAGATGCATTGGCTTAAAAGAATTTCCTAACTCCCTTTTCCACACAACAGAAGATTAAGTAGATAATAGCAACAACTGGCTGTTTTGATCTGGCCTTGATATATGTTCCAAGCATCTACTTCATGATTCAGCTACATTATTTTTATCTTTCATGGCTGCAGCATTTTACTCCTAATTTACCATTGCTGCCACTTATGATCCATCAGGGGCTTCTTTCTGAGCCTTCTTTCTAGTCAGAAGTAAACAATTATAAAAGATTCTTGCTGCATAGTGTGTAAATTCTTTATGCACAGGGAATATTCCTGACACATTATTAGTATGCAAAGTTTTTCAGAGTTAAGAAAAAGCTCCATTGAAGGAAACAAGTTCAAATCAAAAGTTAGAGGACTTGCGTGAGGAAGATTTAGTATCCTTGGTAGTCAAAAGCCCAGAAGAGTTGTGATGCTACATGGTGATGGTAATGAAAGTTGCAGACAATGAATGGCAGAATATTTCTGTGCAGAGCTTTCCCCTGAAGTTTCTCTGGCTGTCCTCATGCACCAGCTCACCGTCTGCTAAAAAGAGGCTTCTGATCAGCAATAAAAGTGGGTCACATAAGTTTTCTGCATCTTGCTAGGCCCCCGGGCAGCTGTAATCAAACCTTTTTCAAAATGCTTACTTGGTTTCTGAACAGAATTTATGGGCTGGCATGGGGCAGTGGTTTAACAAGTTCACTCCTTGATGCAAATGGTTATAGGAAAAGCGGTAGAAGTCCTGCTTTCCCTTCTGTGTGCTGCTCTGTAGACAGGGCCAGCTGGTACAGCAGGATGTTTGTGACAGTGTTGCTGCCCATCTTCTCTAGAAGGCAAAGGTTTGAGGCTTCTGTCTGTCCTTTTGACCAGGCTCGAGGCTGGCTCCAGCTGGTGCTCCATTCCAGCTGTGCTGGCAGGTAATATTTTGATTCCTGTCCTTGTACTACAGTCCTGTTCCTGTCAGATCTTTGATCAGAAGGAAGGGTTGCACTTAAACCCAGGGAAAATTGTCTTCCTGTGTGCATAGGCAGACGTGTTGGTCTCTTAGTCTGTTTTATGTTACCAATGAATTGCGAAGTCCACATTGTAATCGGCTTAAATGTGAATATGGAGTGGACCTGGAGCCTGACACGATGGACTTGCAGCAAGTGGTTGCCAAAGCTTTGAGGGGCCAGAGTTTGCAGCCTCATTAAGACAGGGCATAACTAGAAGTATCTGAAAGCTGAGGATATATCTTTCCTTGTCCCATTTTCCTCCTACACAGCTGTAGTGGCAGGAGATGAGGGAGCACTAAATGAATATAATACCCACAGCACTGTGTTTCTTTATGCTTATTTAGTTGCTGTTGTGAGTCTCTGAGCAGTCTGCACACACTGCAAGCACAGCCACTGTCCCTGCTTCAGACACAGGGGTTTCAACACATAACACTCAGTGACCAAGAGTTAAGGTCAGTTTTGCAGAACCTGCCACAGTGTGGAAGATGCTGAGCAGCAAAGTGGTAGGGTTGCTTCAGTTACTGTAATTAAAATACTTAAGCAAACTGACTAAATAGGCTTCTGCATCTGCATTGCAGATTTGCACTGACCTGGTAGATCGATGTTAGGCTTGGCTGTGCTAATACAGTTTTTCTACCAGACTGCAGTTAATTACCCAATGCTGGCTGGCAGCATCCACTTGTGAGGGTGTATCCACTCTGCAGAGATGGGATGCTTAAGGAACAAAACATTTCAAGGTGACTCTCACATTGTCACAGTACAGGAAAGTCCATACAGCATTGGAGACAACAACCCTGGTTGACTAAAATGTTCCCCCCTAAAATTGAGGGGAAGGTACAGTAATCCAGTATTGTAGTGTTGGCTTTCACTGAATATATAGAAAATGCCATTATAAAATACAAAGGTAAAACATGTTTTTCCTATTCACTAGAAGAATGACTTTGTGCCCACTAAAAAATCCAGAAATTTCCAAAACTCAGAAGTTTCCAGAGAAATAATGGGCAAATGAATGTCTTTTCTGAAAACATTTTTTGATCCAGGAGATGCTGTTCTTATTACGCCTGTTTGTCTTGTGAACTTCTGTGAAGTCAGACTGCAGTTAGACTAGGTGTCAAGCCAAACACAACTGTTCGTAATATTGTTTGCAAATGAAGCAAGGTGTGGTGTTAGAAGTAGTTTTCAACACAAAAGCAAATGACAAACAATAGATTTCACTAGTAGAAAAAAATGAGTTTAATTGGTTCAGCCAACAACTTTGCTAGTTAAACAAAAAAAGCCTGAACAAAGCCTATCCTTTCCGATGGAGGTTATCCAACAAATCTTACACATTTTTATCAGTCTCCAATCAACTTGACACAGTCACTGGTTCTTATAATTTGATATCAAGTGGTAACTGCTGGATTTCAGCTCACTTAGGACCCACTAGCAGAGCCCCTTGGGAGTGGCACTTTCACCATTTGACACAGCTCTGTGAGGCAGCTGCAGGTCATTTACTCTGGCTCCTGAGTCACAGTGTAGGAACCCTTAATCCAAAACGAATGCTGGAAATCGTCCCCTGTGGACCTGGCAAAGTCATCCAAGCTGAAGACAGATGGGAAATTACAACAATTTGCAAGAGAAATGTTCCAGAGAGATTCTGCTTTTCGTGCTTTGTACTCCTTACTCGAGGAGGGGGAGCTGGAGGTTTAACTGTCTTGCGGACAACTGTGAGCTGTGTGCAGAGTTTTCTGGAGCTTCCCGAACTCCACGTGCTGTGTGTGCATCATGGGGTGGTGGAAAAACAAGTCACGCATTCTCTAGCCTGTCACCACGGGCTTTCTTCCTGTCTGAAGGGCGCTGAGCACTTTAAGTTCTTTTCTTTGTCACTGGCTGTGCTGTTGCAAATGAGCAACACAAGACTGTGTAATTTGAACAGTTCAACACCCGTGTATTCGTGCAGGCGAGGGCTCGGAGTCGAATCAAACACGTAGGAAACAAAATCCTGGTAGAAACGGAATCTGTTCTCCTTGGCTGCTCCTCCCCTCTGCCCAGGCAGCCCCAGAAGTGCACACCCAGGCTGACTTTTCCAAAGGGTGCAGCTTTGCAGGGATGGTTTGACTGCACGGATGCCGAGCAGCCTCTCAGTGTCTGGAGCACGGGCACAGGGGCTCCAGTGGGAGCACAACCTCTGGACAGGCTCTGCTGTTTCTACATCTGTTAGGATGTTCTGAATTCACTTTAACCCTTTTTTTGTTTTGCTGGCACAAATTGTGAATAATTGCAAACATTTCCAATTCAAGGCAGGGTTCTGCTGTCTTGGCATATGTTCCTATTCAGAATGAGAATACTTGCATTTTCTTGCTGGCTGTGTTTGCTGTATCTTTAGCATAACCATGTAATTCTCTCTAGCCTGTGTTTTTTTCCAACATCCACAAAAAGTCCCTGGGAAACTAAACCATGCTTATGTGAATTCGAGAGAAGCAAGGAATACCAAAGGAGCTGCTGCATAGCAGTTACTAAAGAAGCAAGGCAGATGCATTTTCTCATCTTCCACAGTTAAGACAACTACATGGAACTCTCCTTTCCTTTCCTTTCCTTTCCTTTCCTTTCCTTTCCTTTCCTTTCCTTTCCTTTCCTTTCCTTTCCTTTCC